>CM062297.1:359906695-360411515 GCA_031216915.1 Pictodentalium vernedei
TCTATCTTTATGTCAGAAATAAAAAACATATTCTCAAAATGCTGTATATTTTGATTACAACTACACTGATATTTTAGCATTTAGGAGGTTCAGCTTTGGGGGTTTGATCATAATGAAATAAAACATGCAATGCAATCTTTTTTATTTTTAAAACTAGATATTTTTTCTAATTATTTGGTTGGTAACTGGCCCTAGATAGATGTTGACTGATTATTTTGGTTCAGCTATTTCGGTGATATTTACCATTTATTCTGCTGTAGCCTGTTTTTAAAAGTAGAAATTTAAAAGTCATTTTTTTTACTCCAAAATATCCTTTTTCAACTCTTCCTTTATTATTGAGGTGTTACTCAAATTGCAGTGATCCAACAGGTATGCAACATCAACATCCGAAGTGCTCCATTTATTTGTTTTCACACTGTGATTTTGGGTTGAGATTTGGGGTAATATAGTCCTTAATATAGGATTTAATTTAAGTGATTTCAAAAGAATTATAAATGAATGTTCAGCTTTTATCAACAAGTTGCTAAAAAAGTGAGAGCAATTTGTTTGCTTTGAAATTCCAACCTCTGATGTTACAAAAATTCAAATTTTATATGCACGAGTTCTTCATCAAAATAAAGGTTGTGATGTATAGAAAATGACAAATATGTGCAATCAACTCACAGAGTAGACAGCAGGCACCGTTGGTTCCTGGAATTCTGCTATCGTATTCCTACCTGAACTGATAATAACATAATATTTCAGGAGAATAACTCTTGGCCAAATATGCTTCAGATATCCAATAACAAAGCTTGGCATTCAAAACACTTTACGATGCACCGTCAGGAATGCATTCGTGGAAAAGGCAACACTCTCTGCATTTTTTATTGAAGACGGACATGGGCCTATTACCCGATTCTGCGATTCCGCGAATGTTCTTCGAGAAACAATCAAGTAATTCTAAGAAATTAATGATATCTTGCAAGTAAAATGGAAACTCTGCATTCTCCATATCATAATACTATGTGGTATGAATACGATCTTTCTCATTATTTAATTTTAGATGCCATTGTATATCAATGTTTTTTCGGCCAAGATGACCTTTACCAAACTGTAAACAAACAGACAACGAAAACAAAGTCAAGAGTTTTGGAATTTACCCCCACGTAGCTTCATTGCTGAGTGTTGAAGAATTTTGTTTACACTTCTGGTATGGTAGCAGACATCTAGGAACCATTGGTGCCTGCTGTCAACTCTGTGAGTTGACTTCATATATTTGTAGTGTTCTATTCATCATGACCATCAATTTGTTGTATAATTTGTGTTTTCTTAAATTGTATTTTGGTCAAGATTAGCTAGTGTGCAGAAATATGTGACATACAACACCAACAAAATAAATAAATAAATAAATAAATAATTTGTATTTATGGAACACCACATGGGGGATTTCAACGTAAATAATTTTCTCTTACTTCAAAATCAATTCTGTAGTGTTCTTATAAGAACAGGAGCACAGATGTTGATACATTTTGCATTCTTATCAGCAGAAAGGTTAGTTCCAAGCCATAATAACAATGCCCCTATTAACCACCCACCAAGTAAAAGCTGAAATAGAGAAGCCTATAACCAAGTACAAGTGGAAGAAGCTTATAACCAAGTACAAGTTGAAGAAGCCTATAACCAAGTACAAGATTTAGAAAAGAAATTAGTAGAAATGAAAGTACAAGGCCAGGAGTTGTTGAATTATGAACTTTCTGAAACACAATGGCAAACTGATGCCCAACAGTGACATAAGCAACAATTATAAGTGTGGTTATAACAAATAGTGGTCGAGGTGGAATCAGAAGATGAATTTGAGGGATTAGGAGAAAGCACCTCCAACTGCCTCAGCTATCAAACAGTTACATAGAACCTTGATTGAGTGAATAAGGTCAATGCCACTGCATCAAATGCCACTCAAACTCAGGCATCATATACTCTTGTGAGATGATTTTGATGGGAAGCCCTAAATTACAAAGCCTGGATGAAATTGTTAGAGCAGTGTGACCACAACAAAATACCTGCAAGTAAAAAGAAATTCATATCCTCTCAGACTAGTGATTTCATAATAGCAGATTATATACTTAGTGCTATTAAAAGGGAATTCTCCATTTCATGAGACAACCTTAAAAACAACTAGAACTCTGTTATGTGGAGGTAATGGATGACAGCATGGCAAGTAATTATTTGTACCACTTGAGGCAGGAGAAAAATGAGACTGTAGTGGGTTATGGAGAGCACTTATGGGGAAGAAATAGATAATCACACGATTCGGGAAATGACAGGCAACTATTTTTGTTATGGCCTATATGAAAGTGACATGAAACTGAAATCAGTAAGTAAAGAGCCTTAACCATGTGAGAAGGAACTGTCAAGGGCAATGTTTGAATCGAGTGTTAAGCACTAATATAAGCACTAATATAAATCCTGAAGTGAAATAATACCTAAAGGGAGATAGCATTATTTAGATAGTCATGTACAGTGGGCACAAGACTTACATAAAAAACAGGGACTCAAGGGATGAACAGCCTATGGAAAAAAACATGCAGAGGCATCACAATAGAGAGCATGTTATAATAAAAAGCAATAACAATAACCAGAGGCAGAGGCCATACAATAATTAACATCAAAAACTGATATGGTATTTTAAACCTGTTTGTCACAAATCTATGGTGTTTTCACTGTGGCAAAATTGGTTATTTTGCCAGAGACTGCTTAGGAACCTTTAAATGAGGGTCATTCTGTTCATGACTTGCAGTGAACACAGATAAAATAGTGAAACAAACTGCTTCAAAAGAGCATGCAATATGTAAAAATCAGAAACATGAAACTCAAAATTGTATGAAAAATAACAGTAATTCTAAAGTAGTATAAAGTATACAATAAGACAGTATGAAAATACTAGTTTGAGCAACAAGGATTTTTTTTTTTTTTTGCAGGTATTTCGTTGACTCCTACAGTTTCATGCAAATTTTGTAATTTTGGGTGTTTCCATCAAATCCCTTCCCATGACCATGTAATGCTGGAGTATGAGAGGCATTTGCCATAGTTGCATTAGCCTTATACCCATCAATCAACGTTCTATGTAACTGTGCGATAACTGAGGTAGTTAGGGATCATTTTCAGTGAAATGTTTCTTCTAATCCCCCAAGTTCATCTTCTAATTCCACCTCAACCACTTTTTGACATAACTGTGCTTCTAATTGTTGCATATGTCATTGTTGTGATTTAATTTGCAATTGTTTCTAGAGAGTTCATGATCCATCAACTCTTGGCATTGTACTTTAATTACTACTAATTGGTTGGTTTTATTGCCTCCTACCCATTATAATGTAAGTGTCATAGCACCTTTAGATAGAAATAACCCTTTAACCAATGCACTGGATATAAACATGTATTATTTGAGTTATTGTTCTTTCAAATGTTTCAAAAAATTTCAATAAAACTAAATCATGACCCCCCCCCCCCCCCCCCCCCCCCTTCATTGGAACAATGGAACAATGCCCTCATTGGAATGATGACCTGGATCCAGTGAGTGGGTCACATTGTATGGTTCGGGAGAAATTTTTTGAAAATTTGTTTTTTTAACAACAGCTTCATTTGTAAATCACATGTATGGGTACAGCCGGTTTGGCAGACAAAGGGTTACCACATGAGGCAAAGTCAGGGATATTACTTTTCTTTTGGTGGTGGTAATCTGTCATAACACATACAGAAATGTCTGTATGTTTTTTTCCGTTGCATCGAATGTCGACTGCAGACATAATCTAATGTTTCATTCTCATGGCATGCAAACTTTTCAAAAAAATTATTCCAGGGCTGCTATTCAAAGGCAACCACCTGCCTTTCTCCCGATGCAAAGTCTGAGTTTAATTGTGTAAACACTATTTCAAATGCCCTTAATGTATTCTAAATTCAAGAACCCACACCACACGTTGTACAATCTGCACAAACCCTGCAGATTGGACAGCTTATGACAGTGGTAAATGCTATGTAGCGAGAGGATACAACAGTGCTTGGAGTTTTAGCTGGAGTTTGAGTGTAGTGCCCCTCTCGAAATGTTTGAAATTCTGCACCACTGTTATGTTTTATATGATAACATTGCAACATAACATGGCGATTCTTTTCCAAAGTATGTGTCATAGGAAATAAATCTGTGAGGAAAATTCTTCTGAAAAGTCCCAGTCTGTACAAAGCTCAGACATTTCACAGAAAGTGTCTTTGTCAGAATTCCCATTGACCTTAAACTCTCTGATGTCAAATGTTTATCCATTCTGGATATCTAAGTGCCAAACAAACTGTTTGGGTTCCAAAACGCTAATAGGAGGATGAGGTGATTTTTCACTGCCTGATCCACATGAACTGATCTAGCTTTGAAAAACGAACTGGATACTACTTCAAGAGTGAATGGACATTTGGTGATGGAAAATATCCAACAGATCTGAAAAGTTGAGACAAAATCCTCGGAAAGTGTAAATGGATGTCACTGACGTTATATCCATGCTACTGATTCAATTAATCATGATGGCCAGGCTGAGTGAAGCCGGTACATAGAACTGTCGCTTCAAATGAATAATAACAAATTAATCAGCTAATTACTGTTAATGTACTGGGCTTAGCGGGGCTCGAGTCTTTACAAAACGCAGCATTTAATTTGATAAATACTTCACACCATGCCAAGTCAATCACTATTGTATGACGTATTTATATGATTGAATACTGCCTTGTGTAAAGTTGATAACCTACAATATTTTATTTAAGCAAGAAAAAAACAATGCTTTATTACCCCTCGCTGACACTTTACATTGGAAGCTTGTCCAAACACTCCTAGAGAGGGTCTGACCATCCCCTACTAAGCGGGTCCTCAGGTGGCGGATAGAGGATAGCCTGCTCAATTGGTCAGGTTTGCTGGTTTTAAATTAGCAGCTTTGCTCAATTGAGCTGGTTTCTTGCAAAATATAGAAATATGCAGCCCCAGACCAAAATGGTCAATCCTGTTGTTACCATATTGCAGGCACCTTGTTCTCCTGTGAGGTGCGCCCTGAAGGCCCCGGAGAAAGGAATACTGGCAGTTAAGGAAGAAGTGGCCCCAGTTAGGGCAAATCTCCAGGATGGAGATCAGGTAGTAAACTCTGCTTTAGCCATGGTCTCCTTTTTCTGATTATGTCCAAAACATTATTTATTTATTTATTTATTTATTTATTTATTTATTTATTTATTTATTTTATTTATTGGTGCTTAACGCCACATCAGCAGCTAAGGCCATATCGTGGTGAGAAAACAGTCGTATGTAAAACGTCATTATCAATTATGAAGTAAAAGATTGAATAAAGATAAAAAAATAATCACAATAGACATGTCAAAGACAAGAATAATTTGGATAACAATGAGTAATGAGATAAGTGTTTAACTTCTACTTCTAAATCAACCCAAGGAATTGAGACTTGATGAGTATAGATTAAAAGAATAAAAACAATTTTAAAATATAAATTTTGTAAAAAGGTTGATTACTTTTAGAAATGATACAATTTTGTGTGGGCTGGTATTATAAAACAGATCTCTAAGGGATCCATCTGTGAAGAATGTCCTCTAACAAGAATAAAATCAGTACAATGTAAAAGAATGTGTTCTAATGACAGCACCTGCAGGCATGGAACACACTCTGGTTGCACACTACACTCCAACAAAAAGGAATGTGTTAGTCGTGTATGACCAATATGATATTGCGTCAAAACTGCAAGATCCTTTCTACAAAGGTTACACGAAGGGTAGTGATCAGAAATATTTGGTCGGATTCGATGGAGCTTGTTATTTGTCACTCCATCCCAATCCGCCTGCCATGCAGATTTGATGTAGTTATAGATATGTGGTTTGACGTCACTGAAAGGGATGTTAAAATCAGTGAGAGGCTTGGTTAAAACCTGTTTTGCTGCACTGTCTGCTCTGGTGTTACCAGTGATACCTACATGTCCGGGTAACCAGCAAACACGAGATCATATTTAGCCCAAGAACATTAGGTTTCACTAGGGAAAAAAATCGGAGAAAGCTGATTTTTTTCAGGGAATGTCGAGTACATGTCACTGAACGATTAGACAAAAGTCCCCTAAAATCCCAGTTGAGATTTTTTTTCTAAAGCCTATTTTCGAAAATGCGTTTCAAAAAAAATAAAAAAAAATCGCACGAACTTTGTAACCTCAAATTGATCCAACTGTATTTTTTGTTTACGCGTATTTCGAGCTACATAATGTCTAATATACATTTACCTAGAGGAAAATGTGCATTCTGTGACAATTTCTGCGAAAAATTATTGAAAATTCACAAAAAGTATCGGATTTACGCAAAAAATGACGATTTTCCTAACGGATTTGCCCAAAGGGTCGTAGTACAGAACGGGATGTTAGTTGGACAGACGATAAAAAATCCACCACCATTTGAAGACTTTTATCATTGCTTACAAAATAGACATTATGGAAGACCCCCTCTGCTTCTGGCCGAGTTCCCCTTTTGGCATAAAATTCGTCAGCATGAGAACTCAACTATTTTTGGGCTTGGGACCGAACTGACACGTCTGTGTCTGGCAGCATTAGATCAATAAATAATATTTACAGAATGTACAAAAATCAATAAATAATATTTACAGAATGTACAAATCAATCAACATGGATTAAGTTACATTGACTATTATCAACGCTATATACAGAAATGACATGACCTATATACATATTATTCATCGAACTCAGAAATTTCCGACAGGACAGTGTTTCTGTGGTTGTTACAAGAATCCGAACTGCAATTACACAAACCTGAGCAAGAGAGTCCTGCCTTCTTACACCCACACCTTTCTGTACAAGCACTCTTGCAACCACAACTGATCAGATTCAGTAGGTTATTGGGGGCACATGGCTTTGTGGCTGCAGTCGGTACAAGAAGTCCATTGTCTAGCGACCACCCCCAATCCGTCGGAGGAAGCGAAGTGCCCAGCCATTGTTGGACCTGGAGATAACATCTGTAGACATGTTGTTGTGCAGCATCGCTGCTTGGTGGGAGTGAGGCTAGGTCGATGGGTTTATTCAGTTTAGAGTTTGCTACATAACGCTTGTAAGTGACATATCTATATTGGTCTAGAGAGGAAACAGTTTTACTCCCGTATAAGATCAGGAGAAGTTGTTCCCCGGCAGCGGCTACGGCACTTGGTGTACTGTCATCCGCCAAAATTGTGTTGACATACTGTTGTGAGTCGCTAGTAACATCGGAGACAATTGTACTGAATACTTTCTTCTTACCAACTCGAAAGAGTGCAGAAGTAGTGTCACAACCACTTATAGAATGTGCTACAAGGAGGTTGCTCCTATGGTCACTCATTTTGGTTGCTATTTTACTAACTGAAACTAGTAAGTTTGGGGTAATGGAATACATCATGTGAATATTACATCCCGGTTGAACTCGAGAGGTAAGAATGACTAACAAGTCTGTGTCTGTTCCCACAACAACAACATTGTTGTCATCTTGAGCGATGTCAAGTGCAGTTTCGTCTATCAGTACATCAGCATCAGCCTCCGCCTGCTTGGACTGAATATTGATAGCAGATAGCTCCTGCATTAGAAGATCGATCAGTTGGGTTTTGTTCTTGGCATTTGCAAGGAAATCGGATTGGGGTGTGGTGGCTGGTAACTCGGGTGAGATATTGATATCAATGGAATACCTGTCTTTAGATCTACGGGCTTGTTCCATGCCCTTTGTCGACATTGTACAAGCATAGCCATCAAAAACAACCACGACGTTCGCCCCAAAATGTCTCACTAGATAATTGGAATATGATGTACATATGTCCTTATATGACGACTGTTTAGGCCATACAACTGCCCTCAATAAAAATCCACCATCTACAACAAACAGAGAATGTTCTGGGATTTTAGTTTGCTCGGAACCGTATGTTTTGAGGATCTTACCGAGCGTGCTTTTCTGTGTCTTCCTCATTCCAGCAGAATCAAACAATGCTGGTGGTTTCGGGGCGAGTTCATATTTGAGATACTCTTCCATCTCTGCTTGTGACTGAATAACACATGTGATGCGGTTGAACAGAATTGTGGGGTCAATCACTACCTTACTTCCACGGACTTTGATGCTATTTGCCATCAATGCGAAAGACTTCAAAGTGTCAACACGTCGTAGTTTGATGCTGTTGAACGTTTTGCTTACAACATTCGATACGCAACATTCACCAATTTTGCGCACTTGGTCACAGTTCACAGTTTCGTCGGCCACAAGCCCGGTCGCTATAGAGACTAATTGTAGTGGATCTCTATTCTGAAAGGGGGAATGCACTCTGAGCCAGTTCAATAATTTGGTGATATCATTGGCATCAGTCAATTGTGAACTTTGACGGAGATCCCGATGTTGTTCGCCATGACCAGTGTGAACATGAACAAAATTTTCGAGAGCATTACATATCGGAAGGCAAAGAGGTAGTCCATGTACCCATTTCGCAACAGTGCTATCGGTTATTCCCCAACCATGTGTGAGACCACCAGGGAGCTTGAACATTCTCATTAAACACTGCTCTATGGTCTGATCAGAATATATCCCGTCCCAGAATTTATCTGAGCGCCTTATGGTAAAGTAACCTTTCTCAGTGAACAACTTCAAATCATCCTGTTGCATTATTTCTGTTAGCTCATTCATCTGCTGCAAATAGAGATGAGAACTTTTTGCGTATGCAAAATGACCACCTGCGTGAAATACTGGAATCATATTGCGAACACAATATGTGTGGAGTTCCCAGTCACCTGTGCGCTCTGCTCTCAAGAACAACTGGAGAAGACCTATTTGCTCGTAGTATTGTACCCAAAGCTTTCCTGTGCGTCCTACGGACGCATTCTGGAGCCGTTCGTGTAATTTTGACAGTAGATGGTTGACACTTTCTTGATTGACAGCATCAGCTGTTGTACAGTCACCTCTGGCAAGTCCACAGAATATTTCATTGACTTCTGTGCAGTCTATGTTATCTAGTGTTCGGCTTTCTTCAAACACAAGTTTTGTAATGGCAATTTGTGTTAGCAAATGGGCACGAACTGCTCTTGAATATGCATGACCACTGATCAAATGATGGATTGATCCACCAGCATAAACAGTCCCCCAAAGTTCATCCAAGCCGCTACCAGCCATGATCGAACCAATTGCCCCTAAATATGACATAATCATATGGAAGCCGCCGAGTCTAACGAAAACTTTTGTCAACTTATCTGACGAAGACACAATCTCCACTGCTTTGATATAAAGTGGTTGGTCAAACGTCACTGGTCAAACGTTCAGTCCCTGTTTCTCACATTCAGTTTGAATGAGAAAAGTCGATGCCGTTTGAATTTGAGTTTAGGGGGTATGGTTAATATTTCACACGTTTCACCAGTTCATTATGGAATAAATGACTATTGTTATATATCATTATAAAGCCACTGCTTTTCTGCAATTTTTGATATATAATTTAACTCCCAAAGTAGTCGTAGATTTGATTTAATGGACGTTGTGTACCGTTGTGTGCATGAAAACAATACATTTTTTTTCGTAATTTTGTACATTTTCGTGAATATTTCACCATTGAGTGTGAGGATTGGTACAAAGTTGGCATTTTCTGTTGGGGATATGTATTCTCAATATAATTCAGCACGATATTTATGATTCTCACCCTACTAAGGCGAATAAGAATGAGAAATATGGAGCTGGGTCGAATTTTTTTTTAAATTTTTTTTTTCATCAAAAAAACGCTATAACTAAAAAAGGTCAACTCGGATTCGCGGGGACTTTTCACACTTTATCCGCAATGTGTGTCCCGGAAACATATAAAAAAATCAGCTTTCTCCGATTTTTTTCCTTACTTTCTCATTTTTATGTCTAATGTGCCTGGACTAATTGGTCAGACCTGAGAGTTGTTAACTTCTCACGAAATTCCACAATGAGAGGGTTCTTCAACTTGGGGTTCAGTAAAGCAAGTAAAGACGAAAGAGAGTCTGAAAAAATAATCGATTTCTTTCCCTGTACATGCCCGATGTGTTCAAGCGTGAGTTGTATAGCTTTAGCTTCGGCTGAGAAAATAGAACTCTGATTTGGTATTCTGATTGACATGATATGATCACCAGTAATGGCGGCTGATGATACTTTGTCACCATCTTCAGATCCATCTGTAGTCTAAAACACTGCTTTGGCCCCAACTTCGGGAGAAGACGGACGGACATTCTGGCCAATCGGGAGCCCCCAACCAAAAAATACAGGGTGTCACTTCGGGGGGGGGGGGTGGATGGCATTGGGTAGCCAATCAATCGATCATTTTTTTTAATTCAATTTTATCATTGGCATGGAGTACTGACTCTTATTGACATTTTTAACATGCACGGTTTTGTTGCACTATCTACATCAGTAGTAATTGTCATTTCACACGTTTCACAAAATGATTGGTTGAATGACTGCCACGACTTGGCTGGCACTTCCCAAACTCTCGACACGTCAATCCCCCAGTGGTATGCAATAGCATCAACGCTGGGGGAGTATGCTTTCCATGTACTCTTGGTGCTGTTTGCTGGATATCCGCAACCTAACCCTCTGAGCTGGGCTCAGTGTAAGGGTGGGAGTCATGAAATGATGAACTATACATCACACTACTATGGCTACAAAACGGCCAAATAAACGACCGTATGAATCTGACTCTGATAGCGACGAAGATAGTATAGAATCTACAAGCAGATGGCTGAAATTTCACATTATAAATTCAGCTGGTGAAAACAAAAAAGGGCAATAAGATTAACCCATTTGCTCTGGGAAAAGCTATATAAAGCATAGCCTGTACAGTTAAAAATGTCAAGAAATTGAGGTATGATGGTGTCTTGATTGAAATTGCTAAAGACATCCAAGCCTTCAATCTTTTAAAGCTTAAAAAGTTAGTTGATATTGAGGTGGTGGTAAGCCCCCACAGAACCCTCAATAATAGTCGAGGTGATTTACGATCTAAGGAGCTTGCCAATATTTCTGAATCAGAAACAGCAGATGAACTAAAACGTCAAGCCGTCACTGGTGTCAAGAGAATTCAAATAAGGAAAACTACATATCAACACCAATACCTATATTTATAGTTTTCAAATTCCCCAGCCACCGAAATCTCTTAAAATTGGATACCTGGACACAAAGGTGGATTTGTACATTCCAAATCTCCTTCAGTGTTTCAATTGTCAAAAATATGGGCATGGTAAGGACAATTGTAGAGGAAGGCTGGCTTGCTTGCGCTGTGGCATTACACATGATGAGCTATGTACCAGTGATACCATCAGAGGCAATAATTTCCATGCAGGTCATCTTCAAAAGATTACCCTGTTTGGAAAAAGAAAAGCACATTCGAACCAATCAGGGTGAAAGACAGGTCAGTTTTAAAGAGGCCAGGGAAATTGTTACATTACCTGGCATGCATACATCAGTCCCATCATATGCCACGGTTTTAAGTAAAGAAATACCAACAAAATCAGTGGAATGCTAGACACAATACACATGGCTGGAAGACACAATATCATCATTACTACATGCCTTCACAAAAGACCACCTGCAATAAAAAACAACCCAAACACCAACAACACCAGATGAAAAATCAAAAACAAATCCGAAGAATGAACAAGATGAACCTAAAAGAGGAGAGAAAAACGTTTGAGTACAGGAATCGAAATCCGAACATAAAAATGGCCAACATAAACCAAAAACGCCGCGAAATCTTACTCAGGGAAAGTCTCAAGAAAAAACCCAAAAGAAAATAGAAAAAACAGAACAGCCATCAGACCGAATACCTAAGGCCCTCCTGGACCCTGTTACCAGTCACAGGCTCGATGCCTTTGAAGATACGGCCGTCGATAAATGCATCGACGAAACGTTCGGACAACTGCGTCCGAACTCATCTCAACACAGGTCCCCTTGGCAAAAATCACCCAAAACTTCTGCCGGGGCTATTTCGACCATACGTCTGCCCTCTACATCTGCAACCAGATGTGGATAATACAATGCAATACAATATCATACAATGGAGTTGTCGAGGGTTTGGAGCTAATGTTAATGAACTGGACCTTCTGAGCCAAAAAATACAAATCTTCTGCTTTTTGCCTGCAGGAAACACTCTTGAAAAAATTTGACACTCAAGACCATACAGCTTTTAAGCATTATACTTCCTATGATGCCTGGGCTGATGAAAGTGACCTTGATGTTATAGGAACGTTTGTCTTAGTTAGGAAAGGCATGATTCACAGTTCTGTAAATTTGCATTCATACATACAGGCTGTAGCAGTACATCTAACTTTTGAACTGATGAAATAACCCATCAACAAGTTGCCCATGTAAAACCATGTAGAGGATGATCAGTGATCGGCTTGTCTAGTTTCTGGAATCGAAAATCTACTTGTGAATGTTCAGTGTGGTTTCAGAAGACAGAGATGTACTGTAGATAATTTGGTTGCATTATGTTCTCTTTATATTTCACCAAGTAAAACCCAAACCCTACAACTGAATGATCTTGAGCTGCTGATCCAACAACTCCCAACTCCATACATTTTGGTTTGTGATTTTAATGCACATAGTAGCCGTTGGGGTAATTCCTGAAGTCTGGGGGATGTAAAAGGTAAAGCAGTAGACAAGTTTCCTACAAAATATGACATGTTTTTGTTCAATGATGGGTCTGACATTTATCTGCATCCCGCATCTGGTTCGTACACATCAATTGATCTTTCAACTGCATGCCCTTCTATCGTCCTCGGTTTTTTTTCTTGGAAGGTAGAGGATGACTTGTGCGGGAGTGCCCACTTTCTAATTGTGTTGGAAAATGTGGTTCCGGCCAATGATGAGAGGGTGCCACAGTGGAACTTCAAAAAGGCTGACTGAGACACATTCTCGTCGCTCTGATTGGAACGCCTCACATGGGAGAAATTTGAGGAAAGTACTGGCCAAATCACACATTTCACTACACAGTTGCTTGACATTGTACACACAGTCATTCCTAAAACCTAGACAAATCCTAAATGTTTCACTAAACCATGGTTTGATACTGAGTACACAGAAAATTTAAAGGATCGCAAGAAAGTTCAATGGAAATTTAATAGTCACGAGCCACACAAAATTTGGACAAACTACGTATAAAACGGGCGAAAACAAAATGATTTATGAAACTAAAAAAGAAAAGTTCTTGGAAAACATATGTTTCTAAGCTTAACCAAAACACCCCCATCACTAAAATTTGGAAACTGATTAAAAAGAAAAACGAAAAAATCAACTCTACAGCACCTGTAAGATAACAATACACTTATTACATCAAAAAAAAAGAAATTTCAAACAATTTGTCTCCACATTTTCTAAACATTCCTCGCCTAAAAATTGTACTCCAGAATTCATTAAAATGAAAAAATAACACAAAAAACAAAAGAACAAATTTACCTCCAATAATTTAGAGGATTACAATGAACCTTTCTCTGTGGAAGAGTTAAGAAACTTTTTGCATAGAGCAAAATATACTGCCGCTGGAACCGATGAAATATACAGTCAACTTTTAAAACATCTGCCTCACTCTTTACTAGAACTGTTATTATATGTTTTTAATGAGATATGGGTAACTGGCTAGTTTCCACCTTCCTGGCGAAAAGCTACAATAATTCCCATTCCAAAGCCTGATAAAGATCACAGCGAACCAAGTAATTACACGCCAATAAAATTAACAAGTTGTCCATGCAAAACCACGGAGTGGATGATCAATGATCGGTTTGTCTAGTTTCTGGAATCGAACAATCTACTTGCGAATGTTCAGTGAGGTTTCAGAAGCCAGAAAAGTACTGTAGAACATTTGGTCAGGCTAAAAACGTTTATATAAGGAATGCCCTGGCCAGAAAAGAACATGTGATCGCAATCTTCTTTGACTGGAGAAGGCATATGATACAAGGTAGAGGTATGGGATTTTAAAAGATCTATTTAACATGGGGTTGAGAGGGCATATGCCGCTTTTTTATTGAATTTTCTTTAAAGAATCGTCAATTTCAGGTTCGTGTTGGGTCAATATTATCTGATCCTCACGACCAAGAATTGGGGGTTCGTCAAGGTAGTATTTTATCGGTTACCCTCTTTTCAATCAAGATCAGTAGTATCATCGACGCAATTGAAAATATGGTAGTTCTTTATCGTATGTTTTTTAATCTGTCATAGCAGTAAAAATATGAATGGTATCGAGCGCAAACTTCAGCTGTGTCTAAATAGAATCCGGAAATGGGCTACAGAAAACGGTTTCAAGTTTTCAAAGATCAAAACTAATTGTGTTCATTTCTGTAAGCTCCGGAAGCACCATCTTGATTCAGAGTTGAAAATGGATGGAAGTACTATTAAAGTTGTAAAAGAAGTGGAATTCTTAAGGTTATTGTTTGGCAATAAACTGAATTTCACTTCTCACATAAAAGAACTAAAGGTAAAATGTAAAAAAAAAGCACTGAACCTTCTGAAGATAGTTGGTAGCACTGATTGGGGTGCTTACTAAAAACATTAATCCATCTGTATAGATCAGTTGTTAGAACAAAATTAGATTATGGTTGTGTGGTTTACGGTTCTGTGAGAAAGTCATACCTCAAACCACTTGATGCAATTCAAAATAGTGGTATTAGAATTAGCTTGGATGCGTTCAGAACATCACCAATAGATTCAATGCTTATTCAAGCAGAGGAGCCTTCTCTTGAGAAGCGCAGAATTAAACTTTCACTCCAATATGTTTCTAAACTTCTTTCTAATCCACCAAATCCTATTTATAACTGTGTCTTAGAACCTCAAGATATTGAATGTTTCAACAGTCACCATATCCCTCCCTTGAAAATTAGAATTAAACCCCATATGGAGTCCTCCAAAATGGAAGCAGATGCGATAAAAGAAAACCATCTTAGAAAGCCAACAGTTATTTTTGATCTGGCTTCTACAAAAAAGTCTGAAACAAATTCTCTGCAGTTTAAGCAGAAATATGCACAAATTAAATTCAAGTATAGTACATATACACGGACATATGCAGATGGATCTAAAGATGGCGACAATGTATCATCAGCATTTGTAACTGGTGATCAGGTCACCTCGGTCAGAATACCAATAAAAGTTCTATTTTCACAGCTGAAGTTAAAGCATTACAACTAGCGCTTGAAGACATCGAGAATGTACAGGAAAAGAAGTCGATAGTCTTTTCCGACTCTCTTTCTTCTTTGCTTACTCTACTTAACCCCAAGTTGAAGAACCCTCTCATTTTGGAACGTCGTGAGAAGTTGAATATCTCCGGTAACACCAAAGCAGACATTGCAGCAAAACAGACTTTAACCAAGCCTTTCACTGATTTTAACATTTCTTTCGGTGACTTCAAACTGCATATCAATAACATCAAATCTGGGTGGCAGGCGGATTGGGATGGAGCGACAAATGACAAGCTCCGTCGATTCTGACCAAATATTTTTTATCACTATCCGTCTAGTAACCTTTGTAGAAAGGAATATGTAATACTTGCACGATGTCATATTGGTCACATACGACTTACACATTTCTTTTTGTTAGAGGGTAATATACGACCAGAATGTGTTCCTTGCCAGCAGGTGTTGTCGGTGGAGCACATTCTTTTACATTGTACTGATTTTAATCATGTTAGAGGGCAGTATTTTACATTTGTATCTCTTAAGAGATTGATTTAATCCTACGAGCCTCTACAAAATTCTCTCTTTTGTGAAAGTTACTAACCTTTTTAATAAATTTTAAATTGTTTTTTATTCTTTTAATCAATTCATATCTATTACTTAGGTTGATTTACACAGCATGTTTTGAACAACTGGTTTCGGTTTCTCACTGCTGTGTCCACTCCTTAGTTTTATTCTCATATTTCATATTTCTATACCCGTTTTTATATACTTCATGGTGGATAATGATTTATTTTAAAGTACATACTTTTCATCACATTAGCTGCTGATGTGGCGTTAAGCACCACTAAATAAATAAATAAATAAATAAATAAATATGTCCAAACATTATTTCTAACACTTTATTGACAAAATCACTGGGTTTAAGTGCTTGTGGAAATCGTTTATTGTTTTCACCTTTGTCGCTAGCTCACGATTTCGTAAAACGTAATATAAAATATTTAAGGGGTCGGCTACAAAACTTATGAAATTTTTTTGAAAATTTCAACAGTTCTCTAATACCAATTAAAGTGGTAAATAGTGGCATTTCATATGCCAAAATAAAAAAGTACACGAAACTTGAATTTATCCACTTTTTCATTTTTGTTTTATTATTTTTTAATTTTTTATTTTTTTGCTTGTGATGACAAAGAAATTACCAGCCGCATAAGTAACTACCCCCATACCCCCCAAAAATAACAAGGAATAGATCACTAATTCAAATGTCTGAGTTGTAATTAAAAGACTCCACACTTCATACTCAGATAAAGCATATTCACCATTTAGTCACCGACGTTCTGAAATGACTTAATTTCTAAAGATCTGAAATCTACAAACATTCCATTGCTGTTTTCGTATCTGCGAAGCCATGGAATAGATAACACACGATATATTCACGGGAAAATATCCGACTGACAATGTGATAAATGCGAGATAAAGTCCTCAATTGCGAGGTTGAATCTGGAAACTTTATTCCTGTGACAGAAAGTTACTTACGTTTACGCAAGTGATTAATACGCCATTGATTCGAACTAATATTATTTGGTTGTTGTCAATGGCCAAAAGAGTAACTAGAAAATTACATTTGGAAATAAAAATATATTCAGATCAACATACATTATAGGTGTCACATTTGTATATTTACAAAACAAATAATTTTATAGTAATCGAACTATATTAGTGATGCATGCAGGGCTTTGTGAAGTTCGCTAATCGAATAACAAACCGAAAGCTTAAGAAAATTCCTTTTTCTGTTCATCAAATATAGTAAAATTTTATATCATCGCTAATTTATTTTTTTTTTCTCGTGCAACTGCATTGTAAGATAGATTCTCGTTAATTTTGATGTGTATTGGCCAAAAAACTATGTTTATGGTATTTTATGTTACCAGAAAGAGCACCAAGACACCTGTTGGACAAAATCACACAAATTGCGAAATTTGTTAGATAACTGAATTCATAACTCACATAATTGCAATATTGCTCAGACCTGTAATTTACTGTCTGTACAATTGATATTGGTAAGCATATCAGTTATTAATGTTCTTAAATTTCATAAGTAAGCAACAGTCAAGCCTCTCCAAATAGCAAATACAGAAGGGCGATAATTTTAAAATAAATGAAGCATACCAAACCGTGTACAGAAAAGAATTAGAATCCATGCTTGCTAACTTAACGAAGCCGATTGACGAGAATCTTCTGTATGCGAGATAGGGGATGTTTGCTGTTTGTGCCATATTTGAGCATTTACACGACTTTCTCGGCAGTGGACATTTTTCAGGCAATGAAGTGTCAAATACCAAATGTGGAACTTAAGTAGCTGTTTCTTTTCTTAGTGTATCAATCTCATCTTTTTATCAATTTGACATAAATCTCTTACACTATGTCACAGAATTGTGGAGGTATAATCACCATAGACTGAAAACCCACATTGGGCATTCTGCGTTTTACATTGATCAGCTCTCTCATAACTTCTTACTTGCTCTTATGAACTGTGTGACCCTTGGCGAACTCCATAAAAGGTAAACAAACACAAGAAAAATGTCAACGATTGTGAATTGTAGATACCCTAAATTGCAGTTAGTCTTACTGTCGGTTCCTTGCATGAATAAGAAAAAACATTTCTCCGAGTCCGTACTAAAAGGATTACAGAATATAGCTATTCAGTGAATGTAAGGTACTTTATTATACAACATCTCTTACTTATGCTACAGCAGACTTTCGGGGAGTGCTTTCAACCGCATGGTAGCAGCTCCATGCAAACTTCAGTTTCATGTAAAAACAATTGATATATAATTTATCGGGGTTATTCCTTTTCTGGCCACGTTTTGACTTTCACGAAAATTACATTGAATTTGCCCAAGGTTTTGTTTGATGACACTGTAGGTCATTCAAGGAAGTCTGGTTGACTTATTGGGATCTTTAGCCCTTTCTGTCTTTTGTTCAGCATACTACAGCCGCATTTTGAAAGTTACAATAACCAGGTTTGGTACACTTGTTAATGGTGACTTCTAATTATACACCAGGGCGTTCGTTTTCTGATATCAGACCTTTATCCAAAATGACGTCACTTTTAACGTTTTTTCTTTATCTTTTAATGTCATCTCCTTAACAAACTATCCACTTTCATATTTTGGCTATATCATCTCCACCAAAAATGTGGTTCCGATTTGGCAAATTATCAACGGTTATAGACGAATTTTCGGATGGCGTTACATCAACTTTACATAAATAAAACGTCATCGATTTTCCTGAAATTTTAGTATGCTGTAAAGTTCATAAAAAAGGAGGTAGGTGCTGTTTGGTTTTTCGCTTTATCGGATTTTACGTCACCAAACAGTTTGGGTTATTTTCAGTGAAAAAAGCTCCTTTTGTGATTCCATAATTTCCGTACTTATCGACTACACAGCTATGACACTTTACACACCGTTTCCTGTGCACCGGAAATTGTACACATCCATTTTGGGAATTAAAATGTCTCTGCCGATGCCAGCCATGTCAATTATACGTTATTCTCTTACTTGTAGTTAGTCGACTATTCGTAGTTGATGCCATTAATAACTGTAGTCGAATCAAAATCACCCATCGATTAATCAGACCTGCTCCCTCCTGAATCCACCAGTCATCGTAGCTTTGATGTTTCCGGCTTGTCATGCCACGATCATGGACTGAGTGAATGAAGCGTATGCTAGCGCCGGCGCCTTTGGTGACTCAACGACAGAATTGTTCAATGTCATGGGTGCCGGCACCTTTAGTCTCTCTCTGTAAGACTCCTTACCACCTCAGGCCTACGTGGTCTCGGTCCGAGCAGCCCAGGTAGGTCAGATGAGATAAGGAGACTTACAGAGACTCCAGCGCATGCCTGCCACTTGCAATTACCATTCGCATCTGTCACATTGTCGGCATACAATTTTTGCAGTTTGCTCATGTCTATGAGTTATCGCGCAAAAATGAGCGATTTGGCGTTCACAGATGCAAAGTCTTTCGCGAAGGCCTTTCTCACTAAAAGTACTATGTTTATAACCACACACGATCGATAGTAATGGAAATGAAAATCAATGATATATTTACGTCCGGGAAACCTTAGGAGTGGGAATAATAAGTCGCGACTTGCGAAACATTATGTTATGAATTAGAACCATGGAGCAGAGGGAGACGTGTCGATTAATCGACTAGTAATCGACTTATGGTTAATGACCAGTCGAAGCTGAAATTCATTAATCGTTTCAACATTAATTTTTAATAACGCACCTCCATATAAAATACACGCAGCTTTGAAATTTACACACTTTTACATTCATGATTGCTCAATTAAAAGCATGTGTTACAATTTCAAATCTAAACGTTTAATCAAAATAACGTCAATTTGACGTTTTTTCATGAACTTTAATATCTGCCCACCTCATTCTTACAATAATGGAAATATATTCTACAATAAAAACATAGCTAAAAATGCAATCAGTTTTCAGACCACAAAACATTCATCTTTGGCTGTCTATCACATGTATTGGTGAGGGGTGAAATATGTGTCGTGTATTTTAACATTAAATGGCTCAGATAAGCTCAGAGTAAATTATTTATATAAAAAAACAGTGTATACCAGACAAGGGTTGAGGTAGGGTATTTGTAGATATTAGTTACATTTATTATTGACTGTTCTGGGGTTAATAAAGTACCGGGTAATTCAAATGCCTGATAATGCTGATGTAGAAAATGCTCTTCTGATACAGACTGCTTTAAATCAGCGAGATAAATAAACATGTTACATGCTTTACAAAGTGGCAGTTCAAATAAATGTCGGTGAACTTGTATCTCCTGCAAAAGTGGTCACCCTTCGGTTTTTTTTTTTTTTGGTTTTTTTTTTTTTTTTTTGTTTCCTGTTTTCCAAAGTTAATTAATTTACAACGAGCAACTGGAATTTTTTAAAATTACTTGCATGACAAGTTTCCCCTCTTCCCATGCCCAATGTTGCCTCTTCCCCCTTTATCTTTATGTCAGAATTAAAACAAAATATTCTCAAAACGCCGTATATTTTGATTACAACTGTACTGCTTTTAGGAGGTTCAGTTTGTGCATTTGATCACAATGAAATAAAACATGCAATGCAATCTTTTTTTATTTTTGAAACTGTTTAGATATTTTTTCAAATTATTTAGTTTAAACAATATTTATTTCCAAATGTACAAGCAAACATATTGAGAATAGAACAAGTTGTTGGATTCGATTTATTTGGTTGGTAACTGGCCCTAGATGGATGTTGACTGATTATTTTGGTTCAGCTATTTCGGTGATATTTGCCATTTATTCAGCAGTAACCTGTTTTTAAAAGTAGAAATTTAAAAGTCATTTTTTTTTACTCAAAATTATCTTTTTTCGACTCTTCCTTTTATCATTGAGGTGTTAATCAAATTGCAGTGATCCAACATGTATGCAACATCAACATCCGAAGTGTTTCATTTGTTTGTTTTGACACTGTGATTTTGTGTTGAGATTTGGGGTAACATCGTCTTTACTATAGGATTTAATTTAAGCGATTTCAAAAGAATTATAAATAAATGTTCTGCTTTTATCAATAAAGTGATAGAAAAGTGAGAGTAATTTGTTTACTTTGAAACTCCCACCTCTAATGTTACATAAATCCAAATTAAATATACACGAATTCTTCATCAAAATGAAGGTTGTGATGTATAGAACACGACAAATATTTGCAATCAACTCACAGAGTTGACAGCAGGTACCGATGGTTCCTAGAATTCTGCTACCGTGTTCCTACCAGAACTGATAATAACATAATATTTCAGGAGAACAATTCATGGCCAAATAAGCTTCAGATGTTCAATAACAAAGCTAGGCAGTCAAAACACTTTACGATGCACTGTCAGGAACACATTTGGGTAAATGACAATATTCTTTCCTTTTTTTATTGAAGACGGACATGCCCATATTACGCAATCCCGCGAATGTTCTTCGAGAAACAATCGCGTAATTCTAAGAAATTAATGATATCTTGCAAGTAATATGACAACTATGCAGTCTTCATATTATAATACTATGTAGTATGAATGCGATCTTTCTGATTATTTAATTTTGGATTGCATTGTATATCGATGCTTTTTCAGCCCAGATGACCTTGACCAAAATGTAAACAAACAGACAACGAAAACAAAGCCGAGAGTTTTGGAATTTACCCTCACGCAGCTCCGTGGCTGCGTTTTGAAGAATTTTGTTATCACTTCTGGTATGAATACGGTAGCAGACATCTAGCAACCATTGGTGCCTGCTGTCAACTCTGTGAGTTGACTTCATACACTTGTCGTGTTCTATTCATCACGACTTTCAATTTGATGTATAATCTGTGTATATTTAATTTGTATTTTGGTCTTGATTAGCCAGTGTGCAGAAAATATGTGATATTAAACACCAATAAAATAAATAAATAAATAATTTGTATTTATGGAACACTACATGGGGATTTCAAATTAAACAAATTTCTCTTATTTCTATAGCACCTTAAGGCTGCAGTAAATGTAAAACAAAGTTGGTCTATACATTTGCGAATATGTTTTTACAACTTTCCAGCAGCGAGAGTGTTAATGAAGTGAAAATTATATATTTGCAATATAATTACTTCGGGTTTTCAATAATTAACTGAGTTTAGTTTTAATTAAAAGTCCAGTTATTTCAGTTGACCATTTTGGCTAGTTCAGGCAATTTGTGCCTTCCGTTTTTCCTACCACTTGCTAAAATTAAATCATCTTAATATGCCTGATTGTTTCTGATTGTTGATGATAAAATTTACACCACGTTGTTCATCGATCAAATTAGTGTAGATTCCAGTTCATCAAGTGCGGTCTGTGTTTCAGAAGCTGTGATAACAGCAATGTACCAACACGTTTTGTTTTAGTGCCCGTATGCTTTTGGCAATGTGCTTCGTGCTATATGCTCTGTGCAGTATTCTTAGTGCCCTTCATGTGCTAGAGTGATGATTATATCGTGATAAGTGGAATGTGATTTTTAGCTCACCTGAGCGAAGCTCAAGGGGAGCTTTACTAATCACTTTCTGTCCGGCGTCCGTCGTCCGTCGTCCGTCCGTCCGGCGTTAACTTTACATTATCGACTTCTCCTCCAAAACCACTAGCCCAATTTTATTCAAATGTTGGCTAAATGTTTATTACCTAATGCCAATTCAGATTTGTTCAAATGAAGTTGCCCTCCTCCTGGGTGGTGCCACGCCCCCAAGGGGCACCAAAATCTTTGTAAATCTTCTTCTCAAGAACCAGCAGTAGCAGAGACTTGATGTTTGGTGTGCAG
The DNA here is from genome assembly GCA_031216915.1 of Pictodentalium vernedei. Lineage (NCBI taxonomy): Eukaryota > Metazoa > Mollusca > Scaphopoda > Dentaliida > Dentaliidae > Pictodentalium > Pictodentalium vernedei. The sequence continues at coordinate 359,929,219 of CM062297.1, forward strand.
CTTCCTTTTGAGGTGTAGACTCAGAATTGTTCAAGAGAAGTTTGTGGGGCTATACTTGGCGTCGTTATGGGAGGGGCAAAATTTTTTGCCCCGCCCAAAATTTCTATTTTCCAAACCGAGAGGCTGATTTGAACCAAATTTTATGTGAGGGCTTATTGGGTCATGAGTACTTGATTTATGCAAAAAAAAATTTTCCCGCAGCCCCGTGGGAACCGCAGGTGCTAAAAATAGAAAAAATTTAAAACACCCATATCTCCAAAACTGCACGACACTGAGAATTTTTATTTGGTGTGCAGCTTCCTTAGGACCAACAGAAAGGATTGGTAAAAAAAAATTGCCATCGGTTTTATCATAGGGTACAGTTTCGGGACTTTGAAAAAGTGCTGAGTCAGAACTTTTTAACAATGTAGGCAATGGGAAAAACATTAAAAAATCTTCTTCTCCAGATCCAGCAGGCAGAATCTTTTGATATTTGGTATGCAACATTGTAGGGTGGATCTGATTCAAGTTTGTTCAAATCGGCCCCCTGGGTTCATATTTGGGCTCAGTATAGAAGCCCGATTTCGAACTTAGTGCATTTAGGCAAATTTCTTAAAAAATCTTCTCCAGATCCAGCAGGCAGAATCTTTTGATATTTGGTATGCAACATTGTGGGGTGGATCTGATTCAAGTTTGTTCAAATCGGCTTCCTAGATTCATATTTGGGCTCACTATAGAAGCTCGAATTTGAACTTAGTGCATTTCATGCAAATTTCTTAAAAAATCTTCTTCTCCAGATCCAGCAGGCAGAATCTTTTCATATTTGGTAAGCAACATTGTGGGGTGGATCTGATTCAAGTTTGTTCAAATCGGCCCCCTGGGTTTATATTTGGGCTCAGTATAGGAGCCCAAATTTGAACTTACTGCATTTCAAGCAAATTTATTAAAAAATCTTCTTCTCCAGATCCAGCAGGCAGAATCTTTTGATATTTGGTATGCAACATTGTGGGATGGATCTGATGCAAATTTGTTCAAATTGGCTCCCTAGATTCATATTTGGGCTTACTATAGAAGCTCGAATTCGAACTTAGTGCATTTCAGGCAAATTTCTTAAAAAATCATCTTCTCCAGATCCAGCAGGCAGAATCTTTTGATATTTGGTATGCAACATTGCGGGGTGGATCTGATTCAAGTTTGTTCAAATCGGCCCCCTGGATTCATATTTGGGCTCACTATAGAAGCTCGAATTCAAACTTAGTGCATTTCGGGCAAATTTATTCAAAAATCTTCTTCTCCAGATCCAGCAGGCAGAATCTTTTGATATTTGGTATGCAACATTGCGGGGTGGATCTGATTCAAGTTTGTTCAAATCGGCCCCCTGGATTCATATTTGGGCTTAATATAGAAGCCCGAATTCGGACTTAGTGCATTTCGGGCAAATTTATTAAAAAATCTTCTTCTCCAGATCCAGCAGGCAGAATCTTTTGATATTTGGTATGCAACATTGTGGGGTGGATCTGATTCAAGTTTGTTCAAATCGGCTTCCTAGATTCATATTTGGGCTCACTATAGAAGCTCGAATTCGAACTTAGTGCATTTCAGGCAAATGTCTTAAAAAATCTTCTTCTCCAGATCCAGCTTCAGAATCTTTTCATATTTGGTAAGCAACATTGTGGGGTGGATCTGATTCAAGTTTGTTCAAATCGGCCCCCTGGGTTTATATTTTGGCTCCGTATAGGAGCCCAAATTTTAACTTAGTGCATTTCAGGCATATTTCTTAAAAAATCTTCTTCTCCAGATCCAGCTGGCAGAATCTTTTGATATTTGGTATGCAACATTGTGGGGTGGATCTGATTCAAGTTTGTTCCAATCGGCCCCCTGGGTTTATATTTGGGCTCAGAATAGGAGCCCAAATTTGAACTTAGTGCATTTCAGGCAAATTTCTTTGAAAATCTTCTTCTCAAGATCCAGCAGGCAGAATCTTCTGATATTGGGTATGCACCATGCTTAGGGGGGTGAGATTCAAGTTTGTTCAAGCCAAGTCCCTGGGTTCATATTTGGGCTCACTGTGGTAGCCCGAATTATAACTTAGTTCAAAATGAGGAATTTTCTTTAAAAATCTTCTTCAGATCCAGCAGTCGGAATGTTTTGATATTTGGTATGCAGCATCCTTAGGGGGTGAGAATCAAGTTTGTTCAAGCCATGTCCCTAGGTCCATATTTGGACTCACTGTGGGAGCTCGAATTGTAACTTAGTTCAAAATGAGGACTTATCTTTAAAAATCTTCTTCAGCCATGTCCCTAGGTCCATATTTGGACTCACTGTGGGAGCTCGAATTGTAACTTAGTTCAAAATGAGGACTTTTCTTTAAAAATCTTCTTCTTCAGATCCAGCAGTCGGAATGTTTTGATATTTGGTGTGCAGCATCCTTAGGGGGGTGAGATTCAAGTTTGTTAAAGCCAAGTCCCTGGGTTCATATTTGGGCTCCCTGTGTGAGCCTGAATTATAACTTAGTTCAATATGAGGAATATTCTTTAAAAATCTTCTTTTTTTTTGGATCCACTGGTCAGAATCTTTGGATATTTGGTATAAGCTTTTCTTAGGAGGAGCAGATGCAACTTGTTGAAATCAATTCTCTGGGTTGATATAAATTTAGGCTACCATGTCAGGTGAGCGCCCTCAGGCCCCTTGGGGCCTCTTGTTTAATTGTGTTGAAACCATCAGTGATTTAAATACTATGAATTGCATTTATAAAAACTTAATGTCATGAATCAACAACAGTGTTATATATTCAAAAGAATTACGTGACACTGCTGTCCGGGTGATGGTTGGACGTCAACGTCACACAAATTAAAGTCTGTCTGGTTTACATGAACATTTTTTATGCTGTGGCTCTGGAAAAAGTAAAACGGAAAGTTGCATTTGGAATTTTTTACTTAACGTCATTTTTGACGTTTTTACGTCGTTTCAAAATTTAATTTCTAAAAATGTACGGTTCCCTGCAATCCGCAGAACTAAAACTAAAAAAAGACAAATTACACCCCTGGTAGGACAGTTTTACGTGTGGGGGGAAGCTGGAGTACCCTGGGGTTCTCCCCACAAGAAGGGTTAGCTGGGTTGATTGAAGACAGGTGCGCCATCGACGTGCTTTACGCCTTAATACACAGCGCCGCCATGCCCGCACGTGGGTAGTTGGGCTTAAGTGCCTTGCCCAAGGGCACAACGCAGTTACCCCTGGTGGGGATCGAGCCGTGGACCTCTTGGTTTCAAGTTCAATGGCGTAACCACTGAGCCACTGCGCTCCCTATACAGCAATTATATTCCACTCACAAGGTGCATCTCTCTTATGTTACTTCCCCCTAATCAAATCCATTAAACGCAACGTCATAAGAGACGAGCGGATTTTCAAAATATTATCAATTATATTTCACTGGATAAAGGTGAAATGAAGTGACATTTTTGCTCATTTCAGTTGCAGGCATTCTTTAGTATACATTACTTAAATTACGCAGTTGAAAACATTTTGAAAATCTAACTTTAAACGCGCACGACATAACGTCAATACCATCGGACCTATTGTTTAATCCTTTTAGCCATTTTGGACAGTTTTCATTGAAAACGATATATTGTAATTCACGTATCTCCGTATTTCTAAATGACATCGCCCGTTTTTTGGTAAACTCTGAGGTGACGTCATTGGGGTCATTTGGTTAAAAATTAAAATGCGTCGGGTTTTCTTAGTATGTTGTACAGCTAAAAAATAAGAGATACTAGGTTTTTAGTTTTTCAATTTATCGCCATTCTTCGTGGTTTCACGTCACTTCAAAGATTAATATATTTTTGTTATATTTCATTAAAAACGAGTGCCGGCGTATACTTTATCTAGAGGCTAAGTACGCTAAAAGACGGCGGGCACCTTTCCTTCGCTGTTTTAGGCCCTTCGGGTTGATCATGCGTCGTTGAATGACGTCCGGAATTTCGCTATGCGCTTCCAAAACTATCTAGTATTTTTTTTTTGTTTCATCATCAATTGCACTCTATACTTGCTGCAATGATTTTCCATCACAAGAGAAAGAATCTTGTTTGGTGTCAAAATTTTAGCCAACGAAGATTTCTTTTCGTACCAAATCAAAATCTTTAGTGCAATTGGCTAAATTGGTACCCGATAACGTTAACACTGGTAAGCACACATGATAGTTATTCATGGGACAAACCCAAATCAAGATGGACATGAATACCCCCGGAGAGATGCAACAGTAATCTAGACACACATAGAGACGCATATCTAAATCGAGTTACCTCTGAAATTCTCAACATAACGCGAAGGACTCGACACAACTTGGCCACACTCGAACGCAGAGCCATCCAGTCGCTTAGGAACAACAAACCTCTTGTTTTAAAACCTGCATAAAAGGGAGATGCAACCGTTCTTTTGAATAATGCAGATTGTGCCGCCAGGGACGGATGGAAACTATCAGAAACCAAATACTACAAACCACTCACCCAAGATCCAACTGGGGAATTCAAGAAAGAACTGCACAACTTAATCAAAACCTTCCCATCACATCTGTAGAAAGTTTTTTCGTCCGAAATTCCTTATGAACCTCATCCTGGAATGTTCCACATTCTATAAACGGAATACAAGGAAGTAATCCAGAACGGCCAATCGTTTTGGGAATCGGTACGGAAAGATACCAAAGTGATTGACCTCGTTTTACAGCTATTAGTTAAAACGACCATAATTTATATGACGGATACCACTGATTTTCTCAAGAAAATCTCATCCATTGATAATATTCCTGAGTGGACACTAACTGTACACCCAGATGTCGTTTGTCTCTATAGCAACATTTCGTCCCGATAAATTGATACTTGAAATAAACACTGCATAAAAGCGTAATTAAAACTGACGAACCGAAGGAAGTTACCCCCAAACTCACTAGAGGCGAGGAAAGCTCGATAAATGTGGAGAGGCACACATTTTCAGAGGCTACCATGGTTCGGCTCAGTGGGAGAAAAGTTGCAATCGTATATCGGTAAATGAATCAAGGCACATTACAGTCGCATGCTTAGATGTGCATGAGATGGTGTGGTTACTGCCGTGTCCATTTCGTTTACTTCAATCACCTTCCAATCCGAAGGCTAGCCGTCGGGCTGGATGATGGTTGAAGTGAAAGAAACGGACCGAAGGCGGGATTCTTCTGCAAAATGCTGTTTGGATTTACAAATAATATATCGTAGAAATGCCTGAATATTGACACGTTTGCATGCGCCCAGTGTACACATTGTGCAACCGCGCAATATGACTGTGAAAGAAGTGGAGGTGGAAGTGTACCCCCAGCCCCCTGGTTCCGCCATCCCTGAAACACACCAAGTTCATTCTGACACGAAACAGCTTGCTTTACATAAAACAGTGAGAACGTTCAAAAACGCAAAGTCACAGCCCAAATCCCACGGCTCCACTTGTTGCCAATCTTCTTGTGGATTTACTCGAAACATCATTTATTGAATCCCAGACTCTAATGCTATTTAAATGCTGCATATCCATTAACGATATATTGATTATACGGCTCCACCGAGAAAAGAGTGAGAACTTTCATCGTAACTTCAATGAACAACATCCTGATACAAATATTATTGAAAATGAAGATTTCAAATAAATCAGTCTGTTTCTTGGACGTAAAAGGGCGATTAGAAACGGGAGTATACAGGAAGTCGATAGACAAGTTCACCGATATGCACCAGGCACGCTTCCACCCTAACCACACTAAGGAATTGGTTATATATAAAACAGACTTTGCAGTACGACATCGAATGTCAACGGAGTAATTTTATCAACATGGGATATAAGCTTAGCATAGCGAGAAGAAAAATCGTAAGTGCCCCGCTAAAGACAGGAATGATCTCTTAACATTAAAGTCCGGAGGTTGCCGGTGCGTTCCGCATACCACTACGGGTTACATATGACCAAACGGTTAACATAATCAAAACCATCCGTAGAGAAGTCCAGGGAATTTAGAGCTGCACCAGGTGCCACAAAGTGTTCGATTTTTAAAGATAACGATCACCACAGTACACCATTTGTCCTCGTGTATAAAATCAAGTTTCGGGGTATGACGATGAAAGAAATCCTTAATCTTTCAGTTATATGATTCTATAAATTTCGTTTGAGCACATGTGTAGATATTGTTCAAACACAAAAGTAAAATGAAGTATTTAGGACCTGAACTACCGCTGGCAATCTTATTAGATTCTATTCTGATATATAAATGTTTACAGCATTCAAATAACAGACGAAATTTGCAGACAGGAGGATTTTAAATAAAGGGTTCTATATAATAATTTTCGCTTTTGATAGGGCCCGGCGAATCACTGCGTATCTATAGAATCGAATCTCGAATTGTATGAAGCAAATGGTTCCAAACTGAATCGAATATCAAATCGAATCCACTACGAATCATACTACGGCCTCCTGTAGCTGTCTATACCCATTGTAAATCCAATATTAATAGGCTTACTAGACGATCAGAAAACTGGCAGGTGTAACTATGATGGTCGAAAAATGGCCATGTATTGTATCTTGAGTGCAACAAGGCGCCATCTGCAATGCTGAAGCATTGCAGATGTTATCGCGGTGCACTTATGGACGATATTGTACAAACGAGTCGTAAAGCAATCTCCACTATCGTTTAAAATATCATTTTTATGAATTTTTCTACTTAATTTGTGTTCCCATGGATGTCTAGTTGGGCTGGATACGGTCAATCGTATTCATCAGAAACCCGCAGGTTTACTTGTTATCTGCAGAAAGTCGACAATAAGGAATAATATGAAACCCAGATCTCGCCAGGATTCGATATTTTAATAAATGAAATGGTTCCGAATCGAATCAGTGACAATATTCAAAATTGAATCGAATCGGGACCGTTCGCCGGACCATAGCACAGGCATTTTCTATAAACCTTCTTTCTATTTGAAATTAAATGACACACACTTGTGACTTTTCAATGCAGGTTTTTTCACAATGTCAGTTTTGTATTTTCTTCATTCAGCATTTTATGACAAGAGTTATCGGAATTGGGTAACATAGCTTGGAGGTGAAACAACTATCCCTATCCTATTTTACTGAACGCCACGTTTTCCCATTCTTGTCCCTAAAATCTTCTCACTGCTATAAAATGTTCTATGTACTGCTTGATATATGCTTGCCATTATGATTGTAGTACGAGGAAGTAATTTATATGGAGTATTATTCGTTATTTAATTATGCCATATTGATATCAAGCAATATATGGAAGATATTATAGCACGAAGAAGATTTTAGGGACAAGAATGAAAAAGAAAGACGTTCACTGAGATGGGGATGGGTAGGGGCAGCTCTTTGTCAACCAAGTTGACAAATGTTTATCATTTTGAATGACACATTCATCTACATGATGTTTGAAGACTATACAATACTGACCTGGTGCAAACATTGCATTTAGGCCCATAAGTGTGTGTCATTTAATTGTAAATAGAAGTTTTATTGAATGCCTACATAAAAATTGGTTGTGTAGAGTCTCTTTATTTAAAATCCTCCCGTCGGTGCATTTCTTTCAGATATTTGAATGTTGTAAACATTTATATGTCAGGATAGAATCCAAGAAGACAAGCAGTGGTTATTTAGGCTCCAAATATCTCATTTTTGTATTGTATTTGAACTACATGTAAACGTGTACTAACAAAAAGTGCTCAAACAGATAATTGTGAGATTATGGTAGGTCCACTAAAACTCAAATTTCTCAGCTTGTAAAGATTTCTTGCAATGTTCTTATTGTTATAAATTTTCTTTATCTTAAGACCTATTTTGTAAAGTATTTAATGACTTCTATTACATCGAAATAGGTTTGATGTGCTTCCACGTGGGTGAGTATTCATCGTCTTTGAGTGTAACAAGGCGCATTCGGCAATGCTAAAGCATTGCAGATGACGCCTCGTTCCACGCAAGTGTCAATATTATGTTAAACAATATTACTGCTGTTCCAACTGGAAGATCTGTAACCAAAACAAAGTGGCTGTGATTTTATGATTTCCACACAAAGCGAAATTTGTTTTCAGTGACAAGTCAGTTAATGCGTGTTTTCGTAGCAACCCCTTCTCCACGCACAGAACTGTGATGATAAAAGCGGACAAAGAATTTCGACCTCTTTCTTTTTTGCTAGCTTTACTCAATCCCAAGTTGAAGAACCTTCTCATTTTGGAACTTCGTGAGAAGTTGAATCCTCTCATGTCTGACCTGATGACGTCGTGATTTGCTAATTACCTGGACACGTTGATATCTCCCGTCACACCAGGGCAGACAGCGCAAAGAAACAGGCTTTAAACAAGCCTACCACTGATATTTCAAAATTTAATTCCGCGATTACAAGCCACTGGTCAGTAAATACATCAACGCTACATATATGTGACAGAAAGAGTGGGATGGGGCAACAAATAACAAGCTCCATCGCTTTGGAACAGATATGTTTGATCATTACTTCTCTGGTAACCTTTGAAGCAAAGACCATGTACTATTGGCACGATGTTATACAGTTCATACAAACCTCACATATTCCTTTTTGCTAGCGGGTAATATGCGCCAAGACAGTCACAAAGGGTAATTTTATCCAAGAGGACACATTTTGTACTATGGTGACTGGTAACCTCCCAAAAGTGGTAGTGCTTGCTGCTGCACGAATTACTCAAGAGTAATAGCAAGTTGCGAAAATTGTTCCCAGAACCTACATGGATGTCATATCTTCAGCCGCCTAATACATGGAACACCGCATGAGAACAAAAACTTCCAACCAAACTGTTGAGGACGGTACCTTCCAGTACAATAATATGATAAGTATGCGTAGAAAGTCCCGCAAATGTCATTAAACAAGTCGTCAACTCTAAGGGCAAGTGTATGGTAGCTGCAGAACATTTTGACTATGGGTCCAAAGAAGTGGTACACGCCATTACGTGCAGAAAATGTCCTGGGATGATCTACATGGGTCTGACCGGCCTACTACCTTGTTGTTGTCACTGGCTCTTATGATTGACGTCCAACGACTGGTGTTTGTTCATTCACTAACACGTTATCTAAGCTAGTCCACTTGCTAAAAGACGAAAACTTGTGCTCTAACAGTGAAAGAGTCATCGCTGATTTACCTGCTCATGAAAATTGACTTTCGATAAAGTTATCGCCCATTAAATTATTAGACAAGCGAGGAATGTCCAGTTAAGAAGCATGTAATTCTCGAGAAGACGCCAGTGACGTCAGTAAAAAATAAAGCGAAGTTTCTTTTTCCTACTTTTAATAAACGAAAACAACAGACAACTCTCGTTTATTAAAAAAAAGGAACTTGGCTTTTTCAGACAAGCTTATTAGAAGCAACTAAGTAGCCACCCACCTTGCTCTTTGTTTAGCGAATGTGTTTTACTTCACAGAGAAAAATTGGCAAATCTTTCCTCCTAGACTTTCATATTAATGGAAAGGATAGTATCTGTATTAACCCTTTACCTAACGTAACGGCCAAAACCGGCCAGCGCTATTCTCAAAAATCGCCAATTAATTTTCATTATTGTTTTCATTTTTTGTCTCAAAAACAGAGGTTATGACCCCTCGTTGGAACAAGCTCGTCGAGCTCGTTCCAACGAGGGGTCATAACCTATGTTTTTGAGACAAAAAATGAAAAAAAATAGTTATTCAAGAATTATTTTTGCAAGTGTCGTCTGCTTTTCATGTTAGGTAAAGGGTTAAATGTCACGATACGCACACTGTTGATATAATGCACAGAGAAAAAGTTAAAGTGCATCAAAAGATGGCGAAAGCGCGGTTTTCTTATTTTTCAATGAGTTTACACCGAGAATGACAGTTAAACTCAGGTGACGGTTTATATCGTCTTAGCGTGTAATGAGGCGGCATCTGCAATGCTAAACAATTCCAGATGACGCCTTGTTCCACTCAAGGGTCAATATTATGTTAAACTGTATGCTTCCATTTCCAACTCTATTATCAAAAATCAGTACTTGTGATTTTTTATGTTTTCCACACAAAGCCAGATTTGTTCAATATCGATTGATAAAGAAACTTAATACGTTTTTAGTGTGGCAAACCCTTCTCTCTGTACAGTAATATGATCACAAAAGCGGCCTAAGAATTTCGACGGGATCGGGTCAAATTTGCTTCATTTTCCAACCCACAATAGATACACAGAACGCCACGATGTGAGAATGCGTCCGTCAATACAGCATGGGCGCCAGCGCGGAAGGATAGAACGAGAGGCGCAGCCTCGAGTTCTATCCTTCCACAGTGGCATGAGGAGTTTCCTCACATTGCATCAAGCTAAAATACGGGTTTCCACTGGGAGCCCAAATATGAATTCGCGACTTGATTTGAACAAATTTGAATCCAGCCCATATAAAGATGCTGATTCAAATATCACAAGATTCTGATAAGTGGTTCTTAAGAAGACGATTTTGAAATAATTTGTGTCCTATCGCCCCTATGGGGAACTGAAGTATTAACTGATTGGGGGTAAATGTAAATGCCTGACGTTTGTGAAATAATGCCAACATCGGTGACACAATGTCGCTTACAGTTCGAAATTTCAGTTTTATATGAAATTCTCATACCTAAATTGTTAATTTACAGCTGCTTTTAGACAATTAAGGGGAACTAACTTTCTCGGAAATATTTTCCAGTGTCGAAAAATGTTTCAACCATGCTAAAAAAGATTCACAAATCATTTGTTCTCATCATCCATCTTGAGACGCAGTAAGGCTCTGCCACCAACTGAACTTTCTTTGCAGACAACCTCATTTGGAGGTAACTTTCTTGTAATATTGTTCAAAAGAAAAAAAACCAACGTATACCGCCTTCTCCACGCATGTGAGTTCAAAGTTTGATAAAAGCAACATATCATACTGCAGTTTATTTGGTCTCTTTCTGTTCGCCACGAGATCAACAATATGTCGTGACCGTCACGACATATTGTTGATCTCATGTCAAACAGAGCGAGACCTAATAAACTGCAGTATGATGGGTTGCTTTTATCAAACTTTGCGGTGACGAAATACATTGCTGGAAAGTGCGCTTTTCCCAAGTATGTTACGTCAAAGAAATTCATTTCCAGAGACGGATAACGTTAAATTTGATCGTCAGTATCCCCATGGGAACCGCGGGAAGTGACGCAGTGTTTGTTTACTGTTGTATTGTTTAAATAGGACCCAGTTACCAGTACTTGGGGTGAAGTCCTCCGAAATGGACAATATTTAAATAAATGATTGGCTAAACGTGACATTATCTTCTTGTTCTGGTCATGATTAGCCATTGTGCAGAAATATGTGACCTTAAACATCAGTAAACAATAAATGAATTATCGTCAGTACACAATAGACCATTGCACTGGAAAATGCGAAGATAAATAACAAAAGAGTTGTAACTACATTTATTTAACTGTTGCTTAGTCACGTTTTAGGACTACATGCAAAATTGGGTTTTGCACAAACGAAATACTAGCGAAAGTTCATGAAGCTATGCCAATGGAAGAGAGAACAAACAGTATCAGGAAGCACACAATTTACATTGAAAGCATTTTGAAAACGATGCCACAGGGTGATTTACTGTTATTCAAGACAGAAATAAATACTAAGTAAAATGCTAATTTTTAATGCACGATTTATACACTGCATGGATTTGTTTTAAACCTCGAATGTTATTCCGGGTCTGTGTTCTGTTCATTAAACGACAAACGAGTTTCACATCCTTCGAATATCACTTCTGCCCACTTTCACTTCTTTCGAATATCTATCATTTACAAAGTCCGCATGTCTTTGGACAGGATTTCGGAACATTGGAGTACGTTTGACACGCCGTGCACCCCCAGCTTCCCCCTTTGCTTTCACAGTACCATCCATCATCACCGAGCTCTGTGCATTGTTCTGAAAAAGAAGTAAATGAAAATGCCAAGTATTGTATGTTCGCAAATTAGTGTCCCGCGAGACTAGTTAACTGAGTATACGCGGTACGCTTTCAGAACAAACACCTATTTTGTAAGGTAGAAGCAAGGAAAGTTAAACGCATGTTTATTTGACTTCTCTTTCAACAAAGTCGGATTGATAATCTTCCACTCAGGTGACGTGAAGGTTCACATCCTCTTAGCGTGTAATAAGGCGACATCTGCAATGCTAAAAAATTCTAGATGGCGCCATTTGCCACTAGAGAGTCTATATTTTGTTAAACGATTTGCATCCATTTCCAACTCTATTGCCAAAATCAGTACCTGTGATTTTTTTATGTTGTCCACACAAAGTCAGGATTGTTCAAAATCGATTGATAAAAAAACACTTAATACGTTTTTAGTGTGGCAATCCCTTTTCTGTGTATAGTAATATGGTCACAAAAAGCGGCCCAAGTATTTTGACGCGGTCGGATCAACTTTGCTCCATTTCCCTCCCCACAATAGATACACAGAATGTCACGATGTGTGAATGCGTTCGTCAATACGGTATGGGTGCCAGCGCGGAAGTATAGAACGAAAGGCGCAGACTCGAATTCTATCCTTCCACAGTGGCATGAGGAGTTTCCTCATATTGCATCAAGTTATCATTCGGGCTTCTATGGGGAGCCCAAATATTAATCAGCGACTTGATTTGAACAAATTTGGATCTGGCCCAAGTAAGCATGCTGTATATCCAATATCACAAGATTCTGATAAGTGGTTCTAAAAAAGAATATTTTGAAATAATTTCTGTCATATCGCTCTCATGGGGAACTGAGGTATGAACCTAGGGACTTGGTCTGAATAAATTAGAATCTGACTCCACCAAAGAAGTTGTAAACTAAATATCAAAAGATTCGAATATGAAGTTTTTAATTCTTTAAAAATAATCTGTTTGTGCTAAGAGAGTTATAGCCCTTGTTGTACCCCCCCCCCCCCCCCCCTTGTGTGCGTGCAAACCTTACAAGAATCTTCAGTTGACATAGAGTAAGAAACCTGCCTACCGAATTTGAGTCAATTCGACGCAGTAGTCAATAATGTAAATTTCACGACGGCAGGTGCAGCCTTCTACTGTCCAACTCATCATAAACTAGAACACAACTCATCATAATTAAACATTTTTTTCTGTTCATGCATTTTCAGGCAAAATGACTGGCTAAAGTATTATTATTTTTCTTTTCATAACACAATGAACCGAAAAAAACGCATTTAGACCCGCCTTAAAACATGCCACCAATGTCTGTCTGACAGATTACGTTGCACGGGGTGAATGAAAAAGAACCCCTTCACGCTCATATTGTTTCAACAAAAAAGTAGTTAATATTTCTCTCATCATATTAAAAAGACTTTCAAAATAAAATTTAATACAAAATAAAATTCCTTATTGTGTCTTTTATTCCATGTTCAATTTGTTTATTTGCAATAGATGATCGTCTGCGTTCAGCGTTTTAACAAAATCAAACGTATACAATGGCCGGTCATAATAATCCACAAACGAAACTCACGGCAACGAAACTTTCCAATTTCCGAATAGCCTGAAAGAACTCTTTCTGAGAAAAAGTTCAAACAACTTCATGCCATCTGGGTTTATATCGAGCTCCACATTTACAAACTGTGTTTTCAGTTTCTTAAGAAATGGTCAAAATCAGAATTAAATTTAAATCAGTGTTGCTTTGAATGACAGCGCCCTCACGTCAAGTGGAAAAGGAGATTGAAGTTTAGTGTGGGTGTGGCCTATGACGTCCCTTTTAACTTACGCAATTCATTGGCCAACAAGAACATGATTCAGTGAAATATATCGTTATTTCAAAGAGAATTTTAGACAGCCATGCCTTTTTATTCAGTTTTATCACTAGGACGCGTGATGCGACCTGGTTTGTATTTTAATTCCGCAAAGTAGAGAGTGTTTAAATTTATTGCCCCACAAGTTTAATTATAAGGAATGAACGTTTGTTTCTGTCTATTTCTTGAGTTATGAACCCCAAAAAACAAAGGCCAAACTGTGTAAATAGACAGAAATAAACGATCATCCCTTTTATAAACTAGAACATAGTGGACTGCCAATCTTTCCCCTGACCCATGGTGCTTGTAGACAACCATACTCTCCCTGTCCAAACTGATGGATATTACCAATAGCAATCTAAAACCCCCTTTAGATCGCTCCTTCCATGTTCAGCACACTAACCACACGTACGATTTCATGTCCATGTATGTTTTGGCTGACCACAATGCCAGGTACCTATTTGCAGATCAGTTGCCTTAGTCAAAAACCTCCTTACCCCCTGAATCTCGAACAGGTATCGCAGATTAGCAAGTTACCGACCGATACATGTGAAGTTACCTTCGAAATTCGGTGAATTTTAACTCCTAATTTGTTGGTATCTTTTGTTTGTTTCGAATTTTCTTTTATCTTGTTTTTCTTGTTTTTGGTTTTGATTTTTATCTGGTTTTCCTTTCACACAACTAGTTATGTTCTTATGTTCGGAGAGGACTTGTTAATAAGTTGAATAACTTGCATTCCAATCCAATTCTGCTTTATTTAATAAAATATATTTAAACTGACAACCAGTCCATCAAGACATCGTTGAAGTGTATTTGGGTTTTCAGGGCCAATCCGAGTAACAGGAGTTACCATCCCCGGCCTATCCCTACCAGGGCCACAAGCAACATGTGCCTCAGAAGTACCTCGTTTGGACCCCACTGACCCAGCTAATTAGCAAGGAGTCACATTTGCAAACACGATGGTCTTCAGCGGTCTTTGTCTGTACCCTATAAAAGACAAACATCGAAAACAGTTGAGTTATGTCACTCAAAAAGAAACAATAACAACTAGATTATTTTTAACATCAATCTAATTTCCCGAAGTCATTCAACGAACACGGCCATCGCCGAGTGGGCGCCTGCCAAGATGAAATGTTTTTGGAATGAAACAAATACCCTGTCAAACTTTTTTGACATGGCGAAATTGCGACAAAGTGAAAAAAAACCCAGCCATCTCTCTTTTTTGTAATTGAACAACACACTAAAATGTCAAAATATTTCAGCGCATTTTAATTTTTGACTCTATGACCCGCTGTGGCGTCACATACGACTTCGAATTCCAAAGTGTTAACAATATTCCGACAATTTGGATGAAATTGTACGCAACTTACCTTCAATTATTCCTTTTTCGTATTATAGCGCTATGTGCCGTTACAACGTTTAATATGACGTCAATTGAAAAATAAAAAAACACACAGCTTTTTATTTTTCGAGCTCTACAACATACGAAAATTTCATGAAAATTTGTGCCACGTTGGTGTGAACAGTTTAAATAGGGAGGCGTGATATAGGCGTCGATATTAACCCTTTGAACCCTCGTTTCCTGGAATGGTATATCAAATTGGCTGCAGACTGCAGTTATTATTTTATCATCAATGCCCCGTGCTAAACCTCTTATAATAGGACAAGAATGGGACGAAATTATGCCTTGGGCCGACAAATCGGTCTTACGAATCCAAAGGGTTCAAAGATCAAGATAGAGGTTGAACTTATCAAGAGTAAAGCGAACAGTTTTCAATGGTTATACCTGTTAACACGCAGGCCAAATTTCATGAGTGCAGGGGAAGAGGAAGTACATTAAAAAATGATGGACAAAACAAGAAAACACAAAAAAAGAAAAAACAGGCGATCGTTATAAGTCACTTCAACTTCGTTAATGATTCGGCTGACCAAACCCTACCGGTGATACATAAACATCCACGGCTGGTCATGAAATCACCCCCGCAGTACAATGAACTGGCATATACTATGTTCCATAACAGAGATCGAAAAGACTGTTAATTATCAACAGTTAGAACGCCATCACAACCTTACCAACTTGGCTGTTACGGCCGATAAGCACATCACCAATCATTCACCTCATATATTCAGTAACCATGAAATATTGCATTAGATAAACTATTGAAGTTTGTACCAACACCCGCGAAATCAAGAAAAATCCTTCTTTATGAAGATATCCAGTTACTTCGTAATAGAAAGCGATAAACAGCGTCGCCCCACTAACACCGATGTAATAGCTCTTTTTCTCTGGAAGAGCATACTTGTGAGTCCACCATACACAATACAACTATTTCCCACAAGGGGAAGTCAGCTTGCTGGGCCATTGTTCAGAGCTTAGCAATGGGATATAGAGAATTAGAACCATGTCCACTGGGCCACCACACACAGTATAACGCTTTCCTACCAAAGGCAAAATGCCAGTATAGTTCTTTCCTATAGAGAACGTAGATCATTCTAAATAGGAACACCATGCCACAGCGGGTACCCAGACAGTGTGGCTTTTTCCTACAGGTCGAAACATACCTGCTAGACCACCACCGCCTTCGATGATTCCGGACATGGACACACACTAAAATCATTCGGGTTAAAAATCAGCGCAAATCAACTGGGTTGAGTGAATATGAACCCAACTGGGTTCATACTCACACATCGTAGTTGATTTAGGTTATGTTTTAACCCAACGGATTTTAGAGTGCGGAAAATAGATGTTAGGGGATGTTGTGGTGATAACCATTGTCCACCTCATGTCTCTACCAATTCTAGCTGTGGGGCCACTATTTCCATAAGCTTACCACATTGTACATAAAGTATCATAACTACCTGTCATTGCAGTATTAGGTCCAAAGGTGTATATTATTAGTTGTCCAACAATTACCTCCTTCCAGTGACTGGAAAGCAAAGACATTAAAGAGCGATGTGTTTCATTCGACTGATTATCACAAGCGTATCACAGTGCAAACAAAGCATCACGATTTTCAAACCTTGGACCATCAGTTTGTATACTCTAAAATCATTTGGGGTTAAAACCAACCCAAATCAAGTAGGTTGGTTGAATATGAACCCAATTGTGTTATATTCACTCAACCTAGATGATTGGGGTTAATGTTTAACTCACACGCTACTAGTACCTGGAAAACACACAGGATTTCTATATACCATTTGTCCATAAAAGAGCGCTTCCATCCTGGCCAAATTGACACAATGATGGCAGCCTCTAGCCACGGCGTGCAGTCCTTATGTCCATAGAGATCCAACCACATATGAATCTATTCTAAATTAATCCCTGCACCAAAAACTTGTGTATTTAGAGGTTATTACTTGGTGAGTTTCATATTGGCCGAGATATCAGCTTGGGGTGACTTCGCAACAGCCTGAAGGCTGATGTTAAGCTATCGAAGGCTGATATCTCAGCCGATATGAAACTAACAAAGTAATATCCTCTTTAATTATTAATCCAAACAAATAATTACAAAATTTCTTATATCTGTTACGAGTCCAACCTCTAATTGAAATATTACGCCCAAATGCGGCACAAATTAATCTCCCTGCCAGATGGAAAAGAAAATGGGTAGTGAGCAATGGAAAATGTCCAGCCCAGGGGGTGGAGCAGTTGGAAATTCAAAGGTGGACATCCCCTCCAAAGTCAGGTCACCCAAGCCTACTTTATGTCTGCCGATCAAATCCTAGCTGCTAGAAAGTTTGTGTTTTTTCTGAGCGGTATAAGTATTGTTTGAAATCAAAAGACACCTCGGTAAGAAGATTAAACGGCCGAGACATTTAAAATTCACAGATCCATTGTATGTAAATACATGACATCTCGTACATCAGCAAAGACTGTTTCGAAATGACATTACCGAGCTATAAAATATATATTATCTCCACGCATAATTTTGCATCGAAGCGTCTACCAAATAGGGTCTATGCCTCCAGTATGTCACTCCTGGCACTTGAAGATAATCTCAAACTTGCGATTGACCATTATAGACTGGGTTTGGGTTTGCCGGATCTTCCAACGCAATATGTTTCAAATGTTACCTCAGATGTTGATGCAGATTCTTTAGTCGAAGCGGTGGGGAGTTAAAAATAATAAGCGCTTTAATGTGAGAGGAGTTGACCTTTATAAAAGTCGTAGATATTTTGCTCTCAGCTGAAAAATGGGACCAAATAGAAGTGATCACAACCAGAAAAGTCGACTAAGAAGTGTAACATTGAATATAGCATATTAGTGTAAAACCCGACAAAACAACGCCCTACTGTCATCAGTTTATATTCCGGAAAAGTGCTCTGTAAATTGAGCCACCGTGTGTATTTTTGGTGATCAGTGATTGTATTAATGTGAACAAATACATTTGATAAATCAATTTCAGAACACATGTGGTATTAAACATAGATTGTCACCGCAAACAGCCAATGGTCAAGTTGTTAAATATTTGATGAACCTTGCCATTTTGTGTATATGCTCCATTTTAGTCAAAAATCAATTGCGATTATTAACACAAATAAGCCGAGAAATGGCACATAAAACTGCTAAGACGTGATGACCAAGCAGCAGTTGAGCAGTAGAGGTATTATAGTAGCCAAAGGATGCACATCCTAAATAGTGATGAAGCCCATTTGCATTTGTCTGAGTTATCGCGCTCAAAGACTAAAAGTCACAATAAATCCTTAAACTGAGGTCCAAAATTTGTGAAGAAAATAGATTTTTCTGATTTTTGTCGCCATTTTGTCCGCCATATTTGGGCAGACTGATTCCTATACAAAATTAAAAAGGTGTATCAGTTGGATAAAAAAAGGTGCTAGTTTGTTTTAATTAGCACTATACTTTGGTTAAAATCCTCCTGTTTGTAGAAATGGCCGCCATTTTGATCGTCATTTTTAAAACACCGAAATATCACAACTTCCTCAAGGCTGACGGAGGGCCAGTCGATTAATTCTTCAAATTGGTGTTGTGGACAACCATAATTCACTGCGAAAAAAACTTTAGACGCTAAAACACGCAACGGTGCATTGGCTGCCGGACTTAATGGCAATAACACATATAAGAAACGTTATGCAGCACGGGTATTCAAACTCGATCAAGCTATACGCATTATAGTAGCCAACAGGTGCACATTCCAAATAGTGTTGAAGGCCATTCACATTTGTTCGAGTTATCACGCTCACAAACTGAAAGTTACAATAACTCATATAACTGAGGTCCATAGACCTGGCAAGAAGAAGTGGACGCATGTGGTGTTTGCATCCAGTCACGATATTATAGCAACAAAGTCAAGTACTAAAATATAGCGCGCTAACGTCAATTAACTAAGGGCTTAAGTCGACTTGAGATTAAACAACGTGACTAAACTGTTGAATAAAAAGGGTTTGCGGGTTTGCAGAGGTAATTTCTGCCCCCCCCCCCCCCCCCAATAACGTGGCGTATCCTTCCGCGTGTGCGAGTGAAAATTTCATAGAATCGTACAACTTACCTGCAGTTTTTCTTACTCCGTGATATAGACAACCTTGTGTCGAATTATATTTAACTATTTCAGCTGGAAAATAAATGATAGAAATTCAGAACGATAAGCATTATAAAATGATATTCAGAAAACAGTGCATTGCATAAGTATTTTTACCACATAAACATCAAATAGCCCATTACGGAAATATCGTCGTTAACGCCTGTAATAAACGCACGAGGTCGGAGGTTAGGGCACGTTGGTTTAAAATGTGGGTATATCTCGATGACTGAATATATATAGAATGTCTAGCAATATCAGGAGCAACATCGGCCTCATTTCAAATACCGTTGAATTACGATAGCTGATCAGGTGTCGTGGCCAGGTCGGAGTTATCTTTTCTCCCACAGCACAAAGGAATGTCCTTCATCGGAAAGTAAACGAAAGACATAGACTTTTTTCGTCTGTGATTCGCGACTAGGTCTTCATTCCACAATGTTTTTATTCACAAAATAGAAATCCACTGACGAAAATGTTTTCTCGACTCGATCGCGAGCAAATCTAAAAATGCCATTTTACTACCACCCCTCTCTAGGAGTGAGTGCATAATTACGTAGAAAATGTATACTTTGACACCAACAGTAATGTGTTTACTGTCGCTTTTTTCCAACTATAATCTCTCTTAAGAGCTTCAAAAGAGAAATATATAAAATAAATTAATAATACAGCGGGAGTACTGTGGGGCAGGTCTGTCTCTGCTAGAAGGTAGCCATAAAAAACTTTTAAAAAACGGTTGTTGGAAACATCGACCGCACTCTATGTTCATTTTGTGCAGCATCTATAGCACTTAACAGTGGAGTGTTTGTGATATAAATTGAAATTGAATCGGGACTGATAACGAGGGGTGAATACACTTTCTGTTACCGAGGTCGTCTGACGCCAACCGAAATTCGTAACGATTTTATATGAAATGTCTGAACATCTCTCACTAAAATCGATCTGAGGCTTCGAATACAAAGGATCATGTCGATCTCAGTGAACTCGTTACGGGGATTTCAGATGAAAGCGTGACTCATTAGAGATCATATTGTCTGGGTTTCATGACAGAGACTTGATCGGGTTGGTGGAATGAGAGACACAAACATTTAGGAAAATAACTGAGTTTGCTGCTCAAGTGTGTCCAATTCCGAGGAAAAAATCTCAATGCAGAATCTATAACATCCACTATGGGTATGCACGCTGCTGAGACTCAGTGGGGCTTGGAAAGACATTTTTGAGCCATTCGATCAACCCACCAACTAATGGAAACTTTCGGAGAATTAATCTTCTTAGATCCATATTCCTGTATACGATGAGATCAATTTTTTTTCCGAAATTATTCAATCTTAAATTTGTATTTAGACAGAAAGGGCTGCAAAATACATTGTACCAAAGGGTAGGTACGTTGGATAGAGATGATTTTGTCAGTGACTGAAAATTGTTATGTCAGTGTTCTTTACCAAGTAGTCACATACCCAGATCGTTTAGTGTTTGTGTAGTGTAGGTGGAACTCAACTAACTGTATACAACAAAGCAATTGCGTATTTTCGTGGATTTATCTGTTAAACACCGGCACTCTTTTTTACAGATATGACACCAGGGGATAGGTTAACACCGAGAATGCACATTACCCTTCAACGACGCTCTTCTTAAAGCCTCAGTCCTAACTATATGAGTGTGTTATTGGGTTCAACGACACTTTCAACAAGCAGGAACACCTCGGGTCGGGTGGCGGGAGCCGGTGTACTCGGAGAGAAACACATAGAACCGACGAGCAACTGCACTACTCAAAGTTTGCTAAGCACCAAGTATATCCAACAAACTGT
Organism: Pictodentalium vernedei; assembly: GCA_031216915.1. Lineage (NCBI taxonomy): Eukaryota > Metazoa > Mollusca > Scaphopoda > Dentaliida > Dentaliidae > Pictodentalium > Pictodentalium vernedei. Next base: position 359,950,330 of record CM062297.1, read on the forward strand.
TTTACGTTTTAGTTGAAATATTGTAATGAAAAGTGTATATATTTTTTATTTAATTATATCTTTAATGACTGAAGTACAATAATTAAGATTTTATTTGTGTTTGACATTATTTTTTAGCTTTTGAATACGATAACCATGGAAAATGGATATAATTGGTAAAAGAGGAAATTTTTCAATTTCCCAAAAAGTTGACGGAGCGAACTGGTATGGGTTCAGTATCGAGTATGAGACCCATTACTATTAATTACAGCTTGGCAACGCCTTCTCATGTTCCCAATCAGGTTCCAGATGGTCCTTTGTGGGATGTTGTTCCATTCTTGGACCAGCATGGCACCAAGCTCCTGGACACTTCTTGGCCGGACTGGACGGGCTAAAATTGCAAGCTACAACTCATTTCAGACATGTTCGATTGGATTGAGGTCAGGGAATCTTGCTGGCCAGTCCATACGCTTAATCCCCTCCTCCCTCTGTCGGTACTCCCCGACAGCATGGTCAACACGAGAACGGGCATTATCGTTCAGCAGAATGAATCTATCACCCACTGCACCTGCATACAATCTGACGTGGACATCCAGGATTTCATCAATATTCCGCTGTGAAGTCAATGTACCACGTTCAAGGACACAGAGCTCTGCACGTCCATCCCTGCTGATGCCGCCCCGGACCATGATTGACCCTCCACCATAGCGGTCATGCTCAGCAATGTTGGCTGCATGGAATCGCTCTCCTGGTCTTCTCAATTCCCTAGAATGCCTATCTGTGTGGTCTTGACTCATCTGACAGGTCGCCAATCTTCTCTGGTCCATCCGACGTGGTCCATGGCCCATTCATATCGGGCCTGTCGGTGGTTCTGGGACAGCAGAATGCGAATACAGGTCTTCTCGATCGGAGACCACCTTCGTGCAACCTTGCCCGGATAGTTTGCGTCTGCATTCTGAAGGTCACTGCGAAGCTGGGTTGCTGTGGCAAAGCGGTTCCTCTGGGCCTAAATGATCAAAAACCGGTCTTCAGCTGCAGATGTTGCCCTGTCTCTGCCACCACCATGCCGTCTTACAGGTGTGCCATACTGCTGAAATCTTGCCCAGGCTCTGGTGATCACCGTATGGTGCACACCAAGGGCTTCATCAACCTGACGATGGGGAGCCCCTTGCTCCACCATCCCTACAGCCCGCCACATTTCTGTTTCAGACAAATGTCTTCTTACATTTGCATTTTCCATATTCAGTCATTAAATCACAAGGGTTTGTGTTGAAATGAAGACTGAATACCCTACACATGTCATGTACATGTAGACAGTACACGCAAACATCATGAACATCAAGGGGTACATGCTTTCCATGATTGTCACGAAAAGTCTGCCTGTCAAGTAAGCTAATGTAAACACTGGGGACCATCTCAATACATTCCTGAATCATATCCACCAAACATATCGCATATGCGTCACAAGAAAATTTCACAATGATGTGTCAAATATTTGGTGCTTAGTAAACTTTGAGTAATATATATGGCTCCCCAACGTACTAACACAGCACAAGCAAAGTTAGCATTGGCTGAAAATAGGTGCACAATCGACATGCAGTACACCTCGTGTCGGATGGCGGGGGCCGGAACACTCCGTGAGAATCACATAGAACCGACGAGCAACTATATGGCTCTCCAACGTACTAACGAAGCACAAGCAAAGTTATCATTGGTTGAAGATAGGTGCACCATCGTCATGCAGTACGCCTTAGTACACAACGCCACTGTGGCAGTCGGGACTAAGTGCCTTTCTCACGGACGCAACACAGGTACCCTTGGCTGGGATCGAATCATAGATTTTTCGGTTTGATGTTCAATGCCGCAACCACTGAACCACCGTTCTCCTATTTGGGTGTTTAATATGATGACAATGACAATGAACAATGACAATGTGCAATACCGTGATGACAGAAAGTGACAGAAAAAAATCGACCGGATCGTGACTCAGAAATTCTCTGCTCTCTTTCCTAACCGCTTGTTCGTTTTCATCACCTGTGGAATCCCACTCGAAGTGAAGGAAATCTGAGAATGTTGCATCCGAGGTGCTATTTTCCTTTGCCTGTCTTGCTGCTTCTTGGTTTCACAGTATTAGATCTCGAGCTGATTACCAAAAAACATAGCTTTCGTAATCATCATCGTCCTGTACCAATCGCATATGTCTCGAAAATTATAATCAGATACCATGATCCTCCACTCTAACGGACATACCTCTAGTACAGAAAATTGTTATACTGACTTGGCTGGTCCTAATTTGTAGTTATTAATAGCAAATTAGGACATCCTTATGCGTAACATTCAGTTGCCCCAATTATGATCTAGTATATCCCCATTAGGAGTATCAAACAGATAAAGGTAATATGCTGGGACGCAAGGTTTTTTTTTTATCAAACTAAGGCACCAAAACGCAAGAGTTAAAAGCTTCAACGTTGTTGTGACGTGTATTATTTTGTTGGTAGAAAGGACGATATCAGAAGTCGACAATTGTGTTTGGATATTTAATTTGTCGCTAGGTTCAAAATGACCGCCAACCCAACTGAAAGTGCCTCCCATAATCAGTTGTATGCATTCCATGTCTGGTGCTTACAGACAGCATTCCAGATCGAATACTATTCATCGGGCCCCGCCAGACTCGCAAAAATTTACATTTGCCATTGAAGCCAGTTAAACTCTTATCAACCACTCACAACTACGAAAACTACAAGATTTAACTAATTATTTTTTGCACAATATTAGTATACTAGAGGCTGCCTTCTTTATTATGGGCTTGTCGGAGAATACACACTAAACCTCGCACGTCCGTCGGCGAAGACAAGCTCCATTCTGTTACATCCAGAAGATAACACCTGGTGACAAATTTTGGATGAATACTTCTCACAACAGCGATGTTTGCAAAAGGTGACATTGGGTACGATCAAAAACGTCACAAGGTGACGGTCGTCGTTTCGTAGTCTATGACACTTGCAGGACAAAACTACCCAGATGTCAAATTTTAAATTTTACCTTAGATTCTTGTGAAAGGCACAGTTCGCAAACAAATAAAGTATTAGGCATCGAAGACGTCATAAAATGAAGTAAAAGCCATTGAAGACCCAATATATTCGTTGTTGTCTGAACGAGCTTGTCTGCTGTTGCCAATGTCTGCTTAATAACTTCGTTAAAAGATGAATTTCGCAAATAATGTGACGCCTTCATAAATAAAATTACCCCAATACTTTGTCTCAAACTTTATCTCAGTGTCTCCTGATATGGGGGAAACAACGAAGGTTAGATAGACAGATAACATATTACACCAAACGAATGCGACTTCAGTGGTGTCAAATGGTCCGTCGGTAAGGGTCCAAACGAAATTTATCGGTGTTTAAGGTCACATTTATCTGAGCAGAGGTTAGTCGTCCAGTTCACGTTACTTTCAGGACAAAATTATTACTCTTGACAAATAGTAGCGCAAATATTTTTGAAAATGGTTACGAATCAGAGAGCGACGAAGTTCATAAAAACGTTACGTCAATAACATCCAAAGGTGGTGTCGGGCGGTCGAAACACAGTCCACATTACTTCCAGGTTAGAATTACATAACGGAACGAAATGTCCGCTAAAATGTTACGAAATCGAGGGGTTTATAATATAATGTTTTGTCTAAACCTAATCTTCCACAAAACTGTTGATATCTGTGCTAAAAGTGGTAAGCTTTTATGACAAAACCTGTCGATTTTGTTCCAAAGCTCCTAACCTCACTTATAACAAAATCTGGCGATTTTTTTACTAAAGTGTAAGCTACGACAAAACCTGGCTATTTCTATTACAAAATAGGGGTTATAACAAAAGTCCTCAGTTAATACAATGCAGGCGTAAAAGTCCATTCATGAAATGACAAGCATTTAAAGAACAAAGTCAACAATTCAATTCTTTGGCTGGGATTTTTATCCGGAATATTTGAGGGCAAAGAAGGTTTCAGCACATTCCGCTCCAGTTTGCCATGCTGAATATTTGTCTGATCAGTTCAATTTAATCATTTTTAATACTTCGGAATCAGCTTTGCTCCACGATGTTTCGATGAAGAATGACATACTCTAGAAAACAATATAAATACTAATGTGTTTTCCGAATGTAGATGTGACGTTGAATCTGGTGATTGTTTTGTATTTGATAGTTTGAATAGTAAAGGGACATACATGTAAGTTTAGGCAGTCCTTTTCATTACCAGAGTATTTATTTAGAGAATGTTCTGTATTTTACAATAAGTATATATTATGTCCATAATTGCTCGAATACAGCGTGCATCACGGGCTCCTGATATAAAATCTGTATCTTGCAGCTGCATAATACAAACATGTGGTTGGTTACGGTTAGTTTACGTTACTATATATAGAATATTACTAGCTTTCGAATCGTGTTTTCGAGGGATCTTGTACGTTTTCTATACGAAAAGAAAGAATAAAAAAACACTTCTCAAAAGTCTAATCATTAAATTTTGGAACCACATTGCTTTTATGATTTTATATCTAAACCTCTGGAAGTATTCTTTCTAGAATAATACTTATACCACTGAAGAGCACAGTCTTTTCTGTATGTTGAACATGTATGCGCACGATACGTTTATCAGAGGATCGCAAAAGTTCAAGACCGCAGGAGATAGGTTCTACCGAAACGACAATCATTTTATATGAGTCTGAAAATGAAACTATTTTCCAAAAAGTTTAACAAAACCATATCATGTGACCACCCATTTGGAACAAGCTGGTTCCAATGAGAGTTCACATGCTATGTGGTCGTTGAAATGTTTAGAAAACGTGTTTTTTTCAAATGTTGAATTTGTAAATTATGTTGAAGGATGCGGTCGAATCGTTAGGTAAGTTGTTAATGAAGTTATTACAGTTGAGAATTGTAAGATAAATCTATTATCACCATTATGTTCATGTACAAAATGTTGTATCCCAAGGCCAGATCTCATTCTTATTTTTAAGGTCATATATTGACTTGTCTTGTCGAGATATGGCCCTAGAAAGAGCTCGACTCTGATATAACAATTTTGTACATAAAGATAATGGCGATAATATATATTTCTAATAGTGAGGAAACATTCAGTGACATGGATGCCACTGAAGTTTCTTGCTGTACAAATCCAGTCAATGTTGATGTCAGATGTAACCCAGCTAGTGCAAATTCTCAGTTTTCGAACATTAATGTGACTAATGTACGGCATTTCACTGCTCATGCTCCAAAAAGAGAGTTATGTCCCATTGATAAGCATTCATTCCGTGATGAAAAAGGTTACTCAAAATCACGCTAGATTTTATTATTTAAGGACATACATCTTTCAAAGGTGTAGAATTCCTATCTACTCCTATCTAAATATTCAATTATCAAGTTACTGAGAATTTACCCGAATTTGGATTTCCCATTGGATGCCTAGGAAATGTTTCAGAAAATGTAAAAATCTAAAAAAAAATATCAAAAGAGCTAGGAAATTCTATTCACAAATTCGGGAGTATTAAAGGAAAGAAAAATCACATAATAATAATAAGGCTCCATTCACTCTAAATCTTGTTCTTGTTTTTTGACAATTAGTCCTCTTATTTGAGTTCCTAGAAAACTTTAAGTTAAAGAAGAATAATTATTTTTTTGCGTTGTCCCAAAGGTTCCTCTATCAATAATAGTAGGCATTCCATGTTTATTTAGATGAAGATGTTAACCCGGAGCATTTTTCGGTAGATTCTGTTGTTGACATAATTAATAAATTAAGGGTACAGTTTGTTTAATGTTCAAAATGGATCTGAAACGTGCATACGGGCAATTGCCAGTTGATATAGGAGTTACCCATTTGCTGGGTTGCACTCGGAATAATGAATACTTTTGTGACAGAGTGCTAACAATGGGTTCAAGATCACCAACTCACATCTGTCAAAGCGTTACTTATGATGCATTTTTATTGCTAAACACTACTCTCGGGGTATTATCAATTATTAATTATTTAAATAATGATTAAAAGCTCTCCTTGCATCCGAATAAAATGGCTAGGCTTTGAATTTATGTGGTCTAGAAGAGACTAGAAGAGTTTGTCAAGAGAGCTTGTGCCCCATCTTCTAAAGAAATGTTTCTTGGCTACAGAAACTTTCCTATTGATCATCAACTCGGAGGGATTAAAAGATAAAAATGTGAAAAATTGGTTGAAAGAATCTATTGCTTATCTTAAAGGGTGAGAAACATTTTAGGAAAATTACATTTTGTTCCAAGTTGTGTCCGTCCTGGTAAAAGTTTTGTGACAATATATTTACTAAAGTGGTTGAGAGTGATTCAAAATCACACTATTCGATTGAAAATGCATGTATGTGTTAAAAAGGATTTGCTGTGGTCGTTTTGGTGCATTTATAATGGTGTTTCAATGATGGCTGTCGAAGACTGGTCTGCTCCAGATAGTACTTTGGCTTCTGATGCAAAATTATTTGGTTGTGGAGATGTTTGTGCAAATTAGTATTTTCATTCCACTTCTTCCATACTTCATAGTATCAAATAATTTCCTTATTGACGAGTTAGAGCTTTTGGCAATAACTGTATTTTTGATGGAGGGTTAACGTGTTTTGATACACTGTCAACTCAACTTCAGTTTTAGTATTATACAGATTTTCAAATAAATATTGCCATCCTTCTCTGCGCGAGATCAGTTTTTAGCATATCGTTACGAATTTGAAAGTTAATTGAAAGTTATCAGCCCATCTTATCAAAACAAATGGTTAACTGAAATATCAGAAAACTAATTTGTAGAAAAAAATATTCCAGAAGTTTGTTTTCACTTAAACCGTGAGTGGTAGTGTTGTTTCTTTTAGATTTTCAATGTCAACAACCTCAACAGGATGCTCGTGTTTCAGCTCTTGACCCTTTGACCCATGATGGTATATTCCATGCTAGTACACACTCATCTGGGAGCGCGGTGGCTCAGTGTAGATTGTTGGAGTTATGAGCTAGATGTCCCGAGTTCGATCCACGTCCGGGACGACCCGCGTTGTGCCCTTGGGCAAGGCACTTTGTCCCGGTTGCCTACATGGGGGCACGATGACGACGTGTACTAAGGCGTACTGCACGTCGATGGTGCAACTGTCTTCAACCGCTGTAACCCTGCTTGAGCGGAGCTTGAACAGAGTTAGAATACTGAGGAGCTGGCAGTTGCACGTCGATGCTTGGTGGTTCTCTCCGCATACTCCGGCTTCCTCCTCCCGTAAAACTGTCACGGTCACGATTAGCCACTGTGCATAAGTATGTGGCCTTAAACACCAATAAATAAATAAATAAATAATAGACTAATCTACTGGTAGAGTCTATACTCGTTATTGGGGAAGACCGATAAATATTTTTGACGTGCTGCCTTGGCCCCTGCACGTTGAAAATCTTGATCGATCTGCCATACAAATTCCCTGAGAAACTATCTACTTTATCAATTCAGGGCGTATCACGACCCTGACCGGAAAAGCGATATTTTTGGTTCAAAGAGTCAATGCCTTTGGAAAACGGAACTAATAAAAATTTAAAGACATAGTGCCAAGCCTACTTCCTTTTGTGGGGGCCTATTTCAATTTGGTGTGTTTAACTGCCACATGAGAAAACTTAATTTTGTATATTCTGTATCTGAGTCGATCACCCAAGTCTACTGATTCCATTAGAAAGTACATCAGTGGAGTTAAAACACTTTACATATGTTTAAAACTGAGTAACCATATATTTCATTCAACCGTGATTAGGCTTCCACTTGGAGGAAGAGGCGGGGTAAAAGCTCACTTTCCATAACAAGCAGAATGCCAAGCAGAATGTACAGGGAAATAGTAATTTTCACGAAGCCGCCAAGTTCAATGCCAAACTTTGTGTCCTGCGTTCAGGACTGCTCTCAAATTTATCCCTATTTTATTTTAAACAGTCTCTTAGAATGATGTTCTGAGGAGTTTGGACCGTAGAAGGGCTGTTGCTTTAGTACGTTTGGGTCTTTCAGCTGCGTTTGATACCATTGATCATAAGATCCTATTGGGTGGGCTTTTTGACCTAGGTATAGATGGTGTTGCCCTTAGGTGGTTTCACTCCTACCTGACAAACAGGACACAGTGTGTCACAATTGATAGTGTTCAGTCGGAACAGTTAGCACTTAAATTCGGGGCACCACAGGGTTCCGCATTGGGTCCTGTTCTCTTTACACTTTACATGTAACCCCTTGGAGAGATTATTCGCTCACACGGAATCGACTACCATTTCTATGCCGATGATTCTCAGACTTACATCGAATTCGACCCCTCAGGTAGGCACAGAATCAAAATTTCAGATTATGAGTAACTGAAAAGCAGATATCAGAACCTTTATGCTGGTGAACAAACTAAAACTGAACAACTGAACGATGATAAAACAGAACTCATTATATTTTCCTCCAGGTACAAACCAGCACCAGATGTTTTGCCTCCTCTTAAAATAGGTGACATAATTGTCTGCCCATCAACCACGGTCGGAAACTTGGGCGGTATCTTGATACACATTTGACCATGTCCTATCATATATCAAAACTCTGTCAGTCTGCAAATTTTCACATTCGGAACATCGGTCGAGCAAGGAAAATCCTAACAGAATATGCCACTGAATGTCTCGTGCATGCATTCATTTCATCAAGGCTAGACTACTGCAATGTCCTCCTTTGTGGGCTCCCAAAAAGGCAAACAATAGATTGCACGTAATTCGGAATACTGCTACCCGTATAGTGACCCGCACCAAGAAGAACGAACACATTACTCCTCAGTTAATGAATCTTCATTGGCTCCCTATTGCAGCCAAAATAGACTTCGAAATTATTCTGTTCACCTATAAAACACAAGCAAACGTAGCGCCTTCTTATGTTTCTGAGTTGATCAAAGTGTATGCACCAAAACGCTCACATCGCTCATCATGCCATAACTACTGGAACAGCCCATATATGACCTTACATCATATGGGGACGTTCTTTTAGTTATTATGCTCCAAGACTTTTCAATATGTTACCCGAATCTGTGAAAATGGCCCAATCTCTTCCAGTTTTCAAATCCAAGCAAAAATCTTTTCTATTTAAAAAATATTACCCTGATGTTGATTAATCCCATATTCTGTGTATTTATGTTTCTTTCATGTTGTTCATAGCCTTGAAACATTTTTTAATATTGTGAAATGTGCGCTATATAAATCTTACCTATTATTATTATTATTATTAGTAGTATTACAATGTTCAAAATTGACTCCATCCTCCAACTGGTGCAAATTCATCATTTCTAAGGCAGACAGTTCTTAGAAATTCCCAAGCTTACTGTAAAATCCCATCCTTACAATCTGTGTCTTCGACCGTTGTCCTTGTTGTATTGTTCCCCAAACACTTGAATCCGTTTTTATCTGCGTGTTCCATCTGATGTGTCCATGTAACACGTTTGTTTGAGATAAAACATTTAAACTAAAACAAGCCTTGCCAATAACCTCTCAAAATGTTATTAGAATTCCACTAGTTTAATTATGTTTCTAATCCTTTATATGTTTCATTATGGAGTTTGTTTTTGTTTGCCTTTTAATGGTTAGGAAATCAAGTTTAGTGCCCCTGTCCAGTTTCAACATTGACCACCTCTCACCCCCCCCCCCCCCCCCAAACAAAAAACAAACAAACGAAAAACAGTTATAACAGGGCGATGTCATCGTTGTCGACAATTTTCTTCTAGTTATCATTAAATGGTTGGGATGTAACCAGTTTTGGCAGCGACGTTTAAAAATTCCAGTTCATGCCTTACTTGGGTCAATTTTGTGTCCCATTTCTGTCTACAATATAATCGTCGCCTTTTGCCAGGAAGAAGTTCAGGTCCTATATTTATGGGTATTGATAATAGAGCTTAAGCATTATCCAATTCAGAGACAGTGTTCACCGAGGGCCGTAACTGTTTAGTGTCACATTTTAGCCATTCTGGTTATTTTACTGCCAAAGTGTTTTTGTGCCAAAACGGTAATAGGATGGGAAAGTGTACTTCGCTGCTCGATCCAAACAAATTGATCGACTTTTGAAAAATGTACTGGCAATTATGCCAAGAGTGAACGAACAATTGGTCACGGAAAAAAAGATCCGACAAAATACGACAGTTCTGACGAATTCCTCGGTAGGTGAACAAAAGCGGCCGCCTAAGTCATATCTTGGCCTGTAACTCATTTAAAGGTCTGAACAATACCTGTTCATAAACCTGTTGTTGCACTAAGATAACAGATTATTCGACTAATTAATGTTAATACACCGAGTTTAGCAGATCGCGAGTCTTTACAAAGAAACAGTATTTAATTAGATAAATGTCGACGGTATGATGTATTTATTTAAATTAAATGCAGCCTTTTATAAAGTTAATAACCTAGAATGTTTTGATGAAGAAACAAATATTACTATTCACTGAAAATTAACGGTGGTAGTTCTCCAGTCACAATTTCCAAAATCATATTGGCAAAAAAATTAATAACATAGGTTTTTCCTGTTTCGTCATCGATCGTGCTCTTCAAGAAAGAAACCTTTTTGGTGCCATACCTTTGGACACTGAAGATTGTTTTTCAGCCAAATCAAGTTTTTTAAGTGCAATTTGCTGAATTGGTACCCGACAGCGTAAACACTGACTACAGTCCGACTTGCATTTTTTGATTGAAAGAAAAACTAAAAGAGATCCATGTTCCTATTCGTCCCACAGTTATAGAAGAGGAGGGGCGTCCTGGGCTTCCAATGTAGGGGTATTTGGTGAATTGGTTCAGTTATTAGATGATTGGAGTAGTGATGCCTATAGACATATTACAATTTTCCATCAAAGATCAATTTCTTATTGCTTTTAAAATTAGACATTCTATTATTTATTGATGAATTGTTATTTTCGCTGTTTGTTTTACAAGCAACAAGAGAGAAGAGTTTTTATCATAAGTGAATCGATTTGTAAATATGTGACAGACATTTATGACACTGAAGTGCGTGCCTTTTCGTGTTACACCTTATCTAGATTAACATTTTAATTAGAGACATCTAGGGCAAGGTTTCTCATTTTTCACGTTATTTAATATATATGAATTTCTTTCTCAGAATTGCCCATTAACGAGCTCGGCTTATATGACTTCAAAACCAGCTGATATGACGCCGATATTGGCGTATATGGACCAAGCTAAGAGATATCCTCCTTGTCGCGTTACTGGGCACAGTTATTTTGTTTACCTCGAAATCGTTCACTTTTGGTTGTCGAAGACAATCAATCAGTAAAATTGGCGTTACAAGGTCAAATAAAGTAGTTTTGGTATGACGAGGAATTAGTGATGGCAATAAGAAAAGATTAGGTGGTTGAAGAGAACAAAGAAGAGACCTGTACACAAAATTCACCAAAAACTAAGATTCGAAGTGGTAAGTGGAGATCAGTCGAAGTAAGAGAAGGGATATCTCAGTTACTCGAATATGGCGGCTTCCACACTGGGAAAGCGGCGACGTTGAGATAGCTGAACTGGGAGAAAAGGGAACATCGGACCTTACGAAAAGAATGAGAAAAAATAACACTGGCATAATCCTGTAACAGATCTGGGGAAAATTTATAATTATTTGACTCGGGTTAATAAATAAAGAGGTTATACATGGTTATTTTCATATCGGCCGAAATATCAGACCTCGGTAACTTTACATCAGCCTTCGATCTTCAGTCTGAGGCTGATATGAAGTTACTTCGGGTTCATATCTCTGTCGATATGAAACTAACCAAGTAATAACCTCTAATTTTCATTCGGGTGGGAACTAATGACTTTGAAAGGAAATCTACATCAAATTTTATCTTCACACAATAAATTAACCCTTTGAACTCGCAAGAACGGTTTTTCGTTACAAGGTATGATTTCGTCCCACCTTTGTCTTATTGTAAGAGGTCTATACATTGATGAAAGATAACTGCAGTTTGTAACTGGACGCCCGAATACTTCAGTTATTATTTTTTCATACCTGTATATTGACATTGGACTGACCATCTCACAGTAAGTGTACACAAAGGCGATACCATTCCAGGAGACGAGAGTTCAAAGGTTTAATAATTGTGTTAAAATCACCAGTCTCAGGCTGATATGAAGTTACCTGTGGTTGATATCTCTGTCGATATGAAACTATCCAAGTAATAACCTTAAATTTCCATTCACGTGGGAACTAATGACTTTGAATCGAAACCTCTATATCAAATTTTATCTTCATATAGTAAAATAGTAACTGTGTTAAAATCTATATTTTAGCTCAAATTATTTTCGCATATGTACTTTCACGCCCAAAAGATTCTATTGTTCATGGCGCTAAAGCCGTTGACATAAATAGTGAACTTTTGTTGTTATGTAAAAACAGGAATGATATTTGTATAAAGTTTTATAAGCCATTTCTCGCTTTTGGAGAACCTCAAGGTGAATTATTTCCACCCGAGATGGCTTACACCTAACTTTTGAAGAATCTAGAAGATCAAAACAATTTTTCACTCAAGTGGTCTGGCCTAACAAAGTTAAAAATCTGTTTCTCGTGCCCTCATGCATGTTTTTGTCGCTGCCGCAAGCTCTCTTTTTATAATCAATGCAAATTTAAAAAAAATAAAAATTGAATGGTTTATGTCTGATATTTTACCCAAGTTAATAAAACTGATAAATTGATCCCCTGAGTGGAATAAGGCTTTGCAATGCTTTACCATTGCGAAGCTTCCTTGCACTCAATGGACGAAATATACCACCGCCCACGCTAGTACGTAGATTATGAGGTCCAACCATAGAACAAACCAAGACCATGAACTTTTGCTGGCAACGAAATAATTACAAAAATAAAAAATAAAATAAGAAACAGCCCATCCACATGCAATTTTACAAAAATATGGCCCGAGAAACAAATGATTTACTTTGTGTAGCCTTAATAGGCTATTTTAACTTCCACTTTTCGAAACTTCTAAGGGCAATATTGCAATACTTTATTTTTTTCCGAATCATCGCATTAACATTCCACATGTAACTGTGGGTGTTCTGTTATGGTTTTGAGTACTGACTATGTTACACCACATTTTTCTTTCTTCTTTGGCAAATGAAGATAAGCTGTAAGTAATTCCAATATCTTACTTTACTTCTCACTATTTAACATTTTCAAATATTTCAATAAGTTTGACCAAAGCTCTTCTTTTTGTTAGTCTGCAGCTCAGCTGGTACGTTGCCTCTTGTTTTGAGACAACCTATACAAATTTTACTACTCAAATTGTATATAATTACATAATTTACTGCTTCATCTCCTACCAGTCTTTCTTTCACAGTGGTTGTAAAATTCGCTGATGGGACGACTTCAAGAGTTGATTGGTTGATCCGTTGGATGAGTTTGTTTTCAAGTCGCTGAAATTTAAGCGTGTGCTTGAGAACACGTAGTCATGAGTTGATAATGTTTTATATTAGGATCATGTTCGAGGATCACGTTCAGATGGCTTTATAATATACCTTGGAACTTGTTATCGTTGAAATATATTCATTATAACTATTTGAATGTTAATATTTACACGGGTGATTCATAAGCAATGAATATTAATTTTTATTTTTCTCTTTCTGAAATGCTTCATGAAATTGTGTTTATTTGGGTCGCAAATTATTTAATTGTCCAAGCAGGTCCGTGTCGCCTTTTCAACTTTCTAAAATCAGTTGGGTTAAAAACTAACTCAAACCCGTTGATTTTTAACTCAACCGATTTTAGAATGTATTGTTCTGTCTTTGCATCGCATGTGACGGTGCGCCCCCTTTTAACCCTTTATCCAACGCAGACGATATCAAAATTTATTATTTTAAATATTATTTTTTTTAATTTTTCAAAAAATTTCAACAAAACCATATCATGTGACCCCCTCGTTGGAACGAGCTCGTTCCAACGAGGGGTCACCTGACAGGGTTTTCTTGACATTTTTGGAAAAATAATATTTTCTCAACTGCTGAATTTGAATATTACGCGGGCGGATGCGGGCGATTCGTTGGGTAAAGGGTTAATTACCTATCCCTGAACTCTTAATTAAATTATATAATTACATAATTTATCGCTTCATATCCTGCCAGTCTTTCTTTTCCAGTTTTAATAAAATATGCTGCTGAGACGGCGTCAAGAATTGATTGGTTGATCCAATGGATGAGTTTGTTTACCTTTTTGATGAAATTTAATCGTGTTTATTTGAGTAGCAGTTGGCTTGAGATGATGGTGTTTTAAATTAGGATGAAGTTCGAGGATCCAATTCTGATAATAGCTTATAATAATATTAATGTTCTTGAGAGTATATTGTACACAAATCACCCGTGGCGTGGAGTTATCACCCAAAGTATCACTTTTCAAATTTTTGTGCATGTGGAAAAAAACACAAGCAATGTTTCAGCCAATGGACCTCCGCGTTTGACATTGACTGTATCCTGGAACGTGTTGTCATTGGAATATATTCAATATAACTATTAATTGCTAATATTTTACTCGGGTAATTCATCAGCAATAAATATTAATTTTACTTATTTTCCTTGTGACATGTTTTGTGCAAATGTAATTATTTGGGTCGCAAATAATTCAATTGTCGAAAAAGAGCCGTGTCACCATTTCTCCCTTCTAAAATCAGTTGGGTTAAAACTAACTTAAATCAACTCGGTTAAGTAAATATGAACCAAATTGGGGGTTCATATTCACTCAACGCAGTTGATTGGGAACTTAACCGATTTTATAGTGTACTGTTCTGCCTTTGCACCGCATGGGATGGTGCAGCTATCTTTTAATTATCTGTTCCTGAACTCGTAATTGGTCATTGTTTGAATTACTTGCAATGAATTGACACGCATTTTGTTCGTCAGCCGTTGATCGATAGTTTAAATTTCCCAGCGTCCTCCCTTCGCTCTTTTTCTCAATCATGGAATCCTTAGAATATAATTTACATTCCATAAGTAACGTTAATCAAGGTAAACCAGTTCTCTGCATTAATCATTCTTCTACTCATTTTGGGTATATTGTCTTGTTTTGAGACAATTTATTTACGTTTTGCTTCTCATGTTGTATATAATTATATAATTTATTGGTTCATCTTCTGTCAATATTTTTTAAATGGTTGTACCAAGTTGCCAGTGGTACGGCTTTTAGTGTTGAATGGTTCATCAACTGGATGGGATTGTTTGCCAGAAGGTGAAAGGTGGGTGTCTTTGTGTGAGTAGAAGTTGGTCTGAGATGATATTGTTTTTTATCATATGACTCGTCCGTTTTGTTCACTTTAAAACATTTGATATTTTGTTTTCATATTAATCAGTGATAAATAAAGCCTTCCGTCAGTTTCATTGGTCAATTTCAAAACTAGACAATTTGATTGGCTGAACAAAATACAACTGGGCCACATTTTCATAATTTGCATAATAGAGTTGGGAGCTTTCATTAGTTAATTTCAAAACTGGACAATTTGATTGGCTAAACAAAATACAACTGGGTCACATTTGCATAATTTCAATAGGGAGAATTTACGTTCTCTGTCCTATTTTGGGTGGGTTATATTGTATTAAACTT
This sequence comes from Pictodentalium vernedei, assembly GCA_031216915.1. Lineage (NCBI taxonomy): Eukaryota > Metazoa > Mollusca > Scaphopoda > Dentaliida > Dentaliidae > Pictodentalium > Pictodentalium vernedei. The sequence continues at coordinate 359,965,901 of CM062297.1, forward strand.
TTACCTACAAGAAAAATGCCATTCATTTTTTTTTTATATTTTCACTCTTTGCTTCCAAAACATAGGTTATGACACCTCATTGGAACGAGCTAGACGAGCTCTTTCCAATGAGGGGTCATAACCTATGTTTTGGAAGCAAAAAATGAAAATTTTTAGTTATTCGAGGATGTTTTTTCCAAGTGCCGTCTGCAACTCAAGTTAGGTGATGAGTTAAAAAGACATACTAAGTGGCTAATTTGTGCGTCTGTGTGTCATATGATAAATAGAATATGAAATGAGTGTTTTTCGCATATAATATTTATGAAACTCGTCCGAATTTTCCATTTGGGCTCGCCAGAGGCTCGCCTAAACGGAAAATTCTTATACTCGTTTCATAAATATTATATGAGAAAAACACTCCTTCCATATCCTCTATATATAAGGATCAAGTTCGGATAGCTTTATTGTGTACTTTGAAACTTGTTATCGTTGAAATTTATTACTATTTGATTGTTAATATTCACTCTGGTAATTCATACGCAATAAATAATAACTTTACTTCTTGTTGTTATTAACTGCTTTGGGCAATTATGTGACTGAAAGCCCACTTTACACCACTGAATTCGTGTTTTGAAGCAAAAAAGAACATACAAATAAAATAATTTTATCACAGCTGGATAACAGCGAGGGACAACCAAAAAGACTTCCAGTCCGCACCCCGGTCCCCAATAAAAAGAAATAAAAATAAGACATGAAAATAAAAATGGGCGAGTTGTAATTGTTAACTGTATTTTGATTAGGCACTCATTTACATACCTGGGCAGGGTCCACACATCAATGGACAGTCTCTTTTAATATTGGAATATGTGCAGGCTTTGGGCCAATAAAGAGATCCACAGTTGATATGTTCGGTTGTTGGACAGTTCACTGGAAATAAAAGAAGGAATACATAAACGGAAAGAAATGTCATACTGGTAACAGAGAACATTTATCGCGAACGAACATTAAGCAAAGGAAACAGTAAAAGATTTTTGACGTTCCAAATTATTTCCAAGTGAAGAATGATTTTTCCAATCGATCCAATAGATCAAGCCTTTGAATGCGGCTTCTGTGATAATATTTCCTTCAATGTCCAATGCCCCGTTGTTATAGGTCAGTGATACAATTACTGTTGAAGCTTAGGTCGCATGCCGTATGCACTGGAGGAAATAAAATTGTACCATTTCATATTTTGTTATTCGCGCCAGTACTCTACAGCAAACCACTTCCAACTGAATTTTCGATTGATTCTTTCAGAGAGAAAGAGAAACAAGGAAAACTTGTAAGTTACGCCAGTTGTTTATTGACAAAGCTCAATCACACGGGTAGTTTGTATCCCGAATGTTACAACATTTTATCTTACAATCAACATGTATTTTGTCTGTATTAACTCCGCAACTGTCGTGTATCCGACCCCCTGATACAGATGTTTGTATCAGGGGGTCGGATACAAGCACGTTCTTTTTCTTTGTGTTCATCCGTACGAATAAATATTTCGTTATATATTCGTCTACATTCTTGACTTATCCCCAATATATTGTAAGATAAAATGATTATTACCATTATGTGGATGTACGAAATATGTATCCGAGTCTCGCTCCGTGTTCTAAGGGTAGATCACGACTCGTCTTCGACTCGTCGTGATCTGCCCTTAGAACCTGGGGCTCGACTCGGATACATATTTTGTACATCCACACAATGGTAATAATCTCTTTGTATCTTTATGTAAAGGATAATAATAATACACTCGACCAAGGGTATTTGGACAGATGAGGGCGAAGATCGAGACCACTATCTTGCCGATTATCCTGGTTCGAGTGTATTACCTGACATAAAACCCACTTTATATTAAATTCTTGTTTTAAATATTAAAATGAAATAATTTAATCATACTGAGCGTCACAATTTAAAATGTGAACAGTTTGATCAGGAAGTTATCATTTGTGAGAACGTACACCAAACGTCCCCGTAACTGATTTAGTAAAATCGATCTGAGATCAATTTTAGTGAACGAGGTTTAGAAATATCATGTCAGATTCCGACGAACGTGAGATTAATTTTTATCACATAATATGTATTTCAACCTTGTCCCTAATGTAGCAACTGAAACTGTCCAACGCTGTTCACAAAAATCGGGGGATACATGTAATGCATCGTGGAACTTTCTAATGGATTATAGCCAAAAAAAAATTTTATATGAAGAATTCATGTCACTGCTACTGATGTGTTGTGTAATTGTTTTGCTGCAATTTAGTGGAGAGTGTCTGCTGGCACTCCCCCCCCCCCCCCAATACATTGCAGCCAAACAATCATATAAACAAAACTGACCTGCGAGTATATAGGGAACCAAAAATTCCTATAAAAATGTTTTTATGTGAGGAATTTGTGCGACTGCTGCTGACATGTTGTGTAACTAATTTAATGCCATTTGGTGGAGAGTGTCTGGTATCAATGCCTGTTGCACTGCTGATATGGTGTGCAATTTGCTTTGTTCCAACTTAGTGGAAGGTGTCTTATAGCAACCCCCCCCCCCCCTCCCCGATATTGCAACCTGACAATTATATAAAGAAGACAATGCTATAAAGAACTGAGGTTATTGTTGCAATTCGGTGGACACATGTAGTGCTTGGTGGAACTCTCTAATGGATTGGAACTAAACAATCCTCTGAATAATAATTTTATGCGAAGAATTCACGTCTTTGCTACAGATATGTTCTGCAATTGTTTTGCTGTAATTTAGTAGAGAGTGTCTGGTGGCACTCCCCAATATATCGCAGCCAAACAATCATATAAACAAAACAGGCCTGCGTATTTATGGGGAAAAAATGTCGTCATGTGAAGAATCTGGGTGGTTGTTGCTTACATGTTGTGCAATTGTTTTACTGCAATTTGATGGAGAGTGCCTGGTAGCACTGCTCATTGCATTGCTGATTTCCAATTTAGTGGAAGGTGTCTTATGGCACCCCCCCCCCCCCACCCCAATATATATTGCAACTTGACAATACATTAACAAAAAAATCCGTATTGGTGGATACATGTTGTGCTTGGTGCAACTCTCTAATGGATTGTAACTAAACAATCCTCTAAATAATACTTTTATGTGAAGAATGCATGTCACCGCTGTTGATATATTGTGCAATTGTTTTCAGAAATTTGTTGGAGAGTGTCTGGCGGCACTCCTCTGTACATTACAGCCAAACAATCATATTAACAAAACAGACCTGCGTGTATATCGGGAACTAATTAATCCCACAAAAATGTGAAGAATCTGTGTGGTTGCTGCTGAAATGTAGTGCTATTGCTTTATTGCAATTTGGTGGCGAGTGGCTGGTAGCACGGCCCATTGCATTGCTGATGCATGTCACTGCTGCTGATATATAGTGCAATTGTTGTGCTGCAATTTGTTGGAGAGTGTCTGGTGACACTCCTCTGTACATTGTAGCCAAACAATCATATGAACAATCAGACCTGCGTGTATATGGGGAACTACATAATCCCATAAAAATGTGAAGAATTTGTGTTGTTGCTGCTGGCATGTCGAGCTATTGTTTTATTGCAATTTGGTGGCGAGTGGCTGGTAGCACGGCCCTTTGCATTGCTGATATGCTGTTCAACTTTTGTTTTGTTCCAATTAAGCGGAAGGTGTTTTATAACCCCCACCCCCATCTTGTCTTGTCGAGCTATTGTTTTATTGCAAGTTGGTGGCGAATGGCTGCTAGTACGGCCCATTGCATTGCTGATATGGTGTTCAGTTTGTTTTGTTCCAATTTAGTGGAAGGTGTCTTAACCACCCCCCCCCCCCCCTGGCTGGTAGCACGGCCAATTGCATTGCTGATATAGTGTTCGACTTGTTTTGTTCCAATTTAGTGGAAGGTGTCCTATAACTCCCCGCCCTGACAAATATATACAAAAAACAATCCTATATAAGGAACTGATGTTATTGTTGAAATTTGGTGGATATATGTAGTGCTTGGTGGAACTCTCTAATGGATTGTAACCAAACAATCCTATTAATAATAATGTTATTGTTGCAATTTGCTTGACACATGTAGTGTATATTGTAGTGGATATTGCAACCTGATAAATATATAAACAAAACAATCATATATAAGGAATTGATGTTATTGTCGCAATTTGGTGGATACATGTAGTGCTTGGTGGAACTTTCTAATGGATTGAGCCAAACAATGCTATAAATAATAATGTTACTGTTGCAATCTTTTGGATACATGTTGTGCTTGGTGGAACTCTCTTACCAAACAATAATAAGTCTAGGTGAAGAATTCATGTCACTGCTGCTGATATGTTGTGCAAGTGTGACAAGGGGGCTTGTAATATCATTCAACAATACAGAAAAATTCTACAAGAAAAAACTCCAAGCTCCCACCGAAAAGAACTCAGAAAACTCAGAAAACTATATAAACTACTGTAGAATCTTCGACAAGGTAAAAAACAATGTAAAGCTACCTATTATAGAGATATCCTAAACAAAAACAAAAACAATATGCGAAGAACGTGGCAGATTTTAAACGAAACCATCAATAAAGGAAACATGAAGCCAGATTGCCTTCGTTCTTCATCCAGGACAACATCGAGTTAAGCGAGCCCCATGACATCGCAGAAGAATTCAACAATTTCTTTATCAGCATTGGAAAAAACACATCCGAACAGATTCAGAAACCAAATAAGTCCTACACAGATTACATGGACAACAATGTCTCCAATAATCTTTATTTAATACCCACAAATCCCACAGAAGTCAACCGAGTAGTATATTTATTTATTTATTTATTTATTTATTTTATTTATTTATTGGTGTTTTTAAGGTCACATATTTCTGCACAATGGCTAATAATGACCGCGACAGTTTTACGGGTGGAGGAAGCCGGAGTATGCGGCGAGCAACTGTCAGCTCCGCAACATACGAACTCCACACAAGCAGGGTTAGCATTGGTTGGAGACCGGTGCACCATCGACGTGCAGTACGCCTTAGTACACAACGTCACCGTGCCCCCGCGTAGGCAATGGGGGTGAAGTGTCTTTCCCAAGGACACAACGTGGTTGCCGCAGGTGGGATTCGAACCGAGGACCTCTCGGCTTGCACCTCTACCTACTGAGCCACCGCGCCCCACCGAGTAGTAAATAAAATGAAGCCAAAATTATCTAAAGACTGCGATGATATCACAACTTGTCTTCTTAAGCATACGATAAACGAAGTATTGGATCCTTTAACACATATAATTAACAGCTCTTTCCTAAACAGCAAAGTACCAGACAGGCTGAAGATCGCGAAGGTGATACCCATATTTAAAGCGGGTGACGCGCACACCTTTACAAATTACAGACCTATCAGTATACTTCCGGCAATCTCAAAAGTAATGGAAAAACTCATGGAAGTGAGACTAACTAGTTTCCTCAATATGTTTAATATTTTATACCCTCACCAATACGTGTTCCGAAAATGACATAGCACTATTCATCCAGTTCTTCAGTTCCTTAAAAGCATCGCAGTAGAAAATAATAAACAGGGAAAAAAGGCACCTTAGCACTGTTCATGGATTTGTCAAAGGCCTTTGACACCATAAATCACGAAATACTATTAGGTAAACTGGAAAATTATGGTATTCGAGGTGTCGCCAACAATTGGATTAGAAGTTACTTGTCCAACAGGTCTCAATGTGTTATGTACGGAGAACACAAATCGGACTTAGCGAAACAGAGTTGCGGTGTACCAAAGGGTTCGAATTTAGGCCCTGTTCTTTTTCTTTTATATATAAATGATATAAGTAACTCAACATCACTCAATCTTGTATCATTTTCCGATGACACCACTGCACACTGCCCGCGCTCCGACAATAAGCCCATTACACCGTATTTCAATGACGAGCTTCAGCAACTATTCGAATGGTGCTCTGCGAACCAGTTAATGCTGAATGCTAAGAAAACCTCGTATGCCATACTTAATCCAAATAAAGGTAGGAACAATAATCTTTGTCAAGAGGTATAAATGAATAACCGAAACATCAACAAGGTTGGGGCCACAGAAACAGAAAAATCTGTGAAATTCTTAGGAATTAGCATTGATGAACATTTATCCTACCAGGCTCACAAACCCCGATTATGGTCGAAAATAGCACGCGCAAACTATAGTCTTAACAAAGTTAAAAATATCCTCCCACACGGAGCTCTAAAAATATTGTATTACGCCCTCATACGTAGCCATTTGGTATACGGAATCTAGGCATGGGGCAACTCAAGAGCTATCAAAAAACTAGCTGTCTTGCAAAGGCGATCATGACGAATAATTAATAACACAAAGTACAATTCTCATACAGGTCCCCAATTTAAAGAAAACCAAATACTCAAGGTTGATGATTTGTTTAAGCTACATGCACCACTGTTCGTGTTTGACTGGCAGGACGGCAGATTACAGGTTTCTTTCAATGATATATTTAAAATTGCAAACAATCCATCTGGTAGGACAACCAGACAGTCAGGCCAACTATACATAGAAAAAACACGGACCCAAACTCTGGATAAATTTCCTTTATACTCCTTCCCGAAACTATGGAATGCTCTGGACGACACAACTCGTAATATTAGCGACAGAAGCATGCTTAAGAACAACTTAACTTCCACATTCATTTCCTCATATTCCAGTTATGTCAGCTGCAATAATCCCTACTGCCCCGATTGCATTTCGTAAACTTCGTAAATTTGGAAATTGTCAAAGTCGTGGACTGCGTCTAAATCTGGAATCCTCGTCTTGTGCAACCTGTTGCGCTTCCTCCTTACAGTGGTGCTATGTAAAATACTATATGGACGTAATTAAGAACTTGCAACCAATACTCTAAACAAACAAATCATAACATTCGTCATCCTACGATGATGATGCAGCTAACGTAGACACCACGCCCAAACATTATGACCAACCTCTTTGTCGTAGTCTAAACGATACGACGTTCACGGTGGGACTTGTTACAGCCCTCAGGTGTTATGATGAGTAGTGGAGGGAGTCCTGTAGGCAGGTCGCTTCTTGCCAACCTTGAAGCACCATCTTTCCGCTGGAGTATATGAAGCACCAATCCTCTAATCCCAGAAAAGTAATGATTCGATCGTCATTCACCATCATGTCACATGATTGGTTCTAAGTTCATTCTTTTAGTCACAGTCTGTTTGCAATCACCCCATCTTCTTCCAGGGGGTGGCAGGTAGGCAGCCAATCTGGCTATGCCCTTCCCACGGTATACTACTCATTACATTTGTGCAATATGTTTATTTGTAACCATTTTACATGTACGTGTACCGTGAATAAAGAATCTGAATCTGAATTGTTTAGATGCATTTTAATGGAGAGTGTCTGGTGGCACTTCCAATACATAGCAGCTAAACAGTTATCCACAAAACAAAATAAATGTATATGAAGAACTGAAGTCATTGCTGCAATCTGCCGTTGATCACTGTTTCTGATATGTTGTGCAATTGTTTTGCTGACATTTAGTGGAGAGTGTCTGGCGGCACATTGCAGCTATACAGCCATTCACAAGCACAAGCCAAACAATCACATAAAATCAACTTTATATGAGTAACCAAATAATTCTATAAAAACAATTTTATGTGAAGAATTTAGGTCACTGTTCATAACTTTATACACACATGTAAATAATCCCGTATATAACGATTGTATGTAAAAATATGGTGATATTGTGAGTAATTTGTCTTATTGCAAGTTAGTGGAGGGTGTCTTGTGACATTCACCAATACGTTCCAACCATACAATCATATAAACAAAATAATTCTGGAAGTTAACGTATTCGAAGATCTCCTACCATTGGAAGAGGGGTTGTAATTAAATAATATTATAAAAATAATTCTATGTGAAGAATTTAGGTCATGGTTGCTGAATTGTTGTGCAATTGTTTGGTTGCAATTTTGTGGAGAGAGCCCATTGGCACTCTTCATTACATTGCATCCAAACAATCATACAAACAACAACAAAAATACAAAAAATAAAAATAAACTCACTTGAGTCTACTAAGAATTTTACTCTTTAACAACTTGAACTAAAGTCTCCCACACAATCAACCCAATAACCTGTTTAGGTGGCCATTGGGTCAAAATCAACATTAGCACTTACAATGACGCAGATGGAAAATGTGAAGTGAAAATCGGTAATTACGGATATTACCCTAATGGCGAGTTTGTTTGCACATGTATGAAGAACCGTAGAACAATCATACCCCCAACACCACCCCTGAATGCTACAAACTAGCTCTAGCAACTAGTTTATATATACTGCTTTTTGTTCCTGTCTTCTCTATACTATTAATGTTCTCTCTCTGTTGTGCAACATTGTATTTCTATTTTCAAGTCAATGTCATCACACCATTCCTGTGTGATCATTCTTTTAGATTCATGAAATACACTGCAGCATTTACCGCTTTCATATCCTTAACAACCACTAATTCATATGTGTGCATCGGTGCTACTGGTGGTCGGATCGCTGGTGATGGCGGGTAGTATAACATTCGACGAGATCCAGACCAATCCTGAATATCATTTAAGTCACCTTCTTAACGACAACAGCGAAGACTACTTATCGTCTATAAACAACTCTGTAGATTGTTAGCATTTTCTTCCTTGTGAAGTGCAATCTGAGCTTAAGGATGTACCCGTATCATTCTCAGATTTCCATTCGGATTCCCTGCACCATTTGCTTTCCAAACTGAACAACCAACAGAACACATTTGACGCCATAGGTCTCACAGAAATTTTTCAAATTCTTGACAATTTAACTTATGCTCTGGAAGGATATCACCCCTTATATAAAAATACGAAACCTGGTGATGATGATGGTCGCGGGGATGTTGGGCTCATCAAGTCTGAAATAAATGCTTGTATCTGACATGACCTCTCCATATTCATACCACATGTTTGTGAATCGTTGTTTGTCGAATTAAAGTACAAAAATTCATCGAGAATATTTGGTACAATATATAGCCTAACACAACACCAAAAGCGGACTTGGATCTGTTTCAATCAAAAATCAGTTATTTAACTGATCTGCTTAACAAAGAAAATAAATCATCTCTAATTATGGGCCACCTCAATATTGACCTATTAAAGGTAGCTTTCAATAGCAAAACAAGTCTATTTATCGATTTGATGTTTAGTGAAGGACTCATACCCGTTATCGCCAAACCAATTAGATTAACAGATCATTCTGCTACACCCATAAATCACATTTTCACTAAGGTGGTTCATGCTTTTAAATATGGAATAATCATTACGGATGTACCTGACCATTTTGGTACCTACTATGTCGAACTGACAAACACCAAACAGGACAGCTCAAAACCGACTCTTACCAGAAAAAGCAATTCAACATCTATAGAACATTTTAAGTCGTTGCTGTCCCAATCTGATTTGTCTCCAGTTACGGAAACCGATTGTCCCAATGTAGCTTATGAAACTTTCATAAAAATTTATTCAATTGCTTTTGAAACGGCATTTCCCTTAAAAATACACAAACCTAACAGGAAATTTATAACACAAAAGCCATGGATGACAAAAGGACTTATAATTTCACCTAACAATATGAACAAATTTCTCCACAAAAGAATTAAGATCTCCAACCGAACTGAACACCAGGAATTACAAAAATTACTGTAGGGTATTTAACAAAATGAAAAAACAAAGCAAAGCTTGTATTATGAAACAAAGATCTTAGAAAATAAAAATAGTATGCGGAAAACATGGCAAATCCTAAATAATACGTTAAATATCAACAAAAACGAACATAAATTGCCCTCATTCTTTACTCTTGGCGACAGGACAATAAACGCACCAAATGAGATTGCACGTGAATTCAACTCTTTCTTTGCAAATATAGGGAATCAGACCTCAAAACAACTATCCAAACCTCGGAAGCCCTTTGTTGAGTACCTGAATGGTACATATCCGGATAATATGTTTATCACACTAACGCCGCCTTATGAAAATACAAGGATTGTAAATTCTATGAAACCCAAATTGAGTCAAGACTGCGAGAATATTACTTCCAACATCCTGAAACACTCAATAAACCTGGTTCCCGATCCACTCGCGCATATCATAAATAACCCTTTATGTCAGGGAACAGTTCCCGATAGGACGAAAATCGCTAAGGTAATTCCAATCTTTAAATCAGGTAATCAAACCAATTTTACAAATTATAGACCGATCAGTATTTTGCCTGTTTTCTCTAAAATTATAGAAAAACTCATGTCAAGAAGACTTATAAAATTTTGAATACATTCGATATCCTATATCAACACCAATACGGTGTCAGAAAACATCATAGTACACTTCATCCGACAATGAACCTTTTAAAATATCTGGCCGTTGAGAACAACAAAGAGAGTAAAGATAGTACCCAGGCTCTATTCTTAGATCTCACGAAAGTCTTTGATACGGTAAGGCATGATATGTTACTTCGAGAAGTAGAATATTATGGGATAAGAGGTAATGCTAATAATTGGTTTAAAAGCTACCTCCAGAATAGGACTCGATACGTCTCCTTTGGAGACAGTAAATCCAATTTACTAGACCTAACATGCGGAGTGCCGCAAGGCTCTATTCTTGGTCCTATCCTCGTTCTCATATATATAAATGATATAAATAAATCAACACAACTGAACCTTCAATCATTTGCAGACGATACCTTGGTATACAAATCGGGCTCGGATATAAATCAACTAGTCTCAGAGTTCAACAAGGAACTTCAAAAAATATTTGATTGGTGCGCTGCGAACAACCTTGTCCTGAACGCCAAAAAAGCAAAATACATCGTACTTAACTCATCCCACAAAGACAAGAACCTTACACATCAGCACATATGTATGAATAATGAAATTATAAACAGAGTCAGTAGTAGGGAAAGTGAAAAATCAATTAAATTTCTTGGTATAAATATTGACGAAAACCTATCGTATAACGCATACATATCTCAACTCTGTTTGAAAGTTGCTCTCGCGAAATTCGCTCTCAATAAAGTAAAGAAGGTTCTCCCACACAAGGTTATAAAAACCTTATATTTATCGCTTGTACAAAGTCATTTCATTTATGGAATTCCCATATGGGGTGCATTAAAGGCGTGTATAATAATAAGTATAATTCTCACACCGACCCCTTATCTATCAAAGATAAAATACTGAAGATAACAGATTTACACAAATTACACGCTTCTTTGTTTAAGTTCGATTGGTACAACGCAAATCTTCCATCATCTTCTGCTAATTTCTTCTCTACAGTGAACAATGAATCTATTATGAATACACGCCAGGCAGGTCTTCTTCACCGGCATAGAACTAGAATTAAAACTCATGATAACTTTCCGGTATTTGTATTTCCAAAATTGTGGAATGAGCTAGGAAGTGATATTCGAGAGCCACCTAACAGGATAGACTTTAAAAAAAGGTTAACTACCAAACTTATTTCGTCTCATTTGGTCAACATTTCATGTTCTAATCCCCATTGTCCTGACTGTGCCGTCTAAAGGTCTGGTATTCTCGTCCTCTTGGCCTTTTGACTTGGTCTCTGGCGTTAATCTGTATGGACGCAATGACCCAAGGATATCCCCGGGAAGGGAGGCAGTGCTTGTTTACTGTTTTACTGGTAAAATAGGACCTAGTCATCAATGCTTTTGTGGTGGAAGTCCTCTAAATTGGGCAGCATGGGTATAAACGATTGACTAACCTTGAACTTATCTCCCTGTTGTGGTCACGATTAGCCATTGTGCAGAAACATGTAACATTAAACACCAATAGTTAAATACCCAAGGATATAGAACAAATACCTCAATTCCCTAAAGTAAGACGTTTGAATGGTTGAGGCCTCTTCAGAAGAGCCAGGCCGTTTGAGGCACCAATCTCCATGTAACCGATGTGCATATGTCTTAGTGGATGTATCAAACATATACTCCCTATAGTGGAAACTTACTGGAGCCAGTTACAAGAAGCCTCAATGTTGCACGTGCATGTTCATCTTTGATTTCTAATTTTTCCTTATCGTTCGTTCTCTTTTATAGGGGAATGCAGGAAGACAGCCAATATAGCTATGCTTTCCTCTGCCAGTATACATGTGTATCCTATACATAATAGTTTGTTAGTGTAATATGAATACAGTAAATATATGTGGATGTATATCTTATTGTAATTTATAGCATACTGGTCAATACATATATATCAATATCAATCGCCAGCCAATTTTATTTAAATTTTTGACTAAAAAAACATGGCCAACTGTTCTCGAGATAAAAATTAAAATGTTTAGTTATTCAGGACATGTTTTCTGCAAATATCATCTGCTATTATATTAGGTAAACTGTTAATGCAATAGACGAGAAGACTAATTCAATTCTGCTTTTGAAACCAGCTCCTTCACTGAGTTATACAACGCTGACGTTGACGTCTAACGTCATTCCCGTATTAGTTCATGTTGTGAACAATAATTCCGAAATGAACTATTTGGTGGTGATTATGTGAAAATCACTTTGTTTATTTGTAAAAGGCATTCACTTTGTTTATTTGTAAAAGGCATTAGTTTGTTTGTCTATTTAAACAGCGAGAATATACGCCAAGCATCTCCATCAATAACGCTATTACTTGTACAGTCCGGGTGAAACATCATTACCCATTGCGTGCCCACACCTCTAGTGCTCTAGTATTTATTAGTCGGTTCGCTCCTTGGTAAATAAGCGTCTACCGAGAATTGTCGTTCTTGGAATATTTACTACCGGTTGATATTTGCGGTATTGTAAATATTACGATTCGATTTAATTTTCTATTTTGTACTAGGAGATAACACCAGGTACCCCTCCATCAAATGACACAGTAAGAAAGAATTGTGGACGAGGGTCCCAAGGTTTTCTCCCCAATGACAATGTGCACGAAAATCAATATGATATGACTTTCGATATTTATATTTATTTATTTGTTGGTGTTTAAGGTCACATACTTATGCACAATGGCTAATCGTGACCGTGACAGTTTTAGGGGTGGGGGAAGCCGCAGTACCCGGAGAGAACCACCGAGCAACGACGAGCAGCTGTCAGCTCTCCAACATCGTAACTCTGAACCGCAGCACAGGCAGGGTTAGATTGGTTGAAGACATGTGCACCATCGACGTGCAGCACGCCTCAGTACACAGCGTCATCGTGCCCCCATGTAGGCAATCGGGATGAAGTGTCTTGCCCAGGGACACAACGCGGTTGCCGCAGGTGGGATTCGAACCGAGGACCTCTCGGCTTGCAGCCTGCACCTCTACCAACTGAGCCACCGCGCCCACACATGACTATCGATACGATATGACCTGCAACATCAGCTTGTACATAGAACATCACACGATATGACTGTTAACTTTGTCGGTGTAAACAATGACACATAATTACGCACGCTGGATTAGACTATTCCATTAGAATAATCTCAGTTTCTCGGACAACGCTATTTAATGACATCACAATATAAACCAACGCGCGCTAGGAAACAAAGAACTCCATATACCAACCAGAAGTCACTCATATTAGTCTTTACAGCGAAGAAGAGTTAATGAAATCAGGCGGAGATGACATATTTATCGATAAAGCAAAAATATGAATTTTCTTTTGCTACAGAGGTATAAAAAATACATCCTGATCTGTCAATACAGCATTTACCCTCTAAATTTGAGAGGTATGGATTGTCCATTCACGTCCTGGCACGAGTACAAATTTGTATAGCACGCGTATTACTTTTCCCTCAGTTCTATATTTACAAATCCGTACGGAACACGTGTTCCAAACGGATTTCCGGCGACAGACCACCTTCCCCCTTATGACGATAAATCCATCAAAAAAGAGCTGAAGTCCTGCCATTTTCGGAAACGAAAATCGAAAAGACGCCGTCTGAAGCAGATCGACTCGGATGCTGTGGTGGCAGCCGATAAGTCGAATGTCAAATGGAATAATAATAGAGTTTTAAAGTTTGAAATTTTCTGTGTATGATGTTTGATTTTTTTTTACATTAATGGGTTTTATGTCGTAAAGGCGTACTTATCACAGAATTCCACAATGTGTTAGTACGTTCATCAATACGGCACTCATGCCATCGCGGAAGGACAGAAGACGATGCCAGGCTTCGCGTTCTATCCTTCCGCGCTGGCACTCGTGCCGTGTTGACTAACACATTCACACAGCGTCACGTTCTATGTATATAAAGCAAACGATCTACTAAAGGCAGCTACATACTCTTTTCGCAGAGATCTCCAACATACGGTTCCTTGCAAGTGCATCCACATGTACTCAAGTCTAGTGATCCGCCATTCTTGCACATTTTCCCTACACAATCTAAAATTAAAAGAATGAATAATTCTTTGTTACCAAAACTTTAATTACCACAGACAATAAAGTTTATTGCATTGACTTAATTATGTTGAATATAAAGACGTGGAAGAACTAAAGTAGTTATTATAGTGCCAGGAAGTAAGCTGAACCAATCAGAGGCATTTTCGAGGCGTTAACACATAATGTAACAAACTACATTGTTGTAGAAGGGGATTCTGAATTGTTAAATTCAATGTTTCTATTTTTAATTAATGTACAGCTATGGAATGGAACAGGCACTTCTTTGCCGTGCGTTAATGCACAAACTGCAGTAATACTCTACCCTGTGACCAACTGACTTATGATAGTTCCCTGCATGTGCATGACTTTGTTAACTAGCAGTTTATTAACAAACACTCACTTATTCCAGCCAAACCTCTATCATTATCTGTCATTCGTCCATAAGCTCTATCACTGATCACTTGAAATTTGGTATAATTTATAGACAACGCATATCTGGTGAGTTTGTATATTATTTATGTGTTTCACTTTTTGATTCCATCGCATACTGTACAATTCGATACATGTCAACACATTTCTTATTCTGTCCAGATTTTATCAAATCCACACAGTTCATAAGAACAGGTATAGAGTCATGAGAGAGTGCACCAATGTTAAATAAAGAATAACAATGCGGCTTTTGTCAGTGATCATACTACCTAAATTCCGTGTCCTTTTGCGTACGATGTGTGTCAAACTGGTAAAAAGATGAGGCTGATTTTACCAAAAATGGAAAACTATCAAACTTCCATATTTGTTGTTATCTGTGACCATTTGGGGGGGGGGGGGGGGGGTGCATGAGCAATGAGAACTGCCAAGAGTGCCATATGAATGTTCAAATATGGCCAAAACAACAAAAATGACCTGCCCTGCACGAAAAATACTTACATCAATCTGTTTTGTTAAATTAGAAATTAGAAAATATGGATTCTTGTGTACATGGTTTGGTATGCTTCATTTGTTTTGTAACTATCGCCATTGTGTAATTGTTGTTTGGGAAGGCTTGGTCCACTGAGGGGTCACATGTTATGGTTTTGTTGAAATTTGTTGAAATTGTTTTTTTTTTAACTGCTTAATTTGTAAATTACAAGGGCGTCCAATTCGTTAGGTAACATTATTACGCTTGTTGATGCAGTGCAAAACTGTGTTTACAACTCACCACCACATGCACTTGCCATCGGTCATACAGTTTTGCTTTTTTCTGTCTGTTGTGGTATGGGGGTAGGGGGAGGGGGTGTTGAACTGTTATTGTTAATTAATTGTATGTTCCAAGATTTCATGCACCATATTTTATCATTTCTCCCAAAACATCTTAAAACTTGAAAAGTGAAAAAAGTGAAACAATCGTCTCTACACTCCCACCCTCCCCTCCGTCTACCATTTATTTATTTATTTATTTATTTATTTATTTATTTATTTATTTATTTATTTATGGGTATTTAGCGCCACATAAGCAGCTAAGGCTATATCGTGGCAAGAAAACGTTGAAGTTAACCCTTTACCCAACGTAACGGCCAAAACCGGCCAGCACTATTCTCAAAAATCGCCAATTAATTTTCATTATTTTTTTCATTTTTTGTCTCAAAAACATAGGTTATGACCCCCTCGTTGGAACGAGCTCATCGAGCTCGTTCCAACGAGGGGTCATAACCTATGTTTTTGAGACAAAAAATGAAAAAAATTAGTTATTCAAGAATTTTTTTTGCAAGTGTCGTCTGGTTTTCATGTTAGGTAAAGGGTTAAACATGTAATAATGAAGAAATAGGATTGAGGAAAAACATGAAATAATTACAAAAGAACAGGCAAAGACAGCGTCGTATAAACAGTAACAGCAATAAGAGATGAAACAAGAAATATGAATATCATTTATTACTTTCCAAAGTGTGATTTACTGGGATTTCCCGGTTTGATTACAAACGATAACACGATAAGTGAATTATGCAATCAACAATTGTGTCATGTACCCGTGCGCGCAAACGAAGATGCTTTGCCGTGGATGTAATGGGGACTTCATTGTTTTTTGTAACCCTTTACCTATTTGAAAAGCAGACGACACTTGCAAATTCTTGAATAGCTATTATTTTCATTCTTTGTCTCAAAAACATGGGTTATGACCCCTCATTGGACGAGCTCGACGAGCTTGTTTTTAGAGACAAAAAAATGAAAAAATAATGAAAATTAATCGGCGATTTTAGAGAATAGCGCTGGCCGTTACGTTAGGTAAAGTGTTAAATAATATAATTATCGTTAATGATGAAAAGTAATAAACAGAGTAATCGCTTGATTGGACTGGTTACGTGAAATAATTCATTCGAGGCGAGGGACTATATTGTATTCGCGCACTCGCGTTTGTACAACGTCCCTCGCCTCTCATGAATTATTTCACGTAACTGGTCCAGTCAAACGTTTACTCTCTATGTAAATCAACCTGTTGAATTTGAGACCTGAAGCGACTAATTGAAAAGAATAAAAAACAGTTTGAAAATTTGTTAAAAAGGTTGATTATTTTAAGAAATGAGAGAATCGTTTGCTGGTGCGTATGATCAGATCTCTTAAGAGCTCCTGCAGTGACATACAGCCCTCTGGCATGATGACAATCAGTGCAATCTACACAAATGTCTTTCACTCTCAACACCTGTTAACGAAGAGCACATTCTGGTCCCATATTACCCTCTAACACAAAGAAATGTCTTAGTCTTGTATGACCGATATGACACCGTGTCAGAATGATCTTTCCTACAAAGGTTACGAATACTTATCAGTAATAATAATTGGGAACATTGGGGTTATCAACATTGATGAAGGTGAGTTTAATTGCTAAATTGCTGTGCATGGAAAGTGCCTTCTCGAACTGGAATTTTAATGCATTGATACACGTTTCATTTCATTTCAACTTTCAACACCGGCTTGAAAGTTGTACATCTATCGTAGTACACGTTACGTGGCATATTGGGTGTTAAAGTTTTCTGTGGGGCGTCTCATTAACGCATTCGGTGGGCGAATTGCAAGCGACCGACCAGTTCGCTGGGCGACATTACGACTACTTCTGCTTTTTTGCTGTGAAAATATCGCGCCAATTAGGATCTAATAGCGCATGCAGGTTTTCATTTGATTATGGTCTCCACTGTGAATCTGATGTTGCGATACAAGGAAGTAGAAACGTAACTTATATTTCAGTACCATCCTTGTGTTTGCTGGAAAATATGAGAACAAAATGGGTAGCTCTGAGTCCTTTTAATGACTAAGATGGATAATTTGCTGAACGTACTTGTATGGTTAATTTACTGTGAATAAAACAGCACGTTTAGGAAGTGATATGTGAAATTAAGAGATGTACAGTGGTATCACTATGCACCCAATCGCGCCCCGCTGTACAAAACTAAAAGTATTGCCTGGGGCCCACTTGGGCCCACGATTTTACTCTGAGATTCCTCATAGAAGTAGAAGTGTACTGTAGACCAAGCTTGGCGTCCATGGGAAAGTGAGTTGTCGTTCTTGGACTAACTCTTGGAATGATGACTACTGAGGGATTGAATTTGTGTTATTGCAGGTATTACGACACACTTTTGAGGCGTTATTTCAGTTTGTTCCTAGTGAGAACACCGCGGGACCCGCCTCCACCAACCGGGTTGGGGTGTTGAAGGGGTATCTCGGGGTTTCCTACCTTAGAAACAACTGTGCATGACAATCGGTATTGGCTCATTCACTGCACATCACACAAATCCGAACAAACATGAAGCATTGTGTTCTCTGGTCGTCAGAATGTTAAGACTAAAATTGAATCACATACAGATAACCGATGCAGTTTGTTGCAACTTGCTTTTTAATTATTGGCGTTGTTCTTTCTAAGAAATGCATATCAAACAGGCACCTGGAGTTTGGAAGAATATAGCAGAGCACAGCCGTGTAACTTCACGTACCTTTTGAGCACAATCCATCAACACAGTTTGCTGAGCACGCACTGCATCTTTCTGTTCCTGGGGTGAATGGTTTTATGTAATTGTATTGGCTGTAATAAAAAAAAAATACTACTACTACTAGTAATAATAATAATAATAATAATAATAATAATAATAAATTAAGAAAGGACATATTTTCTCATTAGCATACTTTTTTCACTTCTTTTTCCTCGTTTTATGTCCCAATTTTAATGAGTTGTTTTATTTCCTCGAAGATAATGAATCTTCTTATAATATATACTGTTTTATCGTCATGATGTAGCCCAGATGCGGATGTGGCGTTAAAAAGTAAGAAATCGATAAACTAAAAAAGGAAAAAAGTGTGGAGTTTGAGAGAGTCAAAGCCAATTCTTGCGAGTCTAGACATATCGCAAGGCCTGCTGGGTACCCCAAATGACAATTGAGAGTAGCTTACTGGGTACGTAGTTTCTAAAGAACTCAGTTCTGTTTCAGCCTATTGACTAATAGTTCTCACAGAATTCTAATTCTGAATACTGGAGAGCGATGGCTCAGTAGTTACATCATTGGACTTGAAACCGAATGTTCCACGGTTCGATCCCCGCTATTTTGGGTCCTTGGGTAGTGCACTTAATCCTGATTGTGGACGCACAATGACGCTGCGTGCTGCACGTCGATGGTGTACTTGTCTTCAACCATTGCTATCCCTTCTTGTTTGGACTTCGTACGTTGAGAAATCTGGCATAAACTGTCGCTGTTCGGTGGTTCTCTCTGGGTACTGCAGTTTCCTGAGCCTCCCCATCCGTAAAACTTCCGAAGCGAGACAGCTGTCGAAAGTATCGTTAAACCCCAATAAATAAATAAAAAAACTCTAAACACAAATTAACGTTAGTTTTAAAATTAGTTACTTTTTACCTAAAAAATGTAAAAGAATCTGGGTGACAGGAAATGTGGGTGAAATAAACTTTTGTTTTAAAATATGTCTACACCCGCGACAATGGTTGGCATATCAGGCAGGCAATAAAAACAGTTGATAATAGTGTATTTTAAGACCACCCACCACCTCCTTTTTGGGGGGAGGATTTTTTTACCTTTATATCTTTTGAACTAAGAACGTGTGTTTTGTATAAAAGCAATCTCTAGTAGAGAAATTAAAAATTGGCGAAAATTATGCGGACTTTTCTTGATAAAAAGGACGGTTTCTGCAATTATAAGGCTGTATAGGCGTCTATCCAAGAAAAATGTTTGTCATTTTGAAATTGTAAAATGAATATTGATAAAAGTATACTGAACCTGTCTGAAGAAATAGGGCAATTAGGAAGACTTGCCATATAGAAAGAAAATGAGATATTCTTCACGAGACGCAGATGCCCCGATGAAGGAAAGACGGGGGTCTTGGATTAAATAGACAGGCTGGGGATTATTCATTTTACAAAGAAAAGAGAGCCACTTGGAGAATTCCTCGTTGCGTTATGGAGATGTATCCCTGTCTTATCTCGTCATGAAAGTCGACATTCGATAATGTTATCTCCAAAGAGGTTATCAGATGGGCGAGGACGGCCCAACTAAGAAGCATGTAATTGTTGAGAAAACACTAATGATATCAGTAGAAAATGAAATGAAGTTTCCTTCTGTTACTTTTAATAAACGAAAACAACAGTCTGTTGTTTTCGTTTATTGAAAGTTACAAAAGAAAACTTGACTTTTCATGCCAAACTAATCAGAAGCAACCAAGTGACAGCCCACTTTGGCGCGTCAGTGACTGTGTTTTTACTGTAATGTACAACTTTGTATTCTACGCAGGAAAAATGGCAAATCTTATATCCTAAAATTTTATATAAATGGAAAGGATTGTATTTATTGTATATGTCACGATTTGCACCCTGTTGATATATTGAACAGAAAAGAAATTACAGAACATCAAAAGATGGAGAAAGTGCCGTTTTCGTATTTTTAAATGGGTTTAAACAGAGAGTAATAGTCAAATGTTCAAACTGATTGGGACAAAAATTGTAAAAAAGCCCGCTTTATACTACTCTATAGGAAAATATCTGAAGATTATGAAATAATGCGCTCATCGATGATATAACTTCCTTAACATTTCGAAATTTCACTTTTTATATTAAATTACCATACCATTAGTGTTAAATTTACAGACATCTTTAGAAAATTAACGGGAGCTAACTCTCCTGTAAATGACTTCCAATAACGAAAATTGTCAGCCATGGTGTAGGGCACTTCTGCCATCAAGTTACGTTCGCTTAAAATATCCTTTTATATCGCAAAATTGAACACCACTGGGCTACTTCCATCAAAGGCCAAAGACTCCATTCCAACTTTACTTCCCACAAGGGGGTGGTACACTTCGATAGATGTTTCTGAATTGATGACAATAATACTATATTTTTCAAAACGGCGCTTTTCGGGGGCAGGTCTTCAAAAAATGCCTCTACACTGGGCTGAAAAAAAAACATTTTTACGCTTCAAGAACACCCACCATCTCCTTTTTGGGGGAGGATTTTTTTTTATCTTTTTCATGTGGGGACCCGCCCCTTCAACCCAGTTCAACCTCATAAAATGAATCCTCAACACAAAACTGTCCGGTGTTTAGTCATATTACTGATCCGTTTCTGCTATTCGACTTTTTTAACAACACAAAAAGGGAGATAATTCACAAAAACCTAGAGCAGATTTTGAGCATAACCAGAGATAAATACGATAAATACTTCATGTCTGCAATAACTTCATGGTACCTACTTATTCCTATGTTTCTAATCCACCAGACCCAGCACAACGATTTTGTGTAATGAGTGACAAACTTGATCATATACCCTGACTTAATCCCAAACACAATTTCAAATTTCTCGTGAATCATGGCTTACCGGTATGGCACAACTCTGTGGGCAGCCGGTGGACTGCTTAAATTTGTAGTCAAGCACCATACAGTTGCCGATGCCAGTACCTTTAAATGGTGTTGTAGACTGAGATCCTTTTTAACTTACACAACCTGGTCGGCGGGTCGGGGTAAACTCTACAGTTTTAATCTGCAATCTCACAGGGCAGTTCTGCACTCGGCCGTGACAAGTTTTCTTCGAAACAAAAGCCTGTTGAGATTACCGGGTGAACATTGTGACCGTAGCGGTGTTATTCTAACCCCTCGCGATTAGCAATTTTATTTCATTCAATTGCTCAAATGAGCTTTATTTTCAATAATTTTCAACATGTGCAGTCAAACAAGTAAATGCTTCTGATACACTTTTGCAAGTTGGTCAGATGATCACTATCAGATCTCTAGGAGATCCATTTGATGTCTGTTTTATTGCTGCGGTTTTACGCTGCTGGCGACAACTATGGCTATATCGCGTTATTTTTCGTCCTCGGGATGAAAGTGGAACTAGTCCTACGTCATTGGATGGCCAATGTAACCAACAGTCAGGCCATTGCAGCTATGATTAACAGCCTGGCTTGCAGAGGTAAGCTTATTATACCCGTGGACCACCCCGAATTCCATTTGATTGCCTTTTCCTTTATCACATTTTCTGTATCAAAAGTACTGCTTCAACAAGTTTCAAATCCGAATTCGTATAAACATATACTGTGAATATGAAAAGTATTAGTCCTTGCATCTTAGTTAGAGATGTAACAGGATGCGAAATTAATTTCTAATAATATTGTTTTCTACTATATTCTCATTTTGTATTGATCCAAAGGAACTGTTGATAATGCAATGCGCAGACACCAGAGAAGGGTAATGTGGAACCGCGGTATATTGAACAAGTATCAGAAGAGTAAAACCTCGAGGCAAAACAAGGTCCTATTTTCAGGTTTCACAAGTGTCTTTCCTCATTATTTGTTTGTTCTTATTGATGTTTTTGTTACATAAATGATTTATTTGATTGAACATTTGATTTTTCGTTATGCAACACTGGTTTAAACCTGTTGCAAATAGGTTATGGTTGGGTGATATTAACCACCAACTGCTTGATGGTCATCATCTCACCAAATGTGAGTTACAACAGCTGGATATCAGTCATGCTACCATGCAACCTTTGTACTAATTACCTTAAACACCATTAAATCACTTGAAAGTGTATCTAGATAGATTCAGACAGAAAAATGTATACATTTGATGGGAGGAAAAGGGTGACTTTTTCGCAGCGGGACCACCCATTCACCGGGGCTCAGTGTAGAGGATTTTATTGAAAACTCCAGTCCAGACAGTATGCTCCAATAAACGATAATGTTGAATGCTAAACCCTCGGTGATAATAATTCCACACTAAGCATAAAACGGTGCAAAGCATGCCTTTCCGGTGTAAACAACCTTAGCGGAAACAAAAAAAAATCGTTAATTCCGAAAAATAATGTTTCTACACTACAAATCATGAATAATTAAGAAGAGGACTTAATAACCGGGAAGTGTAGCCAAAAGGTACTCCAGAACTCATTCTAATGGAATATTGCTTGATTTACTTCTCACACTTCTGAACTCTCTTTCTCATATTTCCTATTATCGATCCATAATAACAATGTCAACAAATCACAGCAACGAAAAATATCAACAAAAAGTACAAGAGAAAAGAAAAAATACCATTCAGTTTCGAATCAGAGAACCATTGGAATTTGTCTTCACAGGTCACTAGCCAATCTTCAAGTAGAATGTTTTCCGGGGAACACACACAAAGGTTTTACAGAATTAGAGGATGTGGCCGATTTTTTAAAAGCAGCTGATTTTATGGAACAGAACATACAACTTTTCCACAGGGATGGAACTGAACAATAATAATAATAATAATAATATACACATTTATATAGCGCCAAAATTATAGTTCAGAAGATGTAGAACCATATTCCAAGGCGCTGTACATGTTACTGAGCACGTTCAAATATACAAACGGAATATATACAGTATCTTACAGTCCACAACATCACTTATAGGCTTTTTGAAACAGGTATGTCTTGATATCTTTCTTGAAAAGGTTGACATTTGACAGTCGTTTTAGGTGTTCTGGTAAATTATTCCACAAGTGAGGGCCAGCAAATGAGAATGACCTATCTCCAAATGTCTTACACCTATGTTTTGGAACATGTAGTAGCATTTTACCATCGCACCTCAGACACACATTCTTGGTATTAAGGAGTTCTTCTAAGTTGGCTGGTGACATGTTGTTTTGTGTCTTAAAAACTAATAATAAAGTTTTGAAAATTATTCTGTACTCGACTGGCAGCCAGTGCATATTCCTCAGAACAGGAGTGATGTGTTGAGATCGTGATACCCTGCATACCGCTCCGGCTGCTGATGCATTTAGTACCATCTCCAGGCGAGAGTAATGATATTGTGGAAGGTTGAACAGTAAGGCATTACAAGAATCCAAATGTGAAGTTACAAAGGCATGAACTAAGGTTTTTGTGGAGTCTTTCGAGAGGAACTGTCTTATCTGTTTAACTTTGTTTTGACCCATGGAAGCCTTATTGCACATAGTTGTAACATGTCAGTCCATAGACATGGTAGAGTCGCAGAAGGCACCACGATTACGTACACTGTTACTTGCACTGATGGCGGAATCTCCTACCTTCACTGAATTGATGTCAACTTTAGCAAGTTGCTGTCGTGAACCAATTATTAGCAATTCAGTCTTATCATCATTTATCATTAATTTGTCTGAAACCATGTGCGAATGTCCGAAATGCATGATTCAATAGTTTCTAGAGCTGTAGTTTTTGACATTATCATTGGCCGACTGTAGAAAATTAATTCTCCAAGTTCAGGATTTGGAATCCGAATCAGAAAATCTTTCAAATTCACAGAAAAGTCTTAATAATGTTTCCAATTCAAACACTGATAGTGATACTACTATTACTAAGTTGGAGAGAGGAGAATCGGGAGATCAGGATGCTAACAAAGATTTTGATGTAAGTACTCAAACTGCTCAGGCTGAACAGATGAAGACATCTAGTATTGGCACCACCATAACTCCAGAAGTCACTATGAGTTGTGACAAACAAATTATCAAACAGATCAACAAAACTGCCAGAGACACGAGAAAGCACTAAACAGATTATGTAGCGTCGTGAAAAAAACTTGGAGGTGGCACTAGTAAGCAGGAAAGTAGGCATACTAATATGGATTTATACCATTACCTATTCTACTGCATACAAATAGCCTTTGACATAAATTTTAACTTTACATACCAATCGTGGTGAAAACGCCAGCAATGGAATTTCAATCGTAAGAAATTTACACCTACTGTGGGACTTAAAAAATGACAAACTTAAACCATCGACAATTTCCGGGACAACCAGTGTTGATAGAAATGAAGGTAAATTTCAATTCAAAAAGGATATCCAGGTGACAATAAAATCTCAAATGTAACAACTCAAGAATACACACATAGGCACGCAACCTGGCGGTGACAAAAACTCACAATGTATTTTAGATGTAAATGAACAAATGCACAATTGAAATACACTGAAGTCAACAGGCTATCAGATAACATATCCTATAAAAAACACACCACATACACCGTTGATAATGTCAGAAAACATTTTTCTGAAACAACTCATGCTCCAAAATGTGTAGCAATTCATGTACTCTCAAATCATAAAGAAAGAATCTCAGGAAACGTGTGGCAACAAACTTTCTAAAGTTGTGGAAGAAGCAACCATGAAATGGCCTGAAACTATATTTATCATATCACAGCGAGCTGTATTGTCAAACGAAAAAACATAGACTTAGAAATGGCAAAGATACAAGTTGAAGCTAAATGCGGTGGAATGAAAAATGTAGAGATCCTGTTCAATAAGGGGTTGAACAACAGACGAGTACTTTTTGATGAAGATCTCAAACACCCTAACATCAATGGTTCCAGTATTATTGAGGGTGGAATCAGATATCTAACCCTCAGGCTGTTAAACAAACCAGACAAAAACCAACCAAATCAATATAAAACAATATCAACCTCGTGACACTAACAACCGGAGAAACTACAGAGATTCTACATTTACAAGTCATAATAGAATTCACTCAAAACCCAATCATTCCCACTCAGGGTTTAATAGTGCAAACTCATACTTATCATATATGGGATTTGGGAAGCCATATTAGTGGACTGTTAGCTCTCAAGTCTAGTTGAATCTGATTTTGATTTGTCATTTAATACCACTAGGTAACTATTATATCTACATTATATTTGGATGAACAACAATTTATTTAAACATTTTTAGAACGAACGATGTAACATGTATAATTTGAACATCGGCTCTTGGAGCATACATGGTATATTAGAAAATGTTGGTGGTGATCTGATCTTAACAATGAATCAGGAAGTGATAGATGGCATACACAGCCATGGCATAATAACTGTCACTGAAACACTTTTAACATCTGATTCAGCAAGTTCAGTCAGTTGTAATAACTATGCATTGCATCATATATTCAGACCAAGGGCGAAATTCAGGTGCTTTTCAATCTTTGTTCGCAACTCAATAAGGTCTGGTGTTAGATCAATGGATTGAATTAAGCAGGAATTTTTTTTCACACAGAGAAAGATATATGCATCTGTTTTTGTTTATAATACTCTAGATGGGTCTATATATAATCAGAAGTAGATAAACTCGCGTCAATCAAAATGATTTTGCAAAATTATTATGCCCATGGGTGACCCCAATCGATACACTGCAATCCTCCCGACACAAACTTGGAAAATGATAAAGCTTTTAATTATACTGACCTGCCAACTGATCACTCAAGTGAAAACTATGTGTTCAGAAATAATTCAGACCTGCATGTGCCAAACTGAACAGGCCAATCAATTATCCAACTTTGTATCTCTGGGAAGTTAAAAATACTCAATGGAAGAAAACTTGGAGATGTCCTCGGTAAACATACATGTTTTGCAGTTACGTCATCCGTTGCTGATTATGGAAAAGCAGGCAACATGATGTTCGACAAAATGAACGCGTTTAGAGTGCACGAGCTTCCTGTTTACTCTGGCCACTGTGCAATATCCTGCTCAATGAGTATCAACAACCCCAATTTCAAATAAGAACAGAGGAGAGATAATTATCAGGTGCAGTCTCTTCCTGGAAAATTATTTGGGAGAGTAAAATTGAAGTAAATTTTACTGAAGCTATAGACCGATCGGAAACCCGAGGCTTTATAGAACAAACATTTGATTCTGACCAGGAAGGGATAGATTTTGCAGTGCAATGCTTAAACTCAATCATCGTGACAGCAGCTACAAAAACCATGAAATATAATCCACCAAAGTCAATTCACAAAAAGTTAGAAAATCAAATAATTATCTCAAAAATGCCATACTTTACGGCAATCTTGTAGAGATGTATCAAAAACAAAATCTTTAGCACGGAAAGTATCAAGTTTTCCAAATGATAAACCTTTGAGTGAGAAATACTATGCATTTCGCAAAGAATTAAAACGAAATATAAAATTATATAAAAAAGAACACAGACAAGAAATTGTTGACAAACTTATTTCAGACTTCAATAAAGACCCCAAATGCTATTGGAATCTCGTTTCCGAACTTCAGGCTAAGTCTAAACATGATCATTCCAGTAATATTGATGGTAAAGTATAGGTCAAGCATTTCAGTAAACTAAACAATCCTGGAAATCATTCCAATGATGACCAAAATCTTTCAATGCCTGAATCCCCTAAGCAGATCCATACCTTTAATGAATTATGGTTTGAAATACAGGATGAGGAGATTCAGGAAGCTATAAATAAACTATCCAACAATAAAACCACTGGCCTTGAATGTATATCGAATTAGATGCTCAAAAGTAGTGCTTATATTATGAAACCTCTTTAAAAAATATTCAACAGGATTCTGAATACTGGAAAATGTCCAAACCTATGAAGCTCAAGCATATTGAAACCTATATATAAAAAATTGGCTATGTTCAGGATCCAGCCAATTACAGAGGCATTTCTGTTATTAGATGTGTAGGAATATTATTTGGTGCCGTTCTTAATAACAGTCTAGTTACCTTTAGATCGGAACCTAAATCAATCAGCCAAATTGTTTTTTGAAAAAGGTTACCGACCTTCAGAACACGTAATCACCCTCAAATCTCTTATTGATCTTTTTGTGTGCTTTATTGATCTCAAAAAGCATTCCATAGTATCTTGTTTGAGGGATTATGGCACAAAATGTTAAAAACAATACAAGTCTCAAATTTCTGCAAGTTATAAAACATATGAACGCTAATGCTAAGACAACAATCAAATTAGAAAATGGATTAACAGAATTTATACCTTGCACATCAGGTGTTCGTCAAGGCTATAATCTCAGTCCGTCGCTATTTATTCTATAGTTGATGACATACCCGCTATTTCAACAGTACTGATAAATTTTCCTCACCATCTTTGTATAATAAACATGCCAGCTTCCTCCTATATGATGACGATATGGTACTAATTAGTAAATCTTCAAAAGGTATTCGGACTGCCTAAATGACTGTGCTAAATGAATTTTTTTCATGAATCCAAATAATCAAAAATAATGAAAATAATTAAAGGTGGTCAGGTGAGTTCTGAACCATTAACAATTATTGGTTCAAAACTTGAATGTGTTCAGGAATACAGTTGTCTAGGTGTAACAATTCATCAGTAGAAACATTCTCCAAAGCTATAACGAACCTGAAGAAAAAAGCGAACAGAGCAGTTTTTATTTGAACCAGTGTATATTTAACAACAATTTGCCTGTTAAAGTGAGTTTAGACTTATTTGGTAAAACAAATGGGCCCATTTTAACATATGGGAAGTTTGGGGTGCTTATTTTAATAATATAACTGATCGTTTGAATCCGTCTGCTCCTACTAATCATCATGACAAAGACATTTCGAAAAGAATAGCTGTAAAGTTTTATAAAAATATTCTTGGGGTTCACTCAAAATCTAGCAACTTAGGTGTATGTGATGAGTTGTGAAAATTCCCGTTTTCATTACATGTCTTTAAACAAATTACACGTTCCATTTTAAGAATAAATAAAATGCCTCGTGAACGTCTGCTCCATCAAGCATATGACTCAATAAAAAAGGCAAACCAGCTGGTTATTTGAAATTAAAAACATCCTTCCTGATCAAATGTGACCACAAAGAAATATGGAATAACCAATATACCCCCTATCCAAAAGAGTAGAGAACGATATTCTTAATTATTTCAAAGATTGCTTCAACAGCCAGTGGAAACACCAAATTGAAATTCTCAAAAAATGGCAAGAACTTATTCTGTAGTAAAACATAACTTTGATGTTGAAAATTATTTGTCACATATGAAATTGTAAAACAGGCAATACCTAACCAGACTCACAGTCAGAGCTCACTCCCTCCATATCGTAACTGGGCTCCGTAAAAGGCCGAGGCCTATAGAAAAAGAAAATCGGACTTGTGATCAATGTACTTCTTATATAGAAGATGAAGAACACTTAATGTTACATTGCACTAAATATGCAGCGGCCAGTGAATCTTTGTTCAACTAATTAAAAGAATTGATGAACTCACTTGATTACCTCCCCAACGATGAATTAATGAGAATTCTGTTATCGTACAAAGATTCCGATGTTTTAAAATAGTCCAAAGATTCCTTATCACAGTACACAAAAATCTAGAGGGACTATATGAATCAAATATTTCAGCCTCTACCCTCTTGAATAATATTCTGAGTTAAATTAAGTTTGAAGTTCTGATCACTGCCAAACAACTCAAGCATACGTATGTTCAATCATACATATGTTCTTTGTTAAAATATTTTGTCACTTGATTTGACCATCATTACCGGTAACATCATATATGCAATTGGCCGACAAAATATCGCACCCCAATACTATAATATTTCATCAAATTTGTAATTTAAAACCTCTCTATAATGTTCCCTTTATAATACACGTCATTGTTCTCATTTTTTCAGAAATATCTCCTCCATCACTCATCTTCCATCATTGCATGAATGTGTTAGTTTCCAGTTTGTACCCAAAGGTAACTTAAAAATTCCTATTATTAAGTGACATTACATTCAAGTATTTTACATTGTTACTACACTCTTCGTAGTATGTGTCAAAATAATGGAGAATTACCTCATATCCAATAGCATTCTATTTTGGCCCATTCATGTTAGCTGCTGTTAAAATGCAATGTTCCGAAAAGATGATACAATGTAACTATCCTTCTTTTAACTTCAGTTAAAAGAACATATAGTTTCATTATCTTTTTCAAAAAACGATAGCTTCATTACCTTTATCTAAAAGTCACTTAGCATCTAACATTGATAGTCTCTCTCATGCGGCGTTATTACATTGACTCTCACAATTATCCAATTTTCATAACCATACCATTCACATCATCATCGCCGTCAATTGTTATTGTTACAGCCAAATGTAATTATTTGTTTATTACGAGCAGAAAATAAAAGTTCAAAACATCTTACTTTATTTTATTTATTGGGATTTAATCTCAACTCGAGTTTATATATAGAATACATAGGTACTGGGCCGGTACTCAGATTTAAACCACGAGTAGGATTAGGGTTTTAACCACTCGGCTTGCCAAGTGCCCTTTATTCTACGAGTGGTTTAAATCTGATTACCGGCCCCAGTACCTATTTGTTTTATTTATACTATGCTCTTAATAAATAATCGACTTTGTCACTTAAATTGGACAAAAAATGGCATTTTCTATTGCAAACGTACCGGTTTGTTTTGTTTACATCTGCGCCGGTGGGTAGTACTGCCGACTGTACGTGAATGCTTGATTGACAGCTAGACACATCGCTAAAGTTAATTGAATTTACCTTGCTTTTTCAGTCCAAATTGTCATTAACAATTCTTAAATTTTATTTCAAATATTTAATTGTAGGCATTTTAAACCAAATAAGTCATTGCACGTGGTAGATAGTACTACAAAGCACGTCGCATGTTTGAATGAAACATCGCGAAATGTGAATGTATCGAAGTACGCAAATTGCGTCATGTCAAAGATTAAAGTGGATGAATTTCCTTCCATAGGTGTAAAACTTTTTTAACCGCAGTAGATGCTTTACACCGGTAGTGGGGTTAAAAGTTCAAATTTAGCGTACAGGCTTTTCACAGGTAGTAACATAGGCGAGCATGGTGTAAAAAGGTATATCAGGGCAAGCTTATTTAGTCGTTGCTCGGTGGTTCTCTCCGGGTACTCCGGCTTCCTCACCCATAAAACTGTTACGGTCATGATTAGCCATTGTGCATAAATATGTGACCTTAAACACCAATGAATAAATAAATAAATAATAATAATTTAGTCAAACGTTAGCCTCAAGTTTATACTCATGCTACCCTTGTTTGTTTAATGGGGTTTGACGACACATACAACAGCCAGGATCACATCGTGTCAGGCAGTTTTCCTGGTAGAGGAAGCCGGAATACCTGGAGAGAACCACGAGCACGGCGGGCAACTACCAAACGTCCCAACGTACTAACTCCACACAAGCAGAGTTAGCAGCGGGCGACGACAAGTGCACCATCGACGTGATGCAACTATTGGGATATAGCGCCACCGTGCCTTCAGGTGGGCAATAGGGAACATAGCGCATTTACTGCTGGTCAGGATCGAACCGTTGAACTTTCATCCTGAATTTAGTATAACATATAGTTTGAAAAACCTTAGGGATGGGTATCAAAACTTTCTTAGAGTGACAGTATGTGTTTGATAATGTACACTTGGTCCTGGGAAAAGCCGTTTTTGTGTGGATACAAAATTATGAGCAATTTTCTGTCCATTTGTTGTAAACATCTTTACCCCCAGTTCTTCTTTTTTGATCTTTCGTGTTGATAGAAGAGAAATTGGCTCGACTATTATTTCCTCCATATAAGCTTTCGGTTTGTGTCGGTTCGTTTGCCCTAGACCGTCCTCTTCTTGTAGTAGGTTGTGTGGTAGGAGCTTTATGGTTTGTTTTGCTCCTTCGCGAGTTGTTGTCAACTTTAAACTCAACTGGAACATCACGTTTCTTGGCTGCAAATACCACCCCGGCCATTCTTTTCACATAAACTTCTTAGTTTTTTCAATTCCTCTAAAATGTGTTTGAGCATGATAAACTGCGAGTCCTCTGGTGTTTCTTCAATGTAGTTGGTTAACCCTTTACCTAACGAATCTGTCGTATCGTCCGCTTAATATACTAAAGGAAAAAACAATAGTTTGCAAAATATTTCAGTACAACAATATCATGCCCCCCCCCCCCCCCCCCACACACACACACACGCGCGCACACACACTCATCTCGTCGAGGTTGTTCCAATGAGGCAGTCACGTGATGTAGTTTTGTTGAAATTGTTTGAAAAATTAAAAAAAAACAGACATTAGTTAAAATAAATTTTGATTTCTTGTGCATTGGGTATAGGGTTAACACCACAATGACATAACGTGTTGGTGAAAGTGTCCAATTATACATCTTGTGTTTGATTGTGAAATATCTGAAATCTAATAGGAGTTTAGACTCCTACTTCATAGTACGTTTGCTTTTCTCTCATTCGTTAAATTCAAAAGTAATTTCTGATGAACTAATCAGCTGGTTTACAACTGGACTATTTGCCATATGTTATTTTCAAGATACTTAGAATGCTTGGGCTGAGGTGGGGATGGAGGCGAAAACATCTTGTAACAAAATACAAAAATGAAAGTAATACATATCGGCTATGACGTCATAACTTTGGGAAAACACAAGATAAAAGAAAAGCCAACTAGTTCCGGAATTTAAGTGTTCTATCACATGCTAAAATTTCGACAGTTCCAATATGTCATTTCAGCTTCGTTGAATGACAAAAATATTATCAGGGTTAAAAAAGGTGCTGTGTTGGACAGTATAGGAAAGAATTCAGACTTTTGACCATTTAGAGAAAATGTTGTCAGAACAATGTTGAGTCCCAAAACAAATACATCAATAACCATACTAAATACATTGACCTTCTTCAGGATAGACATATTGTTAAAATGTCAGAATTTTTTTAGCATGACAATGTTATTTTGGTAACTTTTGAGGTCAAACTGGTGTGTATAATGCCCATCACAAAAGTTTTTTCTCGGTTCTTTCGTAGCTGCGTTTGCCTTGTTGATTGAAACCATATGGGGTTCTGTAACACTAAGAAAAATGTTTTATATTTTGATATTGCTAGCTGCATTTACATTCATGATGCAAAGCTTTGAAATCCAACCATTAAAAACTCCGTCTTCAGTAGGGGGACTGATTTACATCCTACTGCCAAAACATTGACAACTGAAAATTGTTGATAAATGAATATCCTACTAGGGGTCTCCAATGACAAGTCGAAAACAATTTAAATCACAGTTAAATACCTGAGATATGTCTTCACGTGTTACCTACCCCCCCCCCCCACCCCCACCCCCATTCGGTGACAAAGCTATCCACCTAACTGCATAACACAGCAGTATATTAATATCTCATATGTCAATAGGAATAACGGAGGATAATTAGTTGAGGTCTCATCCTAAATTGTCGACAAATTGTTATCGCTATCACGTTTTTAGTTACCGATGGTCGAAAAACATCAAAATCAAATTTACCTGCATACAATTGAAATCAAGGGAATATTTTGTAATCACCACTCAGAATCACAAATTAGAAATTTCTTTAACCCTTTACCCAACGTAACGACAAAACCGACCAGCACTATTTACAAAAATCACCATACAATTTTCATTATGTTTTCATTTTTTGTTTCAAAAACATAGGTTATGACCCCTCGTTGGAACGAGCTCTTCTAGCTCGTTCCAATGAGGGATCATAACCTATGTTTTTGAGACAAGAAAGTGGAAAAAAAATAGTTATTCAAGAATTTTTTTTGTGCAAGCGTCGTCTGCTTTTCATGTTAGGTAAAGGGTTAAAATTCAGCGTTAAATACTGCAGATATGACTCAATACCGACAGGCGCTACTCTCTGTCATATGATTACAAACCTGCCTCACTCACTACATACAGCAGCAGTATAATAATACCACACATGCCAAGAGGAGTTGCTGGGGCCAGTATTCTGCAGTTTCATTCTGATTGTCTGGAAATTGTTAAAGCCATCGCGTTATTGGTGATTGAGGGGCAGGAAACGTTAAAAACAAATTTAACTGTATTAAGTTGAAATCACACATTTTAAAATTATTTATCAAATACCGGACAGGCGTTGCCCACTGTCATCTGGTGACACCCTTACCCCTTACAAACTACATAAAATAGAATTATACAAGTATGATAATTAACAAGTGGAATAGTCGAGGGTATGCAATGTGCAGTTTCGCCCAGACTGTCGGAAAATTGGTATTGCAATGTCGTTATTTGCGATTGAAGGTCTGCATCAAATTTCACTACAAAGTTTAAATTAAGAGACATTATAATATTCAAGATTCAGACACCTTAACCCCTGTTTTGGTCCTCTAGGCGGATGGGCACACTCAATGATGGACAAATGTATTCTGGAAATTCGCTTTGAGATTTCAAAATAATCTACTTTCTTCATTTGCTGTGTACGAAACTGAGTAACTGCCTTTGGATATCTGTTCATTGTGGTGAATATTGGCAGTTCAACTCCAACTTTTTCACATGGCAGAAACCATAGAATAGAGTTCACAAATTCTGTTCTTTTCATTTTTGTGTTCTTTTTTCTAAACGGGAATGGCGTGGAGATAGACCTTGTGGCTACGCCATCTCCCTGTGGTGCAGTAATGTCGTTGTGAATAAGGAATTTTTTTTTAATTGTATATAATTTGTACTACTAAATAAAATCAATCAATCAATCAAATGTGTGAGAAAAATAAAATAGAGAAAAATTCATCTCGAATTTTATAACTTGATGTTCGAATGGATAATGGGAGGGACAGGGACAAAAGAAACGTGACGGATAGCTTCATCATGTACATTTTTAAGGTCCGTTTTTCTTTTCCTCACGCAATTTCTTGACCATACAAGTTACTTTGCCTTGAGGGTTCAAACAGATGTGATGAAGGGGAAGCAATCAACGCTGAGGGACAGTTGTTCGTTTTTCTATAAAAAAACTATGCAAAATTGGGCCGACAGATTTATAATACTGTTATAAAACAGAGAAATTGTTAAGAAGAGATATTGCATCACCGTAAAAGTAAAAAAATCATTAAGAGATTCCTGATAAAAACTAAATCTGGTATTTCGATCAGACGTTTTCTATGTTTCAGGGATGAGTAGGAGAAAATGTAAAAATAAGTAACTGGGATATGACAAAAGATTGGAACGGAAATAATAGGGCTCCGAGAAACTGCCGAAATCTCCCAAGCGAAATTTGGTATAACATTGAAATTGCAGTTGTGAAAAATATCAGCCTTTGTTCAATATTTTTCACAGTCTTGATCTCATAAAAAATATTTCATGCATTTTTGTAAGGTGACTAACCATTACTGAATGCAAACAGTTCTGTATTCTGTGAATGATCGTTTCGGGACTAACCATTTTTGTGTACTAACACATGGAATGGAGACGTAGAATACTGTTACATTACTGTGAAAACAACATTAGTCAAAGGCTGAAACAGGACTGAACTTTTTAGAAACAACATACCCTGTTCTCATGCAATTAGTTTTCTAGACTGATAGTATGTTTTCAATAATTGTTGTATTGGTGTGAAAAATATTACAAAAGTGGAATAAAGAAACGATTCTTTTTGAGTTTAGCGAATTCTAAAATGGGTCACTGCAAGCATTTGGGACAGAGCTCTCCTTCCCTTTCATCAGCTGCTGGACACTCGACAGACAGCCGAGGATTAATCGCATGCTGTGTCAAAAGGTTACTTAGTTTCAGCCTTTTTCTAGTAGTGACGGGTCAGACTCTGTTTGCTTCTACACAAGGCTGTGTGGAAGCATGCTTAGCCTGAAGCACCATTTTTGAAAAATTTCGTCAGTTCTTAACTTCTTACTACGAGCTTTATGGTGCACCCATTGTCATATCTATGTACATGGGATTAAAAGATTGTGAAAATAAATGGCAAGATTAAAATACAATTATATATTTTGTTGAAAGAAAATAAGTAAAATACTTCATCATTACCACTTGGATGCACCTTATTAGAAAATTTGGACGATTTCAGTGGGAGGGCGTGCGCTGAGCTCACCCTTCTGATTTCCACCATTCTTCAATATTTTTACTCTTCCCGTCACTATGAGCACCCTCAAGTCAGATGGGATACACATCAACCCAAATCAACTGGGTTGTGTTATTTATTTAGTTATTTGTGTTTAACGACACATTAGCAGCCAGGGCCATGTCATGTCGGTGACAGTTTTACGGGTGGAGGAAGCCGGAGTACCCGGAGAGAACCACCGAGCAACGACGAGCAGCTCTCAGATCTCTTACATCGTAACTCTGCACCGCGGCACGGGCAGGGTTAGATTGGTTGAATACATGCGCACCATCGACGTGCAGTACGCATTAGTACACAGCTTCATCGTGCCCCCATGTAGGCAATCGAAGTGAAGTGCCCTGCCCAAGGACACAACGCGGGAGCGCGAATCAGTCGCTGAAATGGTCACCCATCCAACTACTAATCGCGCTCGACGTGGCTTAACTTCCGTGATCTGACGAGAACTGGTTACCGCGACGCCACCGCACAACTGGGTTGTTTGAATATGAACCCAATTGAATTGAGTGAACGGTGACAAGACTCCCAAAAAACATCATTGATATCGATTGGATGAAGACAAACTATATCACGGTTCTTGTGGTACAAAGTAGTTCTTTTTTGTTGGAAGTGTTTAGAAATTAGGTAGGCTTTCGCTACACGCCTGTATTATATTCAATACTAAATGCCTCCATAAAGCGCAATGCTGCACTATCATAAAACTTTATTTTATATATCTCATGGCGGGAACGCCAACATCCCAATCGAGGTTGTGTGTCTTGAGCATTACCAGAACCCAATCTTCACAGATTCCATGTCGCCCTTTGTTAGCATTTGGTAGTACGCAGCATGTTCATCTCAATACAAAGTGAAATTGTTGATAAGAAAGACATTATGGCTCACAACAACCTTAACCCTTTACCCAACGTAACGGCCAAAACCGGCCAGCGCTATTCTCAAAAATCGCCAATTAATTTTCACTATTTTTTTCATTTTTTGTCTCAAAAACATAGGTTAGACCCCTCGTTGGAACGAGCTCGTCGAGCTCGTTCCAACGAGGGGTCATAACCTATGTTTTTGAGACAAAAAATGAAAAAAATTAGTTATTCAAGAATTTGTTTTGCAAGTGTCGTCTGCTTTTCACGTTAGGTAAAGGGTTAACGGATGATAAGGATGGAATATGAATCTACATTTACATGCAACCAACGCACCGCGATACTATTATTATATCTTACCCCTGATAGTAATTGCAGACCCAATATCTCTTATATCCTGTCGAACAGGAAGCGAATCCACAACCAATTCGTGACGCACGTGAGTTGACGACCTGTAAGGTAACAAATATGAAAACAAAATTCAAATAGTTAAATGAGAAAACCCAAGTTTGTTCTTGGGCTCTGCTGGTGCTCCACTTTCGGGGTTCGGATAGAAAAAGTTGCATTGGTCTGACGATAGAGATTAGAAAGAATCTATAGATTACGATGTTCATCCCTTTGAATCAGAGAGGTCGCTTTTCCGGCCCAGGAATCGGATACGTCATAATTGCATCCTCTGTACGATCCCACATAACGTTGTTCGTTATGAGACTTTAACCCTTTATCTAACATGAAAAGCAGACGACACTTGCAAAAAAAAATCTTGAATAACTAATTTTTTTCATTTTTTGTCTCAAAAACATAGGTTATGACCCCTCGTTGGAACGAGCTCGACGAGCTCGTTCCAACGTGGGTCATGACCTATGTTTTTGAGACAAAAAATGAAAATATTTTGAAAATTAATTGGCGATTTTTGAGAATAGCGCTGGCCGGTTTTGG
The DNA here is from genome assembly GCA_031216915.1 of Pictodentalium vernedei. Taxonomy (NCBI): domain Eukaryota; kingdom Metazoa; phylum Mollusca; class Scaphopoda; order Dentaliida; family Dentaliidae; genus Pictodentalium; species Pictodentalium vernedei. The sequence goes on from CM062297.1 coordinate 360,003,187, forward strand.
CCGTTACGTTGGGTAAAGGGTTAACACTCTAGCTGCTCCACCAAAAGTCGGGGTAGTCGTTATGATCCCTAGGTGCTTTACTACTGTTAGGTAAAATGTTAGGTTAATGACGCGCTTATAATTCAGTCCACATGTATTAGTATTTAGGTAGAGTTTTACGCTGAAGGGAGGAACACACAAGATAAGTAGATACTTTATTATAAACATTACGAGGACTTCATATACAATTCGTTGCCTTTACACATCACCACATGCCAACCTTCAAAGTATACCTTCAAAGGAGTCAAACTGAAATAAATTTTTTAACTCCTTCCCCAACACGGAAGATATCAAAAAACTATTATTTTAAATATTATTTTAAAACCAATCGGGAAAACTACATATTGTGACCACCCATTGGAACGAGCTCGACAAACTCGAACCAGTGAGGAGTAACGTGAGTATAGCTTTGCTGAAATATTTTGAAAAATACTTTTTTCGCATGTTGAATTTGTATATTTCGCGGACGGATGCCCACGATTTGTTAGGTAGAGAGTTAAACGCAGTTATCGTTTACGTCCTCGGTGAGTGAAAGACTGAGATTGGGAGTACTTGAGGTTTTAGGGTACTGTTCTGTTGTAGCCTAGTTTCGGTTTCGGTGGCCCTTGGATTCGGAGTAATAGGAGTGTTCTGGGTCAAACAAAAAGAACACCATTCACCCGATCTCTCATCGATCTCCCATATTCGGGTTCGAAAGATTTGCCGTTTACGACAAATTTCAATTTGCGACGGCCTTTATTGGAGTTGTGTTCATTGTAATAAACATATCTCATACAGTACGTGGATAGTGGATTGTAGCTAAATCACCCGCGGATTGGTGTTATCGCCCAAGCTATAACTTCCAAATTGTGTACATATCGACACAAACACAAGCAATGTTTCAGCAAATGGACCTCCGGGTTTAACCCGAGGTCCATTGGCTGAAACTTTGCTTGTGCTGGTTATGCTTTGCAACAAATTTGCAATTATTGCTTAGGTGGAATCTCCACTCTGTGGGTGATTTAGTGATAATACACTCTCCAAGTACTGTATATCAGTCTATAGAGATTGAACGGGATCATGGCTACCAGAAACATCATTTTCCCAGCTGCCGCCCGCCTTGTGTCGAACACCTATGGTTACAACTCACATGTTTCACTCATTTCATCGGATCTCATTTCCAACAACCAAAACCTTACCAAAAGTTAGCGCTGTCCGCCGTGATATTACTTTTAGAATAGCCCAGGTTGTCAGTACAAATATAATATAATGATTTGTATTTTGTTTATCACGTTTTGGTTTGTGCATTGTAAACAGCGCCACCGCGCCCTTACATGGATGAAGTGCCTTGCCCAAGGACACAACGTAGTTACCTGACAAGGATCGAACCTTGAACATTTCGGTTTGAAGTCCAATGCCGTAACCACTAAGCCACCGTGCTCCCTGGTGGAAGGTCCAATTAAGAAGAATGTACTTGTTGAGCAAACACCTATAATATCAGTAGAATATAAACCAAAGTTTTCTGTATTACTTTTAGTAAACGAAAGTTACAAAAAGGAAACTTGACTTTTATGGCAAGGGACTTAGAAGCAACTAAGTAACAATCCACTTTGCATAGGTGTTAAGCGAATGTGTTTTTACAGTAATTTGCAAGTTTTTATTCTTCCAACGAAAATTACAGTTAAATCGTACCTCCTTGGCCTTTATATTAATGGAAATGATACTGTCTGTATAATACGTTACGATACGTACACTGTTGATATAATGAATATAGAAAAAGTTACAGAAAATCAAAAGCGCCGTGTTCTTATTTGTAAATGGGATTAAACTTTTCAAACTGATTGGAAGAAATACTGTAAAAAAAACCCTGCTTCTGTATCTTTATGGTTGTGAAATGATGCGCACATCTATGATTCAACTTCACTAATATTTCGAAATTTCGGTTTTTATTTATAATTCCCATAACCCTAGTGTTAAATTTATTGACAACTTTCGAAAATTAAGGGTAGTTAACTTTTCTATAAATCTCTTTCAGTGACGAATGTTGTAAGCCATACCGTATACTCGACATAATTTATAACACACAAATAATGAAACGCAAAATTGGTTACCTTATCTGATATATGTGGATAGGGCTGCATTGGTCCTGTCCAGCCATGGATACTGGGTCGCAGCTGGCTAGACCAAACCATATTGCAATACCTCTTTAATGGATCGGACCACACTGGGCGGCCCGGTTTGGTCCGATCCGCATCACTTGTATTTAGATATTAAAACCATTGTCCACCTGCGGCGTGGGAGTTGGGTGAGATTTGAGTCGTAACACGAATGTCAAAGCACAAAGTTAAAAACGTTGTTACGATTTATCATATAATCATCAAACTGCTCATCACAGAAATATCGTGTACGACGTGTCTACAAAACACGTGATGTCGGAGATCAACGTCAGTGTCTTAACATTGTAACTCTGTGAGTTGGTTTCAGAAGTGGTATAGAAGTAATCTTCTCTTATATTTCATCAACCGTTTACTTGATACAAATCGCAAACGGCATTGAAAAAAAACGTTTTCCGAATAATTCAAAGTTTCATTTTTTCTCTCGAAACATACCTTATCTGATATTCATATTAAACGTGGCAAAATTGGTGGAAAGTAGTGTCGATTGTCATGGGAAATGATGCCGCAACTATTCAAGAACGATAAGAGAAAAATTTATGGAAATCAGCCTAAAATTGGCTGAGATATAACGTTTTGTTGAGAGGGGGTAATTCTTTGAAATTTGGTCATTTTCTAGCTGGTGTGAAGTGGCGCGGAGTCCAGATGGGACTGATCCCTCTCTGAGTTAGTGCCGTTTAAGACTTATAATTCACTGTTGCAGGTGGACAAATGAGACAGAGCGAAATTTGCGTTTTCCAAACCGTTGCCAATGGGTTCCGCCGCTGTCTTTAACATTTAGATAATTGCCAGAATGTAAACGTTAACAGAAATCGCGCATGGGTGAATGACGAGAAAGGTGTAATTCAGCTAATTTCACATAAAAATTGAACAGATACGTGGGCCGGATATACGTCGACTGTATCCAGTCTATCAACGGTAGCTACTTGACATTTTCAGAATTTGATCTGTCCCCGCTCGACAGTTTAGTATCTTTATCGGGTGCCGAACACCGCGTGGAAACACCGTTGGTTGCGTGGAAACCGAAGGGACGATTCGTCCCTACTTTATTCTCAATGCAGTGACTTTTCCATTGATTATTTACGGGTTATCGGACGAGTTTGGCATTATTTCTGCCCGTTTGATGAACTGTTCAACTTGAACTTTTCGCACCTTTATATAAGATCGAAAATTGGGAGTTAAACTGTTTATTTTAGTCCGTCTGAGACTGACAACTCGACCCAGATCGTCGGCCACTGATTAATGATAGTTTTATTCCATAAATAAATAACTTTTTAGAAACACGCTACAGCATGGAGAAGAGGTGCGTTTCGGGTACTTATTGATCACGCTCTTGGATAGGTTGTTCGAAACTTTGTGGTCGGGGGTGGGAGAGAGTTTTTAATGTGACAGGAATCGAGATTTGAAGGTAGCATTGCCAACAAACTGTCTGATCAAGGAAGTTGATTCGGAATTCTGGTGTGAGCGGATGCAGAATGAATCGGCGACTGAATGATTTTAATTATCTCTCAGCTGACTGATAAAATGAAAGGGGTATATTGTAACGTTGCACTAAAACAGAAGGCAATTCTACCATATAATTTTAACAAAAAAAAAAAAATCTTATTCAAGTTAATTATTTTGTTTGTTACACAAGACTCACATTTGAGGAGTCAGAAAATATCAAAATTTGTAGATGAAAAGAAAGGTCATTACCAAATACTTTATTGCAACACTTTTATCGCGTAAAGCTTGTTTAACTTTTGTTAGGCCTATGTTAGTGGAAAAGATAGGCGTCATTTTCTAACCATTCGCCCGTGCGTGCGTCTGTCGTCCACCAGTCCGTTCGTCCGAATTTTGTTTATGGCGTAACTGGAACAATAGATAATGGATTTGAATTCTTTTTGTCTCTATAGCAACAACGTCTACGTCAAGTTCGATGGCTACCGATATCTCTTGGAAATTATGGCAGTTATGACCCTTTGTTATAAAATATGCTGTAAAGCGTGTTTATGGCATAACTTAAACAGTTAACGGATTTCAATTCTTTTCGGTTTATCTCTCTATAACAGCAATGTCTACGTCAAATTCGACGATGATCACCAATATCTAATGAAAATTGTGGGAGTTATTGCCTTTTGTTTAAAAACTATCGCGTAATGCTTGTTTATGGCATAACCTTAACAGCAATAACCGGATTTCAATTCTTTTTCGGTATATGTTTCTACAGTAACAATGTCTACGTCAAGTTCGATGTCCAGCGATATCCGATTAATTATGAGAGTTACTGCCTTGTGTTAAAAAATATCGTGTAATGCTTGTTTATGGAATAACTTAAACATTAGTAACCAACTTTCAATTTGTTTGGTTTTTACCTCTTCAGGAACAATGTCTAACTCAATTTGATGACCACCGTTATCCAATGAAATTGTCGGAGTTGTCGCCCTTTGTTAAACAAATATCGTGCAATGCTTATTTATGGCACAACTTTAACAATCGTAGCTGGATTTCAGTTATTTTTAGCATATGTCTCTATAGCAACAATGTCTTCGTCAAGTTCAGATAGCACCGTTATCCGATGAAAATTGGCGGAGTTATTGCCCATTGTTGAAAAATATCGTGTTATGCTTGTTCATGGCACAACTTTAACAACAGTAATTGGATCTCAATTCTTTTTAACATATGTCTCTGGGGGCGCGGTGTCGTTTCAGAAACCGGTTCTCGTCAGATCACCGAAGTTAAGCCCGGTTAGTTCTTGGATGGGTGACCGCCTGAGCGACCGATTCGGACTCCCGCGTTGTGTCCTTGGGCAAGGCACTTAACCCCGATTGCCCATATGGGGGCACCTTGACGCAGTGTACTAAGACGTACTGCTCGTCGATGGCATGCATGTCTTCAATCAATCTAACCCTGCCTGTGCTGCAGTGCGGAGTTACTATGATGGGGAGCTGGCAGCTGCACGTCGTTGCTAGGTGGTTCTCTTCGGGTACTCCGGCTTCTTCCACCCGTAAAACTGTCACCGACACGATGTGACCTTGGCTGTTAAAGTGTCGTTAAACCTTAATAAATAAATAATAACATATGTCTTTATAGGAACAATGTCTACTTCAAGTACTTCAAGTTTAGAAACCACTATTATCTGATGGAAATTATGGGAGTTATTGCCCTTCGTTAAAAATATCAAGTTGAGTTTGTTTATGGCATAACTTTTACAATAGTAAGCGGATTTCAATTCCTTTTAGCATATGTCTCTGTTGCAACAATATCTGCGTGAAATAACTGCTATCTGCAGATATCTGATGAAAATTATGGGAGTGTCAAATTTTCTGTGATACAACATCATCCATGTAAATTTTTATGAGGCCTGATTGTGATTGCTTTCGAATGTACTTGTTTGCGGGGAGGGGCTGCTTTTATTGTTCTAGGTAAAAAGTTGAATTGCACATTCTGCGATAAACGGAATTTCAAATCCGCACCGATTTGACGTAAAATTTCTGAACCTAAAGCGATCGGAGCCGAGGTAAATATGGATTTTAGTGAATTGTTTCAGAAATTTCGTATCAATTCGTGACTCATTGGAGATGCTCTATTTCTCCTTTACCTACCACGAAAGGCGGGCGATACTTGCAAATTAATAACTATTTTTTTTTTCATTTTCCCATCACAAACATAGCTTATGACCTCTAGCTGGAACGAGCTCATTTGAGAGAACAAAACAAAAATAATGAACACTGAATGGTGACTTTTGTGAATAGCGCTGGCCTGTTCTGGCCGTTACGTTAGGTAAAGAGTTATCTTTTTTCCGTTTCGTAGGAAAGATTAAATCAATACCCTCATCGCTATTAAAATGCTTTTACTAGGCCTGATATTACAAAAACTATTTACCATTGTGGAAAGCAAAAATTCCCTCCTGTGCAATTCTGTAGGAGGGATTGAACAACGCAAATGACGATGCGAACAGGGTACTGGTTTTAAGAGAATATTCAAGCCAGCCTGTCACTCTGAAATTCCAAATTCGTATGCTCCTTTCGGTTGTCCATGTATTGTGCCCAATTTAGTATTTATAGATTTTAAAATGTACTTTACTTTGGTATCAAACTTGTACACATTTTGTGTCGAAATTCACCAAATGAGATACCAACTGGACAAAAAACGACTGATTAATTCGTAGTTAACATAGCACACACCCTCTGTTACATCTTATCATTTGCGTTCTTTAAATTCATATTGAAAACAAATATACTAGGAACAGGTAAACGGCGTACGATTATGACGAACCCGCCCGCACTGAAAGCAAATTGTCAGAAAAATTAAAACAATATTAATAAATGGAAACCCAAACAATAAACAACCATGTATATAGAGAACACCAAAGAGAATACATTACAAGGATAGCATTTTCTCACAACAACAACAGAAAAATGGAAATTGCAAACTATTTCTATGGCTATATCAAGGGTATTAACTTTGGAATGAAAAAAAAAAAACATCCGTACGTCCTCGGTAACATCCCATCAGCCTTCAACCTTCCGTCTCAGGCCGATAAGAAGTTACATCGGGCTGATATCACGATCGATATGAAAGTAACCATGTAATGACCTCACAATGTTGCGGAAGAAGAACTTTGGCATTGTGATCAGCCGACGACAGCGACAAAATATGCCATTCTTTTCTCTGAACATTTTTTAAATAATGATTATTATCTTCTTGGGAATAATAATGGATAGTCTTTGTATTTGTATTTTGTACAGACTTTTGAAGAAAATGCAGGTTAAGCTGATAGAGTGGTGTCGCCGTGGACTGGCCGTATTCCATACATGGGCGGTGATGTTCACGCATGGGTTTAACAGGAATCTAATATTATTTCATCGGTGGAAATATTGCCCACCCGTGTAAAGTGATCAGTCCGCGGCGGCCAGTGTACACCACTAATTAACTGCCTGTAGGCCACATTCTGTAACACAATACTTTCGAACTCGCGTGAAGTAATATGCCTATTCAGAACGGCCAATCTGAAAAGTCTTTGTTCAAGGCATTTGACGTAGAAAGTAGTCCGGTCATGTCTGTACTTATTCCTATAATTAGTGTTTTGAAGCTAATATTGCGTCCAGGGACATATTGACCACCCGTGGAAAGTGACCAGTCTACGACGGTTATACTGCAAAATCGCACAGAAAGCAAAATAGGATAGGAGGTGCCAGATGGTAAATGTATGTGGTGAGCATATTCTGCAGTACTTGTTTCCATATCACTTAACAAGAATACCGCACATACTCCACGTGGAAAGTGGAGGGGAAAAGCAGTTGAACCTCCCATGGGTTTTCAGTTGGTACAACTTTCTGATGACTTGAGAAATCATTCACAGATTGGGAAGGAAATGTGCCGCTTCCTGTTTCTTGAGAAAACGTTTCTTGAGACCCCTGGAAAAGCGAAAGGTACGAAGAAATATGTGAATGCGATACGATACTCTTTGATCGACTGTTTCTAATCTTCAGCTAATAAAGACAAAGCCAAAATCCAGTTGTTCAAATTATAACATGTCATGTCAGGCCTTCATAAAGGGACCGTAAAGTTATAATAAAATCAAAAATTATTTACTGGTAAAATAGTACCTGGTAATCAGTGGGTGGAAGTCTTCTAAAGTGAATAGCTTATATACAACGACTAGTGAAACGTGACGTCATATTATGTCGCGATTAAGACATAATCAAAATGCTGAAAGTTATCATCAAGCGCTAATTACTAATTAACCCTTCAGAAACTCGTGGCATCAGTTTATTGACCTGCCTCGCGTTATAGTGGCGATGATAATTTTTAACGAGCATCCAAGCCACGAATGCTTGTTAATGAGAATATCTTCGACACGATAATTGACGACAGAAAGTGACAGACGTTCACGTGTATATTAGTGACACCTTCGTGAAAAAGGACGTTCGTCTGATCGGCTCGATCCCCTTGGCTATAATTATGAACTATGAAAACACCTCCGATGACGACTTACTCAAAATATCATTTCTGTTTTTCAGGACAGCATTTAGGAAGAATAAAGTTCGAATTCAATAATTCGGCCTCAAAAAATGAAGTTATGTTTCCGTTTGTTGCTTACAATACACGGATGAACTAAGAACTGGTTGTTTCAAATTAGATTGCTATAAAAAAGTGAGTTACTAACCTCGCTGTCGGTATTTATGAATTTGAACAACCTGCCAACGAACTGTAGCACCTCGCCGCTTGGCGGCTCGGCGTCACATACCGCAAGTTGGCAGGTTATTCAAATTCATGAATACCTCCAGCTCAGTTAGTAACTAGTACATACCTCTCTTGAAAGGCGCTTCATAGACCTACTAACATTACACGACGAACTTGTAAAAATACTTTACGGACAAATTCGCTGATGGATAAAAACTCGAATGATGAATCCACAACTATGTATTTTTATATCACTTTAAGAACAGCCTCGGTATACACCTGGATAATTTAATGTTGGACATGTTTCCATATGATTATTCAATATTATCACTTGTTTACCTGAGTGAAGTGCCCCGTAGTTTCATTCACTTTAACTCCATATTTGAAATATTGTTTTTCTTTGTACCAGCCGTTTATCACATCCTTCCAGCTGATGTAACCAGACCCCATGTTCTGGCCTACAGAGCCGGAATACTCTAAAACAAACATAAAAAAATCAATTATTATTCCAAACACGTACCCCCCCCCCCCCCTCACACCCACCCACACACACACACACACACACACACACACACAGACGCACACATTTGTCAACTGATGCACAATTGAACAATACAGACACGCTATACTGCTTGTTTTCAAAGCGCGATATTTTTCAGCCAGGGAACTAACGCCCAAGCGATGTGAACTCTGCAAATAGGTTTAGTAGAATCTAAGTCATCAGACATATGTCTACCGACTTGGGAGAATTTACAAGCTCGTTGGTTGTAAGAAATGCACAATTATCAAATACCGAATGTGTTTTTCAGTACTTTACAGACATTGCATAAATTAAGAATTGCTGATGACTCTCAATTTCATATTAACCTTTTGAACCCGAGAGGACGTTTTTTTCTGGGACAGGAACATAATACGTTATAATTTTATTACGTAGGGCGACAGCTGAGTGAAAGTGTGGAAAGCCCATTCAAAATTGTCAACATGCAGACTTGTGGCTGCACGTTGAAAATAATAATGGATCTTCCCCCAAATAATGAATATGGGTACGTACAACTGCTCACATTGAACTGACCTTGAAGATGTCATCAGGGTTCAAAGGGTTAAATTGTCACGAAGTTGATATTTTTGTTTCAGATAACGTATAAATCAATGAGTTAAATGACTTCTACTTCGTAAACCAACTCAAAATGTTATGGATGTACGCGATCATGGAAGTACGGTAGAATATTCCGCCTTCACCAAATGACTTATTTCCATTGCACTTTTGTTCCCAAAAATGTGGAGAGTGAATAAAATATCCAAATGACGGGAAAAAAATGTATTTCTCCGCGAGAACAAGGTTACATATTAGAATGTCGGTGTCTGATGATATCAAACTGGGAGTTGATCACTCCTCGCTGTCCTATTCGCTGATCATAAGGTGGTGGCGTTTCCAAAGAGCACGATGTTGTTCATAATCCCACTAGGCTTTCTGCATATATTCAGCTTACATAATGAATCCGCATTTCAAAACAATGTAACCTCTTCATGAGTTAATTACACCTGTTGCGCACACTATTTCCGCAATGGGCTGTTTGGTGGTGATAATGTGACGAACTCTTCTTTTCCCATGCCTCATAAACAGAAGAAGGCCCATGCCAACTTAATGACTTTTAATAGTATGTTAGTCGAGTGTTATCCTACTTTCCAGCTTGGATAAGTGTGTGTGTGTGTGTGTGCGTGGGGGGGGGGTGTCTTACCAACTTGACGAGGTAACTAGACAAAAGAGTTTGCGTGTTTCGCCTTACCGAGGTACAAAAGACAAAAGAAACCCTTTACCTCGGTTGTTTTCCCAGAACTGTACCGGCAAAACGAGGTAGAAACCGTTAGTCCACACAAAGGACAAACAATGGGGTACCTCGGTATGTAGGGTAGACAAGACTCTGTGTGTGTGTGGGGGGGGGGGGGGGTTGTCTTACCAATTTGACGAGGTAACTAGACAAAAGAGTTTGCGTGTTTCTCCTTACCGAGGTACAAAAGACAAAAGAAACCCTTTACCTCGGTTGTTTTCCCAGAACTGTACCGGCAAAACGAGGTAGAAACCGTTTGTCCACACAAAGGACAAACAATGACTCTGTGTGTGTGTGTGTGTGTGTGTGTGTGTGTGTGTGTGTGTGTGTGTGTGTCTGTGTCTGTGTGTGTCTGTGTCTGTGTGTGTGTGTGTTGCGGGGAAGGGGGGTGGGTAATGGAAGATTATTTACCGCTTTGCAGTTTGTATTTCTAATGAGTTAAAAGTGTACGGCCTACCGATAAATGATTAACCCGTTTACTGCCACGCCCACTTTAGCCATATATGGAGGACCTCTGTGTACGCCTGTATGCGAGGAAGTTTAATAAGATTTATGACATACTTGAAACTCTATCATCTGATTAGTTGTTGGAAAGGGCTCTCTGAGCCTTTTCCAACAATTAATCAGATGGTAGGTTTGATCTGCGCATACCAGAACGTACAGATAATCATCATAAAGTAGGTGACAATAGTCGCTTTCGGTAGCGTAAGTGTTAAATCGCACTTTACTGCGACTGAAATTATTTGGTTTAGCGGAAGAACACGCTTGAGTGGTATACGATGAAACACTTTTCTCTTGGCCTTGTAGAATATTTTGCAACACTTCAATCTCCCTTTCCTCTAGTCACGACGGTGCTGTCATTCAAAGCACGACTGAGTTAAATTTAATTCTGATTTTGACCATTTCCTGAGAAACTTAAAGCACAGTTTGTAAATGTGGATTTCGATTATAAACCCAAATGACATGAAGTGTGTTGAACTTTGTCTCAGAAAGAGTTTATTCGGGCTGTTTAGAAACTGGAAAGTTTTGTTCGTGTGAGTTTCTTTTGTGGCTGCCATCAGCGTCAGTGATGTTGTGTTTTGTTCATGTTGTGCACGAGGCTGAATTGTTACAGAGGACAGTGTTTGACTGATATTTTTTGCGTGAAGTGGAACATTCCCTATTGTACTGCGCACGGAACCTTCATTTCTATGTCCATTCATGTTCATAATGTGTCGTAGTTAGTTCAAATCCAGCATCATTCTCCAAAAATCAAAATTCCTATAATTATTATGACCGGCCATTGTTTACGTTTGGTTTGGGTAAAACCATGAACGCAAATGATCACCTATTGCATATAAAAAATTGAACACGAAATAAAAGACATGATAAGGATTTTAAATTGTATTTTGTCCTTTTAGTACGATGAGATAAATATTAATTACCTTTCCTTTTGAAACAATATAATCACGCAGGGGTTCTTTTCCAAAGTAATTTTTAAGACTGGCATTGGGGCGTGGTTTAGGGAGGGCCCAATTGCATTTTTTGGTTCATTATGTTATGGAAAGAAAAGAACAAAAGGTAATAATTTAGCCAATCATTTTGCCTGAAAATAACCAAAAGAAACAAGGTTTAATTATAATCTTTTATCGCGAATCGCCTCGTTTTGGGGAGGTATACATGTAGCAACTCGTCGCGTAGCTATACGTCCCCCAAAACGAGTTTCGTCACGATTAACCCCCTGCACACTGATGTCAAAATATCTAAAGTTCAGGGTGCAAATATTTCCCATAATGTAACTAGAAATTTAACCAATTCAATCTTTGTGCGCGAACATTTCCCCATCGGACATTTCCCCATCCGGACATTTCACCATCGGACAATTCCCCATCCGGACATTTCCCCATCGAGGGCGGACATTTCCCCATCAGAATTCCCCCATCAGAGGCGGAGATTTCCCCATCGGAGGTGGACATTTCCCCATCGGATATTAACACCTTTCCTCGTCGAGGGCGGACATTTACCCATCAGAGGTGGATAGAGGTTCTTTTATAACTCGAAAAAACATCTCAGCACATGGTGTAGGGATTAGCACATTTTAGCACAATCTGAATTTCACAACAATGAAAACACAACACCAATAATAAAAAACAAGAATGTTTATCTGGTTACAAGTGTATGTATATATGTATATAAATATGTTTGCTTATAAATCTCTTACACATGCTTCTTGTTGAGTTGTTTGATAAACACTGATGCATTCATTGACATTTACTTCAATGAGGACACGACTGTTTATCAATCAACTTAACAATATTTTTGAACGAAAGAAGCTTGACAGAAAGAACAAATATTAAAATTGCAATGAAAACATCCATATTGTTCAATCCACTTGTGTGATAAAAACTGATGTATTCATTGAATTTCACATCAGTGAAGACCTGACCGTTTATCAATCATCTCAACAAAAAAGTTAACTCTAAATTGTTACGAAAACAGAACTCAAATGTCTTATAAACACTTTTTATAGAGTTGTTTGATAAACACTGATGCATTCATTGACATTTTCTTCAATGAAGACACCACTGTTTATCAATCAACTCCACAATATCTTTGAATAAAAGTAGCTTCTCAGAGAGAACAAATAAAAATATATAAATACTGTTAAATCCTGATTAATTATAGAGATAAAAGCACATTAAATCGAACAATTCAAACAACATTACCCATGTCGGCTTAATAAAAAGGGAATGATACACAAGAAATCAATAGGAAAATTTCAAACAGACGGACCCACAAAAAATTAAGATATGGATGGTGAAAAGTCTGCATGGGAAATTGTCTGTTTTTCTATTAAGCAGAATGGGGTAATGTCCGATGGGGAAATGTCCGACCTAAATGGGATGGGGTAATGTCCGGATGGGGAAATGTCCGATGGGGAAATGTCCGGCGACCTTCAATCTTGTTTGACAGAGCTCAATGAGCTCTGTCAAACAAGATTGACTTGGTTAAATTCCCAGTTGCATTATGGAAAAAATGGCTACTTCAAATCTGGATATTGTGACATCATTGTGCAGGGGGTTACACACAATACATATGTACATTGTTGACATTACATTTAATCCACTGAATGGTTATCAAGTCGAACACACTTTCGGAGGTATTCCGAATACTCACCTGCCTATTTTTATCATACGCATCTCACGGATTCCTTAGTGGAACATGTTTGATCTTGGTGCTTTTCTGTCGATACTGAAACAGTTTATTTTGAAAGACAGTGCTTATCTGACGTTGAAGCATGTGAGCTCACTTGTGAAGAATTTTAAAGAGCTTCTACATATACAAGGAAAGGAGTCTGTCCTTGCCACATTATTAATAGAATGGTCCTTACTTGTCTGACTGGTTGACTCATTCGTAGGATCTGTGGTGAGAAAGGGGCGGCCTAAGAGCCCGTACCCTGACTCGGAAACTGCTCGGTCGGAAGAATCTAGGTTTATCATTGTCCAACGGAAAAGCAAAATCAGGGCGGGGGTTTGGTTATTTTTTAGGGCCTAACGTAGGTTAAAAATGGACAGTTGATGGTCAGGATTAGATGAAAACGAGGGTTCTGATGGTGAAAATGGGTCCATTTTTGTAGATGTCGTGTTGTTTCTGGTAATAAGATATACTCCAATTTAATCAAACATATTGCGAGAACACATGGTAAGGTCACTCGATCCCGTGGGTCCCCTAAAAAACACCTGCCACCATAGAAACCACGATGTCGGCCTTCAAAGGAAAATGGGCGACGGCAATACGCGTCATTCTAACAATACGCGCAGCGCGTTCGTACTAACATCACGTATCGCAATGACATCGACGTTACAACATGGTTGCTCACGCGGGTAGCCCTGAAAACTGAAAATGTAACAACAACCGATAATGTTACTTCAACTGACAATGTTATAAAATGATGTTATAAAAACGGATATAGAGGATATTCACGAAAATTTGATGAATACCGAAAATATCTCGTGAGTGGCTACAAAGAAATATGAGGATCTTCACGAGCGACGCAGTCGCGAGTGAAGATCCTCATATTTCTTGTAGCCACGAACGAGATATTTTCGGTATTCATCAAATTTTCGTGAATTTTCTTTTTATTTAATGCTCTACGACTACAAACTCTCCAATTTGTGGCCTTTATTTGCCATTAAGGCGCAAAATTTATGTGCCGAACCGGCGTCCATACAAAAATTACAACAACCAAACTCCAACCATTGGAATGTGTGAATATCCGCACAAAAAGTAGTCCCGTCTTATTTCTCCCCTAACTTTACGATTTACCAAGGCTGGCGAATTGAAATAATCGCAATGTGTTTCGAAGAAATAGAACAATAACAAAAAACACCACTTTCTTATTTTCAATAACAAGACACGTCATTTTATTTTTTTTGAACTCAATGCACTGAAGACGTGTGAAGTTGAACTGAAGAAATTTGAAAGTGATTTCGGCTTTTCGCTGGAAGGTGAATGAGAAAGTCAAACTTTGAAACCGCTGATTTAATGAATTGATTTAGTCACTGTCACTATCAATTATTCGAATTCGTTTGTATTTGGGACTCTGGAATTCATTACTGATGTGCTGACTCGTTTAAAGTACATGTTATTCGTCATCCGAACCTACGATGAAATATCGATTTCTAAATATCATTTTGATATTTCGTTTTGCCGACCGACAGGGGAATATGACTTAATTTTTCAGCGTGAATTGATGCCTGAGCATTAAATAAAATGTTATAATCAATCGGTAATGCTACACATTTTTCTAACCGATTGTGATATAACAATCAACCGATAATGTTGCAATTTTTTGTAATTGATAGTGTTACATAATTTAACCGATAATGTTACAACTTCACAATTTAGTTTTTTTTGTGGTGGACAATGGGAGCCAAAGTCCATTGCACTTCCCTAGTTTTAGCTTGCATGATGTTCCTAGGACAAATACAATGGTGCCGGTCATGGATGGTGCGGCCTTGTGTGAGGAAACTTTGAAAATTGGTGTCAAAAGAAAAAAAAACTAATTCACTCTATGAAAACACTTTTAAAAAATGCTGTGGGTGGACAGCAGATCAAGTTTTTCGACAAGAACGGCACTCTATTTGTGAACACTCTTCTGTCAGAGATTACAAGTACATGAAACATACAAATGTAAGTGGATTTTATTATTGCAGTACAGCCGTCGTGGACTGGCCGTAATCCACGCGTGCGCATTGGTGTCAACGCATGCGTTTACAAGGTAATAAAAATCGTCATCAGCAAAATTTTAATTAATGAAGCAACGGGCTGTACCCTGTACTTCAATGATTAAGTTTTTGATGATTATTCCTATAATTAGTGTTTAGAGTCTAATACTATTGAGTCCATGGAAACATTGCCAACCCGTGGAAATTGACCAGTCCACGGCGACCGTACTGTAAAGAGTGACAGATTTCTAAATCACATTGTAAATGCACTTCGTCCCCTGAGTTCCAATGTGTTCTATGTGCCAGTAGGCACATAGAACACATTGGAACTCAAGAGACGACTTGTTGTTATTAAATGTCATTTATAGCAGAGGCAAAAAAGTGTCTTCCATTCTTTGCTGTTGAGAACACCATCCCTGACATTGCTTCCTAGAAAGTGGCTGATTCTGTCGTTTTCCGGAAATAACTGCCCGGGCTGGTGTTTATATCTGAAACTACAAGGGGAATGGAGTTTGTACAGAAAAAAATGTTTTAGAGCTGACAACACGAATGAATGCGGGAGCGTGCGAGGGAGCGCGTGAGACTTAGTGAGTTGCGAGAGGGAGGTAGTATGAAATTCATGTGTTCGTGAACAGTACAGTCGCTGTCAACTGGTCGTACTCCACCACTACGAAACATTGTTCACAAATACAGATGACACCAAACAAGTAACAAATTACTACTTTGTTTTGATTTCTGACGGGACCGAAAGTAACCTGTGTTGTCTCACTTTTTTCAAGCAAATTGTTCCTTACTTTTACAACACCGTAACATTTGGAGCGTTTCTCTTCGTTTTGATACTTCCGGAGCTACATGTACATGCATATCTGCATACAATCGGACCAATATAACTACAATTATTAGTTGTATCTGCGGTTTTCCGATTAAGGCTATTATTCGCCGACAAGTTGCAATGAAATCAGGAGAGTTCGATATGAAATAACGAGGTTATCAGCTGAGCGTATTGACAGGGGGATGTAGATTATCCGTGGTATTGACAAACCTCCAGAAGGACAGAATTCGAGTGATGTGAAGATATGTAAATATCACGCAAAGTTTAGATGCGAATGGGGTTAGAACAGAAAACGAACGTATTTAACATTTTTGTTTCATTGTGGATTATCAGTCCAAAAATTCCCAGAGGGGATAGGCCAATTGAATGGGCAATTCGACACCGGAAGTTACGTGATTTTTTCATTGACATTTACTGTTCAATTCAAGAAATCACATTGACGGCAAAAGAGAATTCTGTCCTGGAACACATTTATCTGACAGCCTGCAACCCGCTTGGGTTCCTATCAGTTGTAGCAAGACACTTGGATCAGTGGCTTTGGAAGAAAAAAATGGCGCCACGCCAGGTTTCAGTCCGGGTCGAGTAGAAAATGATAGAAGTGTGCGGGCTAAACTACCGACAAGAAATAAAAACCACTCGAAACTGTTATTGACATTCAGTATACACTCAAGTTTCAAGCATTTTACCAATGGCGACTTGCAAACATATTTTTTGAATAACTATAAATTTTCATTTTTTCCACCTCTCATTGAAACGAGCTCGACTGAAACGAACTCAAGGTCGTTCCTATAGAGATTCTTTGCTATATTTTGTAAAATAATTAAAATCATAAAATTTGAATGGCGAGTTTTGTGATTACTGCTGGTTTAAATTGGCGGCCGTTACGATTGGTAAAATATCATGGCCAGCAAGGAAAATGCGGGAAATGGACGTTTACATGCCAGCTGGTAATTACTTTTCATCACTTTAACTCTTTCTTTTGGGAAAACCCAAACAGAAAGAAATGTGTAGAAATTTAACTAACTTACCAAGAACATTTCTGTTTTTGTCGTGACCATCTGTGCACTGTTTCGCCAGTTTTTCAGCAATGGCTGCAACTTTGTCATCCCAAACCTGAGAAGAAAATGGAGGATAAAAAAAATAGAGAAATACACACATTAAAAGCATTTAAGTTAAATAAGCGAAAGGTAAGAAGCAAGGTAAAAATGCAACTTTCAGACATTTTCATCTCGACGGGATCTTGCCCTAATCGTAGATTCGATCTTACCATGTGTCATCTGCGTGTTGACTTTGGACAAGACACTTAATCCCAGATGCCCATGGGGAATTAAACTGGACAGTCAGATAATTACTCGCCGTAGCCCGGTGGTTCTCTCCGGCCTCGCCCACCCGCAAAACGGCTCGACGCTACATGACTCTGGCTGTTGAAAGCATTGTTAATAATTACAACCAGGTATGCATAGATCTTCGCGTAAAGATACATTTTTCAGTCGACGAGCAGACGACAAAATGAACGACAAATCGGAAGTGAGGATATGTTCTAAATTAATGCTTCAGCTCTACAGTGTTGTAGGATTAAAATTTGATTGACACCCCCCCACCCCCCCCCCCCCCCCCCCCTGTTACAGGCGGAGTATGGATTTACTCACTTTGCCTTGACATCATTGCGTGGGGCGGTACCAGGCAGGTCGTCAGTATTAATTGGCTTAGCCCTTTTAACCCGTTGTGGGTTTATATTTACATATACGTGAAGACAAATTAGAGGGTGGACGAGCAGACGGCGCAATCAACAATCGATTGGTATTGAGTATCAGTGATATTTTAATCCTACAGCTGTATAGAGCTAAATTATTACTTAACATACTTATAAATTCAGAACAGATTCCCCCATGTAATGGCGTAGCGAAGCGAGTTTCTGAAAGGAGAATGCGACATCATCCCTTCTCCCTTACCATTTTTCCAGTGGTATAAATTTAGTCCGGATTGGAGTTTTAGACATCATTCCGCTTCTCCTGGTAATCATGTCCTTTCTAATAAGAATAATTTCATACTTGGACTTAATATATCACACACAGTCGGTCATAGAAATTGACGGCTGGGGTACTATTATCCGGGTAGTTGGGTCGCCAGCATGACCGATTTGAATTACAGTTCGTTGAGAAGTTGCATCACGACTACATGTTTATTTTATTGATCTGTAATTAAATTTTCAAGAAGTCTGTTGTTTTCTTTAATTATAATCCCGAATTACTAATATTCAGATACATCGACAAAAGCATGCCTTGATGATGATGAAGTTGAAATTTTCTATCAGTGGAAATTGGGCCATCACGGTCGGGACATGTCAGGTATACACCCCAATGTTCATATTTTCGGCGCCCTTCGAAACATCCATCTCATTTTGCGTCTCTCAACTCTCTTTGCAAACCGACAAATGGCGGTCAAGTCTTTAATATTTTGACCTAGAAACTCTGCTCAATTCTGCGCTTGTCTTGTGTCGTGGCTTATTAATTAAGTCATTCAACGTAGGTGAAAGGACTTATTGAGACCACTAACCTATTTTTCCTTCAGCGAACCACGACCACATTTCTAAAGCTACAGTCACCAAATCTGGCACATTTGTAAACGAATGACCATTCGGCACTGAACATACTAGTGTTATATTTTTTTATTTTCTCTCTTTTTGATTTCCCCTCCCTTCTGATGTTTTTTTTATTGCTCAATATCTACGCCTGTATCACGCCTCCCTCCTACAAATTTTCTGAATATCACCTCCAACACAAACCACATCTAAAAATATGGGGACCGACTAAGGAAATTGTGAAGGGCTCTGGCTGAATTTTCAGGTGACGTTATTGACGTCGACGTCACAAACAGTTAAATGTCAGTCGATTGTATGTAATATTAGTATGTTGTAGAGATCAAAAAAATAAGAGACAGCTGGGTGTGGGGAGGGGGGTTGTTTACGAATAGTCGCCATTTTGACGTTTTCACTTTACTTTCAGTATATCACAACTTTCACTAAAAACCCTCAAAAACACTTTAGTTGGTTTATTTTAGATCTATTTATACGGGATACGGTTATAAAACTTCCCACATATATTTGAAGTTGGGCACCTTTATTTCTTTCATTTCATTTTGACACTCGATGCCAGCGATGCCATTTTAACGCTGCTTTTACACCTTTTATTTTCTATCTTATTTTCAGCCTCAGCTTTTTGAAGGTTTGGGAAATAAAATCTCCACAAAAACATATCTAAAATATGGTGATGTCCGAGGAAATTCACAACGTGTCATGGTAGAAATCTGGGGTGACGCCACAGGGAGTCATAAGATCAAAACTTAAAATGTGTCGGGTTTGTTTTTAAATTTTATTATGTTGCAGCTAAAAAAATTGAAGATACCGTTTTTTGTTTTTCGGTTAAACGCCATTTTGACGTATTTACGTCATATTGTGGTTTAGCCTATTTTCTACATTCTTCATTAGGGACCCTTCGTTTGTGGGCCCAATTGCACTCTATTTGCACGAGATACTGTTATGAAACTTCTCACATGTTGTTCTGGTTATTTAAAGTTGTGCAGCTTTATATTTTTCTTTCAATTTAATACCATAAACGCTTGCATGCAGTGAGGTATCATAAGCTATGTCCCGGATGCAAACATTTAAAAGATCAATATAATTTCTGAAGGGATTCTTATAAATTGCATTAGCCGGATGGAATCATCATGATAGGTAAAATGTTAATCCAGGATTCTGGTTGCAGATGGGATTTAACCCTTTGAAAGCTAATGGCATCGTCCATGTCAGTTTAATGGCAGAAATTGGGAAAGCCTATTTTCGTTACCTGGGGGTAGAACAATTAATATTGTCAACGCGCAGCTTGAAGCACGTTAAAATTATTAATTGGTCTACCCCCACATACTCATGTTCCTGGGCCAAAAAAGCGACATCTCGGGTTCAAAGCAGGTTTTGTCCAGAATAAATTCACAAAATTAGGCAATGAAGAGTTAATATAAACTAGAGAAACAGAATTTACTGCACCCAGTAGATTCAAGTCTGTGTGAAAAGGGTTAAAGTATCAGGAATAAACCATACAGAAAGAGAATTTATGGAGGCTTATTTTCAGGAGTAAAATATTTTTAAACAAATCAGAAATGGAGTTTCGTTAACAGTATTTACAGATATTCAAACTGGAATCAGAATAATTTTATAAGAAACCAGAAAGGCATATATGTATCAGAAATGGACATTTTTGGCTCTGCCCAATACGTTGAGTGATGAAAAACGTTCTTTAACTTTAGAAATGCATTAAGGTGTAATAAAATGCATTTCTCATTCTTTCTGAATAATATGCACTTGATGACATTGGTGACCTCTTTCAGGCGGACCCCTAGGTGACCTCCATGTCCTTGACCCATATTTTGAATCTCCAGCAAGTGGCTCATTTGGTGTTAGCCCCAGGTCCATTCATCATACCACGATTGAGATATGAGCGTGACCCACTTTCAAACATTTTGGCCATGCCCACTTTTTTAATGTAACATTGCATGTATGGACCTCAGGAATGCTTGGTGGGGGGGGGGGGGGAGGGTAAAAAATGTGATTTCCAAAAATTATGAAAAATGCACTCAATGACCCCTAGGTGACCTCCCTGACCTTGACCCATATGTTGAATCTCCACCATTTGTCGACTCACTTGGTGTTTTTCCCAGGTCCATTCATCATATCATGCTTGAGATATGATCGTGACCCACTTTCAAAAATGTTGGCCACGCCCACTTTTTTACGTCAAAATGCATGTGTGTACGTCAGGAATGCTTTAGAGGGTCAAAAAAATGTGATTCCAGCAGTTATGTAAAATGCACTTAATGACCTCTAGGTGACCTCCGTGACCTTGATCCATATTTTGAACTCCATCGATGTCAACTCATTTGGTGTTGGTCCCAAGTCCATACATTATATGGACCTGGGATATGGGCGTGACTTTAAAAAATGTTGGCCACGCCCACATTTTTAACGTAAAATGCATGTGTGAACCTCAGGAATGCTTTGTGTGTCAAAAAATTGCTTTCCAGCAATTATGAAAAATGCACTCAATGACCCGTAGGTGACCTCCTTGACCATGACCCATATTTTGAATCTCCATCAAGTGTCGACTCATTTGGTGTTAGTACCAGGTCTATTCTTCATACCACGCTTGAGATATGAGCGTGACCTACTTTCAGAAATTTTGGCCACGCCCACTTTTTACGTTAAAATGCATGTAGGGACGTCAGGAATGCTTTAGAGGGTCAAAAAATGTGATTTCCAGCAATTATGAAAAAATGCACTTAATGACCCCTAGGTGACCTCCGTGACCTTGACCCACATTTTGAATCTCCATCGAGTGTCGACTCATTTGGTGTTGGTCCCGGGTCCATACATCATAACACGCCTGAGATATGGGGGTGACCCACTTTCAAAACACCCCTACGCACACCCCTAAAGCCTCAGGAATCTGAAAAACCATAGGTGGCCAAGAACTTGTGACTGTCTATCAGCATACCAAGAATCAACGAGATAGGACAAATCGCTTTCCAGTTATCGTTGGGACAAGGAAGCGCATAGAAGACAGAAGACAGAAGAAGAAGAAGAAGAAGAAGAAGAAGAAGAAGAAAGAAAGAAAAAGAAACCGTACAAAAATAATATTCTGTGTATTTTACACAGACTAATTATCGCTGTAGGAAAATGTAATCGTAGTCAACTTTTACTCTCTTATTTGTTGCTAGGCACTAGGCAGTGTTGTCCCATTCAATAAAAGAAAAGCTTTGTATTGTTGCATCCTGATTTACACCTTCTCGATAATTACTTGTCCATCTATGGGAAAGTTTACATTACGCCAAATTCTCCCATCTCAGCCAGCAACTTTATCAAGAGGAGTTCCAATCGTCTTTTGACATAAACAATATTTACCTTTCACACTGGTAGCATTATGGGTACACATTACCGAGGCAACAACTAAATACAATAAGTCTAAATCTGGTTGAGCTTTGCGAATACGCAGGCCACCTATAGTTTAGAATAACTACCTTCGATTGCATTTATAGATGCTTAATACACCAGTTAAATTTCGTAAATTTACGCCACTATGTCCTGGAAGCATGGTCAGTCTAGTCCACTGTGGGTTTTTTTTTAGATTTAATCGGTGTGGCATTTCAAATGGCTGGAAAAGTGAACAAAAGGCTCGAATTTGCGCCCGACTAGAATACTTCACCCGATTGAAGCTCGAAAATACCACAAACATTCACTTTCTGTTAATCAGTGCAAGAAATGATACTCAATCGAGACCTGATTTAATAGAATCTTTAATGACATTGCCAATGTTAGTATACGTGTTTGTTTAATAAACAATTATGGACGGCGTCTCGAGACAGCTGTAGTTTAACGATCACGCTGCGTGGTTCGACAATTTATGTTAATAACTTGATGTTTCCAAGGTGGAGTAAACCATATTGCTTGAACTATAACTGGAGTACGAAAGAATATATGTATATCGTCGTGAGAAAAGGGACATCACATTAAATTAACAATACTCTGT
This sequence comes from Pictodentalium vernedei, assembly GCA_031216915.1. Classification (NCBI taxonomy): domain Eukaryota; kingdom Metazoa; phylum Mollusca; class Scaphopoda; order Dentaliida; family Dentaliidae; genus Pictodentalium; species Pictodentalium vernedei. Next base: position 360,025,993 of record CM062297.1, read on the forward strand.
GCGCAGACTACACGAAAAGTGGTTAAACAAAGATCCTATAGCAGCGACAAACTCTTTACATAATTTGACTGTTGGTCTGGAAGATTGGATGAAACCGTGAGGAGCAGCACAAAATGCACTGATGTTGTTATCAAACTTCTTTTCGAGATCATATTTCGCGACGGTCACATTTCTGAAGCTCAAGTTACGACCACTGATCTCTCTATACAAACGGATTACTAAAAAGTCCGCGGAAACCAACGCCACTCAAAGTGCTTCCCGCCCCAAGATGGCGTCAAATCACTAAACGCAATATCTCCCAAGTTCCCAACCGATGACATTTGATGACGTGAATGCTGTTATGCCACAGCGTAACAGCATTCACTTCATCAAACGTCATGGTGTTACCTTGCACGAAGACTAATAACAATTGTATCAACTTTTCAATCTCGGCACTTGTTTATTATTAATATTTATTTATTGGAGTTTAAGGTCACATATTTCTGCACAATGGCTAATCATGACCATGGCAGTTTTACGGGTGGTGAAAGCCGGAGTACCCGGAGAGAACCACCGAGCAACGGCAAGCAACTGTCAGCTCCTCAACATACTAACTCTACACAAGCAGGGTTAGCATTGCTTGAAGACAGGTGCACCATCGACGTGCAGTACGCCTTAGTACACAACGCCACCGTGGCCCCACGTGGGCAATGGGAGTGAAGTGTCTTGCCCATGGACACAGCGCGGTTGCCGCAGGTGGGATTCGAACCGAGAACCTCTCGGCTTGCAGCCTACACCGTTTATTGTCAATAATATCTAACATATGGTTTAATATTCCTATTGCATTGCCACGAAAAATGCGCACATCAGACGCATATTCATTTTTCACAGATATCACAGTATATTCTTTAAAAAGCGATCTGAGTTTGCGAGGCCTCGCGAAACTGAAAAATGTCGGGAAATGTTTATAATTATGTGACCATTCAGCGTTCCAGCAATCCAGTTGTATTGACGTGAGTTGTTACGACCGACAAAGCGCCTTCTTTGAAAGAACATGAGTGTGTCAGAAAGAGCAAATTGCTCACGAAATACTTGTGTTATTGCGAGGGTACTTACGTTTGTCAGTTCGTGTTTAAAAGTTTACAACTGTCCCGAATTCACGTACACTTGCACTTACTTTTGTAGAGTGTCTACAGGTTGACATAGAAACTTACCAATTCCAGAAGATCGGTAGGTACACCCGCGTCCACAACTACACTTCTTCTGAGATCATTATGCAAATCGACGATGTCTTGTTGTTCCGTTGCTGTTACTCCAGATGAAATCAGGTTAGGGCTGTCCTCAAAACATGCCGTGTGGGCTGGAATCGCATCAGCGTATATTTTCGTGCACAAATCTGTGAGATGTCATAAAATTAAAATTTAGTAACAAACATATAAAGGTAGGAGTAAGGGTGAGTATGTGTTGTTGGGGCGGAGTGTGGTGCTGTATTTGATCTTTCTTTCCATGACACACAGAAAATCGATAGTTTATGGACGAAACTACACCCAGGTGTCAGTAAAGCTCATTCCACGATAATAAATACAACAATGCGTCATCTGCAATGCTCTTTGCATTGTAGATGGAATTCTGTAACATTTCACGTCACAATATACTTTCATTCATACATGTTCGTCTGAGTGACATACAAACGCAGGTTATACTTTCATACATGTTCGTCTGAGTGCCATACAAACGCAGGTTCATCAAATCCAAAGTTTTTGCCTTACCAATTAATCGCGACGCACCATCAATATTAATCATTATTTATTTGTTGGGGTTTAACAGCACTTTCGACAGCCAGGGACATTCCCGTGTCGGGCAGGTTTACGGGTTGAGGAAGCCGGGGGACCGGAGAGAACCACCGAGAAGTGGCGAGCAACTATCAAACCTCCAAACGTACTAACTCCGCACAAACAGGGTCAACATTGGTTGAAGGTGAGTGCACCATCGACGTGCTGTGTGCCTTCGTACACGGTGCCACCGAGTTCCCATGCTGGCAATCGGATTAATTGCCCTCTCCATGGACACAACCCAGTTACCGATGGTCGAGGCACTATTAATATAATTATGTCATCATTCTTGGTTCCAGCCAAATCACATCAAAAGGTTTCAGAATAAATGGGGCTGTCGTCTCTTGGTATGCACTAAAACACATCTATTTTGTTTTTACTATGAAACAACGTGGGAAGAGTTGAGCTCCTTTCCATCGAAAATAACCCTATTTAAATCTGTGCGCTTAAGTTTTGGCACAAAAAGGAAGAGAATTTTAAACTTTGAATAGGAAGAGCTTTAGGTAGTATCGCAGCCATATTACGTTGTTAGGTTATAACATCACTGAACCTACAAAACACACAGATACCAATGAATTAACTTTTTATGTCATATTGTATTGCATGAGCATATTTTCACAGAACATCATGATGTGCGACTGTGTTCGTCAATACGACAGATGTGTTAGCGCGAAAGGATAGAACGAGAGGCACCGCCTCGAATTCTATCCTTTCTCAATGGCATTCACAGCTCATCGCGTTTTGTGTTTATTACACGCCTCTATGACACAGAATTCATCAATTTAAAAATTTAAACATCAAACAGTTCTGGCGTCTGTTTGAAATAGAAACAAAAACAAAACCCAGGTGTGTGTTTGGCAACCAAGTTTGACAGATCGATACTTAAACAGAATAAATAAAAATTGTGTCCGAAGATTTTATTATTTTTAAGAAATTAGCTGCCGTTGTCAGAGAGATATTCGCTTGAAAGTCAAAACGTGGGTGTTATAAAATCACTCCAGGTTTATAGGATAAGTTTAATTTTGTTATTTTTGGTGGACGTGAACAAAAACATTTTCTGATTGACATGCGATTTATCAGCTGTCACCGCCGAATGCGACGATTCGATTGGCCGATTACGAAAATGGGCAAAGTTTAGTTATTTTAATAAATCCTTGACGTTTGGTTCAAAAAATAGTCCTGCAACGGAAATCCGGAAGGAAAAACGTGTTCCGCACGGGTCTGAAAATAAGGAACTTGAGAAAAAGTAATAGGCGTGAGATAAACGACAATCTTTATCTTCCAGTCTACGCATGCGCTTAATTCCCTTTAAGAAATCGGAAAATAATTTATCATAAACGGAAGACAGTCACTTTTTTATAAAAACGTTGCAGGTTTTCGAATAGCCCAACATACATTCTCTTTGTGTCCAAAAAAGTCTTTCCGTGGTCAAATACTTCATTTTGAAACAGTTTTTGAAACTTCCATTTCAGTTTGAAAATTGGAATAATTTTCCATATGAAGTATCTTATAAAAAAAAACGCAACACGAAGGTTCTGTCTGCTCACATTTAGGAAATTTAGTCCACAATCATTTAATATATAGTGAAGGGGTTAAGTGTTTGAATATACAGAAATACCCATCCTTCTTTTACCCTCGTAATTCGGTTGCACCAGTAAGCTGATGCTTCGCGTTCATCACTTACACAATTGATCGAACATTGTAACAATTCAAATAACGATCCAGACTCTTAGGGTTTTCAGAATTACCTAAGCATGATTGTATTGGATATCTGTCTTAATGCAATTGGGAACCCGTAACTGCAATAGAGGTGTAATGGGATTTTACAAATTCCAAGATATCGTTTGGGAGAATAAGAGTGGGGAGATGATGTACGAATAGGGGCGAGGCAGGTTATGTTAGTCTCATATTAATGTTTCTGTAATAATTTACACTCGCTGTTCCGATAGTTAGGGTACATGTAGGTTGTGGTACTATTTTGACAGGTGATCGCGCCAGAATTTTGTTTATGGGAGAAAGCGACGCGCTGATCCTCCATCACCTGGGGCATACAATTTTTGAGAGACGGTGGGTATTTGTGTATGGGTGTGGGTACAGGGAAAGCAGGGGTAAACATGGAAATGTTTAATTTCCAAGGCAAATGCTTCATTCTTCCACACTCCTACTGTATCTGGGGCATCCATCCTTTGTGCGAGTAGATGTTTCAACATAAAACGGATAACTTTGTAGTGTGAGGTGCTCAATGAAGGTGATATCTTGTTTTTTATATTCTTGATGCAACATTCAGCTAATTATAACCTAGAATCTCACTTGAGCAAGGCTTTAACCAATTTCACTAGCCAGTTGGGCTGTTGGATTAAACTGGCAATGGCCTTCTTTAACTAGTTATCGTTCATTGTGCGGTTTGTCTACGAGCACCGAATTTTCTATTATTTACGTGACAAGTATGCATATACGCCTAACAGAGTCAACCCACTGCAGTCTTAGTGTCTTGTGGACTCGAAAATGAAATTGCTGAAATATCACAGTTCAACACTAGTGGCATTAGAAGAAACAAATGCAGTAGAATGAATATCACAGACGGTGGCGTCGTTGCATTGTTTAACCCTTTACCCAACGTAACGGCCAAATCCGGCCAGCGCTATTCTCAAAAATCGCCAATTAATTTTCATTATTTTTTTCATTTTTTGTCTCAAAAACATAGGTTATGACCCCCCGTTGGAACGAGCTCGTCGAGCTCGTTCCAACGAGGGGTCATAACCTATGTTTTTGAGACAAAAAATGAAAAAAATTAGTTATTCAAGAATTATTTTTACAAGTGTCGTCTGCTTTCTACGTTAGGTAAAGGGTTAAAAGCTGGGTTGGTAAGGTGACATAAACAGACTATTAGTGCAGTGAAGTTTTCTAGTCTTCTGTTTCGAATGGAGATAGAGACGATTATACAAGCAATATCGTAAGAGTCTGCGTATGCGATCTAAATTATACTGCTCGTTGGAAGGCGTTAGAGATGCGATTCGGTACACTAGAAACCTCCACTCTACTGATGATCTTTTTATTGTATTACCTATTGTTGTAACTATGGACGGGGGGAGGGGGAGGACATTTTCGTCAGGACTGGGGTATAAGATATCAAGTCTTTCTTGCGCCTGATCGTGTTCCTCCCTAAAAGACTAGATTTGGTACTTGGATCTATCACGCAGTCCGCCATATATTTGAAGGTCCCGTAGTACTTGATTCGACCTGTTGTGGTTCGCCGTGGCCAATTTGATATGCCGGTTATAGTGCGTGACAATTAACCCTTTTAACCCTAGTGATATCTTCCATATCAGTTCAATGGCAACAACGGGAAGAGTTCATATTCTTTATTAGGGGGTAGACCATTTGATATTTTCAACGTGCAACCCAAGGGCTGCACGTTGAAAATATTAATTGCTCTACACCACACCTTCACTCAAAAGTCAATCTACTTAATGAAATTATGAAGTATCATGTTACTGGGCCGGAAAAGCAGGCTCTGGGGTTCATCACAACTTCTACATCTACATTTTATTTATCCCATAAATGGACATTTATTCGAACAATAAAGGTCTTGGATAAATTATTGCTTTTATTCACATAGTAGCAGCTACGGTGATAAATTTCCCCCGTTGGTTTAACGCAGAAAGAATTTATTCCCATAGTAGAGACGGACATGTTGACCTCTGACCGCTGCCGTACTCGTGTTGTCATGACTTGTTTTACGTTTGTGGGAGACAAAATGAACCGACGTTTATCAAACGTAACTGTCGTTGAAATGTTTATTTTTAGAATGTATGACATATTTCAACTCTGTCTAACAATAAAACGAACAATAATTAACAAAGAAACACAAAGTAAATCAATAGAAACCAAGCGTTGAAAAGCATACAAGTTCGATTGTGAAAGGCGGGGACATGATGAGTGATGTTTCATTTTTCAAATTAGGAAAGTGTAAATAAACAAATGCACGTGTCGTCTGCTTTGTTTATAAAACTCAAGTTCAATCGACGACGAAAAAACAACAATAAACAACGAAAATAAGAAAGATAAACATTGTTCATTAAATAAAGTATTTTTGCAACTTTAGCTTAAGTTAGTTGGGGAATTATTTTTAGACAGAAATGTATCACTGCGCCTTGTTTATTTTTGGCAGTTTTGTTTGTCGATCGAATTGGATCAATGTGCTCCTCAGAGTGTAACAGCACGATTTTTCCCCGACTGCCCTGTAAATGATTTATGCGATAAACAAAATAAATATATAGCGTTTTTACTTGAAAACACTATATATCTACACGTTTACTCTACATTTATTCACTAATAAATTTCCTAGAAGTCTTGAGTTTGTTAACTATAATCTCGATTAACTAATATTCCAACTACACCACCTAGGTATGCCTTAATGATGTAGTTGCAATATTAGTCAGTATTTATTTATTTATTGGTGTTTAAGGTCACATATTTCTGCACAATGGCTAATCATGGCCTCGGCAGTTTTACGGGTGGAGGAATCCGGAGAGAACCACCGAGAAAAGGCGAGAAATTGTCAGCTCTCCAACATACTAACTCAAAACAAGCAGGGTTAGCATTGGGTGAACCATCGACGTGAAGTACGTCTTAGTACACAACGTCACCATGCCCCCACGTGGGCGATGGGGGTGAAGTGTCTTGCCCAAGGACACCACGCGGTTGCTGCAAGTGGGATTCGAACCGAGGACCTCTCCGATTGCAGCCTGCACCTCTACCTACTGAGCCACCGCGCCCCCAATATTAGTCAGTCGGGACGCAGACGAGACAAATCAGGTTTTCACCCACACAACAGTTCATCTCCTGGAATCTGCAAACCTGATCTCAAGTAATAATTAAGTAGTATACTCACTGGAAGAAGTATAAAAAGAGGGAATTATAATCAAAGAAATCGAAGTAGCTTGTTGCCCTGTCTTGTTAGTACGCGGGTGGACTCGATCTCGTTCATCATCTCTGTGTATCTGACGCAAACTAATATAGGTTGGACACATTTGTTGAGAAATGAATTGATACAATCGAACAACAACGAAGTATAAACAACCTTAATTAATTATTGGTTTGTGGATTTATAGCACTTTTTTTCGTGAACCAGGTGGAAGAAAAAGGCGTTTTAGAATTTACAGTAGCATTATCAACAGTATCATACGTCACCTGGCAGCGCAGGAGAGATCTGATGACTGAAATTGTGTCGTATCAATGTCAGATATATGATAAATATTTTTTATGTACATACCATTTGCATCCACAGCCACCAAAACCAAAGCAAATGCAATCATGAACATGTCTGGATTCTGAAAAAGAAACAAACACCACGATTTGTTTTGTAAGGAAACCGACAACTCGTGTAAACAATTCTGAGACATGACATTGAAACTGTTTAGTTTTAGTTTTTAGCTGATTTGCTTTAATAGGAATGGCGGGCAATTATAATTCTTAGATGAAGTGACAATGAAACTGTTTAATTTTAGTGTTCAGCTTATATATTTCACTTGGGTTTGCGAGCAAGTTATGCAACTTTTGCTAACGTCTTTGATATGATATGTTTATTTATCAATAAACAAAAATACAGAATGATAAATATAAACGTATGGTTACATCATAACAGGGTTCTCGTATACAGTAATATTATTTCAGATATACATAGATAATGGGATATAACAATTTTTGTATACCGACAGGGAAAGGCATTTTCTTGGCCCACGTGGAGTGTCATTCCTTGCGACCTCTTCGTAGCCTCGTTCTTCCGGAACACTATGAAGGGATCCTTAGCCTGTGTGGAGACCGTCTCATTCCAGAAAGTGTTTGGACACTTCGTGAGATGGAGGGAGGTTTTTGTCGACATCTTCTTCACAGGTTTTTTTTGCAGACTGTACAAATACCTATTGTCATTCTCTTGATACCAAGGTAAATTTAAATGCGTATGCTACAGTATGTGGGGGTGACGAAGGTCGAGCGTTGAAGTACCGGCCAATGCGCGTCTGGGTAGAATGCGGAGGCCCATTAACCCTTTACCCAACGAATCGGCCACATCCACCCGCGTAATATGCAAATGCAGCAGCTGAAAAAACATTATTTTTCAAACAATTTCAATAAAACCATATTATGTGACCCCTCTTTGGAACGAGCTCTTTGATCCACATGATATGGTTTTGTTGAAATTTTTTAACAATTTTAAAAAATAATATTTAAAATAATAAAATTTGATATCGTCTGCTTTGGGTAGAGGGTTAAATGAAATTTTGCTCGTGCCTCCTTTGCTTTCTCAGATTTTCAGAATACTTATCCGGATGAAAATGTTCCAATCAATGGGTCTCCAGTGACAATCTTCTCTTCACATACTGTATGCATTAGAAATTTTGATTTACTGATTGAGGGATTCACAAAAGCGACGGCTATCTTTTTGCATTAAATTCATTATAAACTTTTCTTTTGATGCTCTGCTGGAAAAGGGATTCCAGAAGACTAACCCGTCAATTTGGGCATAACGTCATAGTTTTAGCACATGCGACGACATCTACCACCCGACGAAGCTTCGAGATTTGATTCGGTCCGAACTACTTTGGCGGAGGAGACTCACTTCGAAGCTCGTTAGCATGTTTGTGAAGAATATGATTCTCTGAAAAACATTCTAAATTCATCTTAAAGCGAAATATTCCAAAAAGAATAGGCTTCAGTCCTTTGAACCCTGGTAGTATTTTTCATGTCTGTTCAATGGCAGCGATTAGAATAGTCCATATTCATTATTCGGGTGTAGACCAATTATTATTTTCAACGTCCAGCCTTGGGCTGCATGATGAAAATATTGTTTGGTGTACGCCACACATTCATTAGCACGCATCGTTCTGAAATTATGATATATCGTGTTCCTGGGCCGAGAAAGCGGTCTCTCGGGTTCAAATTAATGTGTACTGGGCTATTGCATACAATCACACGCCCAGCTGAAGCCAACAAGTTGGCTTCATATGGACGTGCTATGGTACGCAAACCCTAGTATAAATCATTTTCCGAATATTGCTTGTCATGTATTCGAAATTCGCTTCGAGCTAATTATCGATTCACCGGGCCCTCTCTACAATATAAAAATATTACTACAACAGATGAAACTTGGAACATAAGCAATTAAAGCTATATACGAAAGATAATGACAAACCCGGTGTTCAATATGACTCGGGTCAAAACACAATAGGAAACTAACTGACCGGCCATCAATGAGGATATCATGCACAATAGGCACGTAAAGCATTTTACTGGCGCTTCTACAATAGCTCTTCGCGCTGCTTTTGAATCCAATTGATGTCACTCTATAACCATTTGGGAGATTGAGATATTGGACCCTTTTCAGACCTAAAAGTGAGCAAATGAGTAAATGCGAAATACCAATTTTTGTAATAAAATGTGGTCTTAGATTTAATTTATATGTGTTGATGAAACACAGACTGTGCATTTATCGCCAGCTGCTATTTGCTTTTTGTATATTAATTGGGTACAAAGGTGAACATTTGGTGAATTCTGGCCACACATGACTTAAGTGTTAGATTTCGAAATGTGTCTAGATTAAAATATATCATTAGTGAGTGTGCAATTTGTTATTGATTGTTCGCGTGTACCTTCAACTATTTAGTACGTATTCGATCGATATCGCTCTCTAGATATTAGTGGAATTGAGATATATACGACTTTTATATGCGCACTCATCAACCCTCCCCCCCCCCCCCCCCCCCCAGAAAAGATAAGAATTAAAATTAAAATGATTATATGTTTAATTTTATATGTATAATTTAGCTTTACGTTTGGTTTATATATTCATAATTTACTGCAAAACCACATCTCATTTTGCTGTCTGTTTATTGGGTAGGATCAAAATATCCTGAAGTGTTCACATTTTGGTGGAAAAAGAGGCCTGTTTTACTGTCCCTGAATAAGCATAATTGATGGATCGACTGACCATCAGATGGAGTTGTTGCTGACTATTCTGACAACTGCTTCGAGGACGTCCCATTCCTGCTTGTTGATAAAAGTTATTTATTCCTCACATTTGACAGATATTTTGAAATTAGCATTAAGGCAACTGCCTAGGCAGAACGTTGTAAGAGCGTCTTGAACTCATGCAAACTTGCTATTATTCCGCTTTCGGTCAAGAATGTTATACTAAGCAGTGTGAAAAACAAAACTCAGTTGCTTGACCGTGTCTGTATGGACGTAATAGAGAAGGCCGTGGATAAGGGTTTCGGTAATCCGTTAGTTGTTACCAGGAGTGCGCCCGCACTATTCACTTTCATCAAGGCATCAAAAGTGAACTCCAATGTCTGAGATCAGGCCACGAGGAAGCTGGTTTTATAATGTGTCAGCAGGTCATAATGTTTCCAAAATAGCTGCATCAACAGTCAGTGTAATTTCAGATGACACGGATATCTTTATTATATTGGCCCATTTCTTTTGGATAAAGAAAATGAGCATTTCACTTGTGACGGAATCAACAAGTGGTGGCAGAAGATAAAAGATAAGGAGACTGTCCGAAAAAACGTTGACTTGATGCTAAATCTAGTTGCAGTACATGCGGCCTGTTACCCAGTGCTCTGGGGTATGGATGACGACAGCCGTTCAATACTTGATTAGTGTTACACTTGATCAAATAAGCAAATCAGAGGCTGATGTGGATATACTTTGTCAATTTGAGACTATGCTTATTAGTTGCTGCTATGGCAAAGACCTGTCGGATTCTAGATTTAAGGTATGGTCTAACAAAATCACAGTAGCACAGATGAATGTACGAAAATTATCCAGTCTTCCACCAACAAGTGAAGCATTCTCAGAAAATACCAAACGAGCACATTTTCAGTCGATGCTTTGGTTTGCTGCCCCATTAAGTGAGCCCCCCAGAGACTGACCCATCAATGATTGGATAGACTCGTGATGACCAGTCCAATTCACTGCGCTCAACTGGTATTCATTATGGGAAAGCACCCAACATATATGCTGGTGATTAAAGTAATGGTGTCTATCTGTAGCTCTGAGAAATACCTGGGTCTAAACGACGCAGCTGTGCAGCTACACTGGTGAGTTGTAATTCTCTGTGCCCTTGTCGGGGCGATTTTTCCTACTGTCACAAGCCGCACTCGTTCATCTGTGTAGAAACTGGGTACGAGGATGACTCAGGCGATAATCTACAATCTAGGTAATTGTTGAGATATCTGTTGATCGAAAATCTCTAGTGCAATCTTTAGATAGATCTTATTTAATGCACACACAAAACAATGATGCTCATCAGCAACCAAATCTTCGCCACATTTTGCGTTCTTAAATAGTTCTTTATGGGACTTCTGAGGTGTTAGGGATCAGACTGAGAATAAATGGTCACATTTATCCACACATTACACACTCTATTGACAAAGATTAAAATCCAAAATTCAGCAAATTTTCGCATTTTACCCAACTAAAGTACCTCCCAAAAATAAATAAAAAAATAAAATAAGGCAATAAATGCATCGTTGTTATATAACCCAAATGTAAAGCAAAATCTTATAATAAAGATGGAATATCACTCTACGTTATCTCCGCCAACATGTATAGTATATGGAGATTTAATACCTGGATGTCGGTTTTTAAACACTGATCCGCAGTCAAGGTGTTTAAATGAGACCTCCAGGTATTAAATCTCCATATACCATACATGTTGGCGGAGATAAAGTTTTTGTCCAGGTTTGAAACACAATAGAAACGTGGAAGAAACAAATTTATGGACGCGTTTCTCACGCTCCGCAATCTGTTGGAACAAACTCGTGAATAATTGTTTTGTTTTTCCAAACGCGGAAGACAACAGATAGAGTTACATCCCTTGGGTCGTTATTGGAAATTCGTAAACAGATCGGAGTAGCGGCTATTTTGTTGACATATTTGCTCTTATTTTATTTGTCTCAAGTTGTTTGATTTAATTATTCGATTATTTATTTTATAACAGCAAAATATGATCGAATTGTCAGAAATCTGATGATATTTGTGACTATTTTTAGATGTTTTGGTTCGATCTTATATCGAGGTTAGCGAAAGCTAAAAGCTTTCAATTAAATCATATACCCCCGATGTTTCGAGTACCCTTATATCCTGGATGATGCACGCTCTCATATAGCTTGGATGTTGAGTGCGCCCTTTGTCATGGTTATTTATCAAAGGCATTCTGACCAATCAGGAGACAGGATTTATCGGAATATAGGGACAAACTAACTTAACCCTTTGAAGCCGAGAGACCGCTTTTCCGGCACAGCAATATAATACTTGAGAATTTCAGTGAGTTGGGTGGCTGCTAAATGCATGAGTGAGTAAACCAATCAATATTTTAAACGTGTAGCCAGAAGGCTGCACGTTGAAAATATTGATTGGTCTACTCAAAATAATGAATATGGACTCTTCCAATTGCTGACATTGAACTGACACGGAGAATGCCACTAGGGTTCAAGGGGTCAAACAAATTTCGGTTCGTCTGACAAGTAATAAATATCTCTTAAACTGCCCAAGAGTTGTATAGTGGCATCAACGGATTTGAAATTAGCACAAAACGTCACCCTCAAAACGCCAATAAAAAGCTTTACACACCTTTTCAGAGCACCCCCCCCCCCCCCCTAACAAAACGGCCTTTTGGAGTCCGGACAATGTGGAACACTGAGAATTATTGCTATGTTCTGAAATATCTTTTTTGAAAACCAATATGCAACATTGCAAAGATCAGAAATCAACGGGTGATTGAAGACAAGTGTTTACTAACAGACGGCATGGATGGTGAAGTAATGAACCTTTTCTCGGTGGCATGATTAACTCAATATATTCTTATGCTTCTTGTATGTGTATGATTTGTGCATTTTGTACCCAAATACAATTTTACATAGTTTGGGAAAACGCTCTTTTTTCAATATCTTTCAAGAATGTGTTTTCATTTGCGATTTTTTTTAAATGTATTTTTATCTGTGGCTCTTTTATCCCAATCTGGATGTTCACCGAATGACAGAATGGTTTGGGCACGTCGGGGGTGCCAAGTGATTGCCTGGGGCAGACTAAATACGTTCCACCTTCTTCTGCTGTAGGCTCGGTGTTATGTTTGCCAATAGTTTTTTGGTAGTCATTATCTTTGCTGAACATTTAGCATTACACTCTGTTGAAAACATAAAATATCCCTGAAGTGTTTGCACGCATGATGCACGAACACGCCTTGAATTTCCAATTATTTATTTATTGGGGTTTAACGACACTTCCGACAGGCCTGGACATCTCGTGTCGGACAGTTTCATGGGTGGAGGAAGCCGGAGTACCCAGAGAGAACCACCAAGCAGCAGCGAGACACTGTCAGGCGCCCTAACTGTCAGACTTCAACCGCGCAGCAGGGTAGTCATTGGTTGAAGACAAGTGCCCATTCGCCGTGTAGTGCGCCTCAGTACATAGTGCCACCGTGCCCTCACGTGTGCAATCGGATTAAGTGCCTTGCCCAAGGACACAACGCAGTTATCCCTGGCGGGAATCGGTTTGAAGTCCGGTGCCGTAACCACTGAGCCGCCGCGCGCCATCTGCATTTTGCAATTCTCCGCGACTCGCACGACGCCTTCCGATGGAACATTTCGCCCCTTGAGTGCATCAAGCCGCCATCTGCAATGCTAAATCAATGCTGATAGGACCTGGCTGTACTCAAAGGACAAGCAGTTTTCTCGAAAATGCCGTGAGAGAGATAGAGGGGGGGGGGGGAGTGAGAGTGATACAGGGGGGGGGGGAGATAGAGAGGGAGAGAGATAGAGAGAGAGAGAGAGAAGAATAATAAAGAAATTTGAGTCCATTCCGAATGTTGAACGTGTCATCGTATCCACTGCACAATGTGTTGAAAACGTGAATGTTGTTCTTCGGCCATAGAAAACAGAAGGCCTTTCAACATTCAATACAATTTATTCTGTACAATAATATTACAATATACATTTATCTGACAAAACACTATTTAATTGCAGTCTTCAAATATACACAACCAATGAATGGCGTGTAACACAGAAAAATGAATTTTTCACATCAAGATTGCAGTGACAAAACAGCTGATGGTCAGAGTACATTAATGTCAAAATATCCAGTGGATTGATCGATGTTCCATCTTCTTGAACTTTTCTTTTCGGGTAAAAATATGGCAGTCCATCCTTGATCTGGCTATAAGTGTACATGTGATTATTGTTCACTACAAATCCACGGTTTACTCCTGTTCCACTCTGTTGCGTTTTCAACACATGCATATATTTGTTCTTCGTCAGGTTGTTTTGGCGTTTATTTATTCGTTTGGAACTAAACTTGCTGCTCGGGCCGAAACAGTAGTAGGTTTTGCCACAGAGACCCACAATTCCATCTCCGCTCCATTCAACCTTGAAAAAGCCAGGTGTTCTTTTATCGAATGCTTTCCGGTGGCTGCAACATGGCCCCTTCGGTGACCATATATCTCCTCTAATCTTTGTTTGAACAAAGTCTTCTCTGTGCTTATCGCATGATTCTGACGGTAACCATTGATGGTACTCTCTATAAAACTGTTCTTTCTTTTCCGGTTGTATTACTTCTTTCAGAGATGATTTGGAAAATGAGATGTATCCTGAATCTGTATCCATGAGGCAGTACTGAAAATCACGTCTATCCACGAAGGTATCAATAAAATCATAGTAAAACTGCAACATCTTCATCTTTGCGAATTGGTACACGAAGAATCCGATATGAAGTGGTAAGTTCAGCTTGATGCAGTCCTTATTCATTTCCAACTCGTATACTGTTTCCTCAAAGGGTTCATTTGTCGGAAGTGCACGTTGTTTATTAAGCGAGAAGCTTCGGCGTCATTACAGTAAATAATATTTCTGTGTTTTTCTTTGTTGGTTACTGTCTTTCCGTACCCGCTATTCCCAAGGAGTTTCATTGTGTCAGCAACTATTGCCTTATCTGGATTCCGATCACCATTTCTTCTGGCCTGTGATACCTCTTCTCCAAATTTCTTGAAGCACGCTTTTGGTTCGTATTGTATGACTTGGTAAATTTGTGTCACCTCGAGGCCGTGATCAAGGTACCATTTCAGGAGTGGCGTTGCAAGCAATATCCTCTTCACATGGTAACTCCCGATCAAACTTCTTCTCGGCTAGCGCATGACGTGGTTTTTCTCTGCAAACTTTCTCATGTGATCTCCGATGTCGTCTGTACTGATGGCGGTATTTTAAAAGATGGGTGTCATTTCTTCAAAGTGGTGTCTGAGGTGGTCTGGAACATGAATGTCACACTCAACTAATCCGAACAGACTGCCCGAAATCACATGCTGCGTTACTTCACTCTCGTTCATTGTCCATGTTAAAGTGTTGCTCCCAAGTTTATCTAGGTAACGTTTTACCGTAGGATCCTTTCTCATTTTCAGCCACTGACATTCCCAAATTTCAACAAGTTTGTATCCTTGATTTGTAATGTATTTGGCGTTCTTGGTAGTCTCTTGGTGAAGATCCTCCATTTGTTTTTCTCGAACACTGTTGAAAAGAATTACTTCTCCATTTCTTTTGGTGTTTAGTCGACAATTGTGGCCATGCCAGAAGCAGCCGTGAAATTGATAGATAGTTTGCGTTTCTTTATACCAGCCGTCTACGGGCAGATGTCTCCTTCCAATCTTTTTTCTTCTCCATTGAATTGATTCCGGATTTCAAGACTGTCTCTTGTGGAGATGTAGTTCAACCACTGCTGTGCCATTCTGCCATATTTGTGAGAATACTCCGGTTTGAAGTCATGTTCTTTACGTCTTCTTATATTCATCCCAGTTGGCATCTCTTGCATTAAACACCACAAGTAAAGAGCGTTGGCGTCATAACCAACTACACCCCCACACGTTTTAGCTTCCTCTCCATACTGATAAGATCTAATTTTTGTAAGTCCTTTTTCTTGATGACGGTCAAAAATTATTGAAGGACCCCTCACGATGTTGTCTTTTACCAGGTGATGTAAATCTTTGTTCTTCTTGTTGAAAATGGTAACATGGGTTTCAATGTCGATCGTGTTGAACAAATACTTCAATGTCAGTTCGGGTACACTCATTCCATCTTTCATCATATCAATCCCGCGCTCTTTGTAGAAAGCAAATTGTTTCTCTAGTGCTTCCAGAAATGGTTGGACATCACGATTGTTGTACCAGATGAGAAAATCGCGAAAGGTGTTCATCTTGTGGTCTTTCCATACTTTCTGACAGTAGATGTATTCTTCTTTAGATCTATTTTCCCCTTTGAGCGAACTGTAGAATGTATCGTAGTCCGGCAAGTGGTCTTGTTCCAGTTTCTTCAAATCCTCAATCCACTCGTATGGCAGGTAACCTTTCGTCACTGAACATCCAAATGCTCTGAGAAATTTATCATACGAAAAACTAAATGCCAGAAAATTCACAATGTCGAGGAATTTGAACTGTCCTGTTTTAAGGCACAAGAAATTGTTGTTTCTCTTCACCGTGAATCCAATATCCTGTTTCGTTTTCAAGAAAGTAAGTAGCTCGCACTTCACAACATTGAAATCATACTTTCCAGAGTTGAATCCCACAACCGGCATGTCTTTCAGATAAGCAACAAACTTAGATTTGGCACATGAATTGTTGACAATTCCATCGGCACTCCCTTCAAGGCGCGTCTCCCACCTGATTTGTTGTAATTTCTAGATGGGAGCTATCAAATATTTCTGAATTGCGTTGGAAAACATGGCCGCCAGTAGCCATCTTGGGTTTGGCACATAAATTAGTTTAAACAATATTTATTTCCAACCTCAGTGAGTACAGTATACAACATGAAGATGTTTGTGGATTCGACAGTAAGCCGTTGGCTTGTACAAGGTCGTTTCCACACCATTAATTAATTACCTCTAATATATTCGAGAAACAGCTATAAAATATGTTAAATCCAAACCAGTAAATAATTTACTGAGTAATAATACGGTTTGATATAGGTTGGAAACACATTTCGGAAGTTCTGAAATTATAGAAAGAAGAAGAAGAGAAATAAAAAAGAAAGAAAACCAGAAATAGTCATCATTAAGTACTGATAAGCTACAATTTGTAAAACGCCACACTGCACAGAACGGAAGACATGGCCTGAAATGACAACGGAGAATGGCTTGTGGTGGGTTACTTGGTTGGCAACATAGACTGAGGGTGTCACATTTGAATTTCAAAATTCGTTAAGATTAGGATTAAGTGCCCTGGGGCGTCGCGTGACGGTAAGTGCATGGAGTGCATTGGATTCTCTTCGTCTTCACTGTGTGTTGTTTGTTATGCATCGGTTAAAGGGAGATTATTCGATGTTTCCTTGCCAATGACGGAGATGTGCTCAATAATACCACCTCAAACTCATGGCTCCGTGATTTGTGCATACCAAATGAATGCAACACCGCCCCTGCAGCGCGGTCATCACCTCCAATTCCCACCTTCCAGAAGGGACGTGGGTAGTGGAGGCAATGGTCGAGGGTTTGGGACATTTAGCTCGTGGTTAAGAAAAAATTTGTTCTTAATTAGACCCCGGGAAGCATAAAGGAAGATCACTGCGCGTAGGTAAAATACCGATATCCAAAAAAACGAGGCAATGAATGAGAAATGATGAAAGGCCACGCTTCCGTTCTGAGCAGCATGTCGAAGTCTATGAATGCCGGATGTGTGACGATGTCACATACTTGGCTGTATAGTCACATAAGGGCCTCGTCAGATAATTTATTGATAACTATGGTAAATTTATTAGGGCCCAGAAAAAAAAACAAAAAAAATGAGCTCTATAAAGAGAACGGACGACACGCTCATAGCTCACAACGTGAACATCCGTAACCGATAAGGTTAATGAAATGTAGCCGTACTTTAATGATAAGAATTATGGAGATAAGAGGAATGTCCTTTAGGGTGTGACGTGTGGTCCTTCCCGCTTCCAGGACCCAAGCAGCAGTGCGTTCATGTACTCGCGATCACAGGGGCCTACCTGGAAAAGCTAAGGTATACCAGACGCATGAGTCCATATGACCAGCTTATTTATTCGTGAGATGGGAGTTGTGCTTTAACATTGAAGGCACGATCAGAAACCTGAAGCTAAGATTTCCGAATTAAATGAGTCTATATTTCCAACTAGTTTTTCGTGAAATGTGAGGTGCGCTTAAGACATTCAAGGTGCGATCAAGAACTCGAGATAATATTGCAAGATGTTTTAATAAGTAGATTTCTTGTCGGAAATAATCTCCTTAAGACTGGGTGGTTCAGTTAAATCTCGCAGAAAGGACAATGAATTTTTCAACAGCTTCAAAGATTGCTCCATTATCCTCATTACTATAAAATTCACAGTCAAACAGTAAGATGTTATTGTCGAGAGTATACGGAAGTGATCCTATAGTTTCGTATCTTATACGGTTGTAATTAGGGCACCCTAGTAGGAAATGTTCAGTAGTCTCGCGCTCACCGCAGACACATAACGGTGTGTTAGATAAATGGTTATCATAGAGATGTTCATTTAGATTGATGCATCGTAATCTTAATCTACAGTGGTACATTTGGGCCTTTCGGGAGGTGGTTTGGAAGAAATAGTGTGGCGGTCGACAAACATGTCTGTTCACATAATTTTTAAACCCAACCAAAGAGGTGTTGTCTCTAATGTTCAGTGGGAGGTCGTTCCATAGTTTCGTAGTTGAAAGATGACTGGTAATTTTTTGTTCTGCAGAAAGGAAGTCGACGATCGCTTGCATTGCGAAGGTCACGAGATTGGTCAACCGAAATGGGGGGAGTGATTCTATTCCAGATGTAAGGGGGACCAAGTTGTGAAACATTTTGAAATACTGTATCAATTTGTGCTTCTCCCGTCTTATTTTTAGTGTTTCCCAACCAGTTTCCACATACAATGACTGTTTGCTGGCGCTAGTAGTAGCGCCAGTCGTAATACGCGCCGCAGCAATTTGGATGCCTTCAAGTTTCATTGCATCCTGATCGGTACAGTTGTCCCAAACCGTGTCTGCATATTCGAGCAGAGGTCGAATAAATGCAAAGTAAATGTTTTCCAAGGTTTTGCGATCCAGTATGAATTTATTTTTCCTAATTAAATCTAATCATGGCCAGGCCTTTTTACAAATGTGGTTGATGTGGTGATCCCATGTACACCGCGAGTTAAGAATAACACCGAGGTGTTTGTGCTCTGTGACTTCTTTGATGGCAGTATTGACCATATTTAGAGTTGGGTGTCCTGCAGGTTCTATTTTGCGTGATATAATCATCGACAATTCCATTGGCACACGCCCTACATGCCGTATGTCTAGGCCGATCAGTTCCAAATTTCTTGTATCGCTTTGGGACAATTTCTTTTGCTATTGAATTTTTCCGAATTTTTTTGAAAAAACATGGCCTACAACGACTGTCTAAGATTTGTCATGTAATTTGTCAACAATTGTCAACAATTACATGGGCATACCCTTCAGGCCGCATCTCTCACCCGATCTTTTTCAAATTTATCTTTGGTGTGATGTCTATTTGGGATCTGTCGAATTTTGCTGAAGTTCACGGAAAACATGTCCGGCAGCACTCAGCAGCCATCTTGAATTTGGCACATTGTCAACATTTCCATTAGCACACCCTACAGGCTACATCTCTGGCCCGATTTTGTAAAAACTTTACATGCACATGTAGCTTTGGTGTGATGTCTACATGGGAGCCATCAATTTATTAAGAATTACGTAGAAAAGCATTGCCGTTATTGGCCGTCTTGGAATGGGTATATACATGTACACTGCAAATAATTCCATTAGTACACCCTACATGTACAGGTCGCATTCCTCACCCGATCTTTTTTCAGATTTCATATGTAGCTTTGGTGAGATGCATTTTGTGTTGAAACTGGATTTAATGACTTTGCATTACTGAAGTTTTCTATTTAGTTCAGTCCCTTCTTGGACAAGTTGGGCTGCAGTGTTACTGACACTTTTATTCTTGAAACACCGTAGAAAAAGGAAAGTATAGTATAATACCGATTTTAGATTCACAAGACTCCGTTTTGATTCTCAATGAACTCCAGCTGTGGGAATCAACTTTTTTTTTAGCTCATCTTTTTGTTCAAATCAACTTGCCCAGCCCCAGAAAGAAGGAGTGGGGGAAATGCTAAAATATTTTTTTTAAATTCTCCTTCTCATGAACCAGTGTGTACTATGACTTGATAATTGGCATGGAACTTTCCTTTGAGGTATAGAATTAAATTTGTTCAAACAATTCGTAAAGGAATATTTGTCTTTGTAGCGGGAGGGTCAAGTTTTATGGACGCGCCTAAAATTTCTATTTTCCGAGCCACGGGGCCGATTTGAACCAAATTTGGTATGTGGTATTATGAT
Organism: Pictodentalium vernedei; assembly: GCA_031216915.1. Lineage (NCBI taxonomy): Eukaryota > Metazoa > Mollusca > Scaphopoda > Dentaliida > Dentaliidae > Pictodentalium > Pictodentalium vernedei. The sequence continues at coordinate 360,046,200 of CM062297.1, forward strand.
TCCTAAGTACTTGATTTAAGCCCAAAAAATCATGTGCCCCCGTGGGAACCCCAGAAGTTAAAATAGAATGTTTTTCAAATGCCCATATTTCCCATACCGCATGGGACAGAGAACAGTTATTTGATATGAAACACCCTTAGGACCAGTAGAATGGAATGGTAAAAATGCCACCGGTTGTTTGAAGGTGTTCTGTTGGGAGTATCGAAAACTTTCTGAATCAGAATATTTGCAAAAATTAAAACTATTTCTCCCAAGAACGACTGGTCAAAATATTTTCGTGTTTGATGTACAGCACCCGTGGAGGGGTCAGATCCAAGTATGTTAAAACAATCCCTTGGTTCATATTTGGGCGCAATACACAGAAACCCGAGATATTAACTTGAGGCAATCTGGGGAATAATCCTTAACAATCTCCTTCAGAACCACCATTCAGAGTCTTTCAACATTTGTTATATATTATTGTTACGAGCGTCAGATTCAAGCCAGTTCAAAGAAAGTTCGTAGGTTAATATTTGGGCACTCTACAGGGCCCAAATTTTAACTTGGTGTAATATGGGGAACAATTTTTGAAAATCTTCTTCAGATCCACGAGTTAGAATCGTTTGATATTTCGTGTACAGCTTCCCTAACGAGATAACGGAAGTTAGCTCTAATTTTGTTCAAACCAAGTTCATGGGTTAAGATTTGGGCTCCCTGTTGGAGCCCGAATTTTAACATAGTGCAGTATGAGGAATAATCTATAGAACTCTTCTTCTCCGGAAATACAAGTAAAAATCTTTTGAAATATGGTTCACAGAATCCAGAAGTTGGATTCAAATTTATAAACTCAAGATCATCAGTTAATAATTGAGCTTTCTTTGGGAACCCGAATTTTAATTTTGTGCAGTATTGGGAATAATCTTCTTCAGATCCACAAGTCAGAATCTTTTGATATTGGAATAAAGCATCCTTATGGATGTCACATCTAGGGTTGTTCACATCAAGTCCCGTGGTTTATATTTCGGCTCCCTACTGGAGCCCAGATTTTAACTTAATCCAATTTGAAGAATAATCTTTAAAACACTTCTTCCCCAGAACCGCTGGTAATAGTCTTTTGGCATATGTATACAAAATCCTTACAGATACCAGTGGCAACTCTGTTCAAATCAAGTTCATCGGTTAATAATTGGACTAACTAAGGAAGCCCGAATTTTAACTTAATTCAATATGGGGAATAATCTTTAACAATCTTCGTCTTCAGATTCTCCGGCCAGAATCTATTGGTATTGGGTTTAGTGCATCCTTACGGGGTCAGATTCTGATGTTTATGTGAAGTAAGTCCCTTTGTTAATATTTGGGCACCCCATGGGGATCTAACTTTTAACTTAGGTTAATATAAGGAATAATCTTTAAGGATCATTTTCTTCAAATTCACCAGTTAGAATCCTTTGATATTTGATATACAACATCCTTGGGGAGGTCAGTTCCACGTTCGTTCAAATCAAGTCTCTGGGTTAATATTTGGGTTCCCTATTGGAGCCCGCATTTTAACTTAGTTGAATATGAGGAATAATCTTTAAAACTCTTCTTCTCCAGAACCACTGGTCAGAATCTTTTGATATACATGTATGTACAGAATCGTTAAAGGGATCCGATTCAAGTTTCTTCAAATAATAATAATGATAATAATAAGGAAATTTTATAAAGCGTAAAATCACAAAGTGATCTAAAACGCGGTATAGTTAAATAAACAATGAGCTCGTGACTATCAGTGAAATATACAGCCTGAGAAAGGTGTGAAGGTCAGCAGGTTACATACTGTCAAAAGCCTCTCTGAAAAGATGTGATTTTACATTATTTTTGAATTGGTTGAGATCTTTCGATGCCTGAACCTGAACTGGTAAATTATTCCAAAGTGCAGTTCCAGCGAAAGAGAAAGCTCTGTTATTCACAAAAAGTGGACCTAGAGAAGGGCATCTGAAGCTTGATTTGTGAGGAGGAGCACAAGTTCATTTCAGGTTTTTTAATTGCCAAAAGGTCTTGTAAGCAATTAGGTGCCGAACCATGAATGCATTTAAATACCAAAACCAAAATTTTGAAAATAATCCGCTGTCGTACAGGGAGCCAGTGCAATTTTTTTAGTAGTGGTGTTGTATGATCATAGCGTTTAGAGCCTGTGATGATACGTGCAGCTTAATTTTGAATATTCTGTAGTTTTGAAATATATGACTGTGGCAATCCAATAAGAAGTGAGTTGGAAAAATCCAAGTGGGATGAAATAAAAGCATGAACTACAGTTTCCATTGACTTAGCGGAGAGGTAACGACGAAGATAGATCAGGTTTCTAATTTGCATGAAACAGCGCTTGCAAATAGTATTGACATTTTCCTCCATTGATAGATGAGAGTCAAATATCACACCAATGTTACGAGCACTGTTTGATATATTTTGTGTAGAATTTCCGATAACAAGTGACTTGATTTGCAAATCATGTCCATTGTTTAATATTTGGGCTGCCTGTGCGAATTTTAACATAAAACTGGTATGTAATGTGGTTTTCACCCCCAGGTTGGGTGAGGGAATGGATGAGGTGGAAGTGGCGTCATAGTCACGTGATCCAGTGGCGCCATATTTGGATATAATGAGAGCCCACGTGAGCGGCAGTGTTGGACGTCATTAAAATAGTGATAAGTGGTGCTAGTGCGCATTCGCAGAGTGTGTTGTTAGAGTGATATGTGTTTGTGTCGTCCATTTTGTATATTGAGGCCGCCATCGTAGTTTCTATGGTAGAACGTGGTTGCTATGTTACCCCCAAACCATCTAATAGAGCCAGGAGGCCTCGAAAAGGTGTGTTCGATTCAATAGGAGTAAATCTAATTACAACAAACAATCCGACTTTATACAGACCCCCCCCCCCCCCCCCCCCCCACACACACACACACACATTGTAGGCTATTATAGTAGTGCTATAAGGCGTGTTCCTTAGCATAAGAGTAGTTTTCTCGTACGGATTCCTACAAAATCCTCGGATAGAATTTCCCAAATAGACCCTACCATTTTCCCAATCACCAATAACAACCCAAAACTCCCGAAACGGACTTGGTGAAGCCACCATCTACGGCTTATAGGAATAGCACGTAGTGATGTAAGGCGCGTTCCATTGTATAAGAGTAGTTCTTTTGGTCTGATTCCTATAGAATCCTCAGATAGGCTTTCCATAAATAGACTCGACAAGTTGTACTAGTTTAAACTCCGTCGGAATCCTCTGCTTCTATTTCTGTACCTATGCTGGAGTTTCTGTCTACCCGATCCTATTCATTTGTTCTGGAGTATAATCCAGTAGAGTAGAAGAGCCTATCAGTTGGAAGGGTTTTGCTTACTGTTACTTTATTTGGCTCTTTTGGCCTGTTTACCTAGTTCTTACCCTACTCCGAGTACTCCTGTTCTTGATTTGTTTCATGTATCCAGATCATCCAATCAGTTCACTTTATACTACTACTACGTCCCATTGCACCCCTAACTAACAAAATATAGGTCTTTGGCATACTTTTTCTATCGAATGAGGCCACGAGGACTATGGGCAAAATCCTGAATGAGGTATAATCAACCATCCCTCTTATCCTCATCTGGGTATTTAACTACCACGCCCGTGGAACCGCAATTCCAGCACCCATAAATAACGAACTACTGGCCTATGGTACCCCTTTTCTATTGTAAAAGGCCACGAGGGGCATGAGAAAATTCCTCAATGAGAAATAATCTGCCATCCCTCTTATCGTCATCTGTGTATTTACATGCCATGTCCCGTTAAGCCCTAATTCCACCACCCCTAAGTAACAAGATATAGGCCTTCGTTACCCCTTTTCTATCGTCTGAGGACATGAGGGCCTTGATCAATTTCTTCAATGAGGTATAATCTACCATCTCCCGTATCCTCATCTCGACATCGAGGGACCAAGTCCCTTGGAATCCCTTCCTGTGGCCCGTGTCTATGCCAAAAGAATCCTTTTTTTCGTATGAGGTTATGAGGACCACGAAACAATACCTTAGTGGGGTATAATCTAACATTCCTCTTATCCTCATCTGGGCATTCAACTGCCACGTTTCGGAGAATCCCATCAAGTGCCCCGTCCTGACCTATAAAATCCCTTTTTTATCTTATGAGGCCATGAGGGCCACTAGCGCATTCACACTCCTGCAGAAACACCTGTGTCTCCGTGGGAACCCCGGGAGCTAAAAATGGAAACACTACCATCTAAAAGAATGAAAACAACTTGGTCATAAAAAATGAAAATTACACTTTATTACCAATTCCAGGGAAGAGAACATCAATTCGGGTGAAGTATTTCCAAACAGGATGTGGAATTGCAGATTTCTCAGTCACTGTTAACTGGCTGAGTGCTAGAAACCACCAGCCGGGCTTTTAAAAAAAAATGAAGGTAACAAAGCAAAATCCTACATTCATATTCAGTCAAATGCAACATTTTGTTTATATAAATTTGTTCTATTATAAAATATTGGAGAGCGCCTAATTTGTAATAGAATAATCTATCTATCTATCTATCTATCTATCTATCTATCTCTCTCTCTCTCTCTCTCTCTATATATATATATATATATATATATATATATATCTATCTTATCTATCTATCTATCTATCTATCTATCTTATCTATCTTATCTATCTATCTATCTATCTTATCTTATCTTATCTTATCTTATCTTATCTATCTATCTATCTTATCTATCTTATCTATCTATCTATCTATCTTATCTTATCTTATCTTATCTTATCTTATCTTATCTATCTTATCTATCTATCTATCTTATCTTATCTTATCTTATCTTATCTATCCATCCATCCATCCATCCATCCATCCATCCATCCATCTATCTATCTATCTATCTATCTATCTATCTATCTACACCTCAAGATTACTGTGATCACAATCCAGTCAAATTGTGGAAGTTCTGAACCAACATAATGTTGTCTGTGAAGGTCTCTCATTTTAGAAATTGGGGCCTGCCGCATTCCCTCGGCAAGAAATTCGGCCCAGCGACCTCCCTCTGCACAATCATAAATCAGAACAAGGTGGAAGATTGGAAAATGTTTGAAAGTACTAGCCGTAGAAATCACTCCGTTGTTGGTCCGATTTCCGGTTGAGGTAATGCGGAGGGCTCGCTTAGTCAAGGTCATAAGTTTCTCTATCTACCCATTCTTCTTTCTCTTATATTTTGAGCTCCATTCACATAAATCTGTTTTCAACTTAAGCTTATACTCAACAATAAATTTTACCTCCAAATAAGTGGATGTAGTATGGGTAAAAAATTCAGTCCAAATTTTGCTAATATTTTTGTTGCAGAATGGGAGAGAGGTGCTCTTGCTAAAGCAAAAAAACAGCCATTATGTTATCACAGGTTCCAAGACGACATTTTCATCATATGGCCCCATGGCCGTGATGACTTCAACGAATTTTTGGAAATCCTGAACAACCACGATGAGTCCATCAAATTACAGCCCTGCATTTCAGAAAATACCATTGATTTTCTGGATGTGACTGTATTCAAGGGCCCTCAGTTTCGGCATAGCAACGTTCTAGACACAAAAGTCTTTTTTAAACCGACCGATTCTCACCAACATCTCCATAGAGCTTCTTACCACCCACCCAAACTATTCAATGGGTTGGTAAAATCTCAAATTATTCGATTCCATAGAAATTGTACGAACAGAAGCGACCTCAATCACGCATGTTCAATTCTTTTCAAAACACTTGTTAAACGCGGTTACTCAAAACGACTTTTGCGAAAAATTAAATCTGATACAATCCGTGAGATAGAGACACCCATTCGGGACTCTGAGCCAACGCACCCCACGAAAATTCGGCATAACCGCCCAGTTCTGGGAAATGGATCAGTAAATCTATGTCAACGCAAAATTTGTTACATACATCGTATGAACTACATGAATACCGGTAAAACATTCTTTAGCGAACAAACCCGTATGTTTTACCAAGTTAGAAACAGCTTCAACTGTGATTCTGAAAACATCATTTATTTAATCACATGTAAATTATGCCATATCCAATATGTCGGCCAGACGAAAAACCCTCTGCGCGTCAGAATGCAAAACCATTTATCAAATATCCGTTTAGATTCAGGAAAGGCAGTCTCAGACCACTTTAACCTCCCGGGTCATGACATTAAGTCACATTTTAGTTTCCAACCCATTGAGCAAATTCCGTTTTTGGACGATGATGAAACCACAACAGACAAACGACTTGAGCGTGAAAACTATTGGATTGGTAAGCTCAGAACCTATCTCCCATACGGACTCAATAGAGAGTACTCTGGGTTGCCAAATAAAATTATTTGTTTTCCTTTGGTTTATAATCGACGCAATGTCGAAATTGCAAAAATATTCAAAAACAACTTTACGGAATTAAACATAAAACTGCCAGAAGCCATTAACAAACGATGCATCATAGCTTATAAGAAAAATCCCAGTCTTCGAAACATTCTTGTGAAAGCACTTCTGAGATGAGTTCATTTTGTCATAAAGTCATATAACTTCAAAAATATTAAACAACATTGAATTCCATAGAAATAATTTACAACAGAAATCGACTTACCGACCTGCGCCCGTGCTTCTTTGTTTTGAAAAATATCTATCTATCTATCTATCTATCTATCTATCTATCTATCTATCTATCTATCTATCTATCTATCTATCTATCTATCTATCAATCTATCTATCTACTATCTATCTATCTATCTATCTATCTATCTATCTATCTATGGCTGCCACGCATAGAACCATACATCAAAGAGCAGCCTTTAAACTAATTACAGAAGAAGGCATCAGCCATGGAGAGAAAGTAGGACTAGGAACCGAAATAGTGAACTTGGTTCCTGATCTAAAATTGACTGAAGGTGAGAAAGATCTACTCAGGTATGGTTTAACTTTCGTTCCCGCCCCAGCCCCATTAAAACCTAAGCCCAAAATCGTAGATTTTGGAACAGGTGCAGTTGTCATGGATGATTACAGTTACATTAACGAAATGAACGGTGGTCCAGCAAGCCAACAATTTTTTAGGGCAACAGCATTGGCAGATAAATTTCGAAATTCAACAGGCTCAAAAGACCTCTTTGCCAATCCAACCGGGTGGTGCCCATCACCTCGGAAAGTTGAACCTGAAATTAATGAGATTTCTCAAAAAGTTTAAGAACAAGTAAGCCAAATCCCGGAATCATTTTTGAAAGACAAACAAAATTTGAACCAAATCGAAAGAAACGCCTTGAAGACGCTGAAAAACAACAAACAAATTATCATCAAGCCTTGTGACAAAGGATCTGCCACAGTTCTGATGTCAAAAGATAATTATATTAAAGAAGCTGAACGCCAGTTAAATAACCCAAAATATTACAAACCTTTAGAAGCACCAATTTGGCAAGAAAATTGTTCAAAATTTAATGGAATTCTAAAAAGCTTGCTGGACCACGACTTCATTGAGAAAAAACATGTCGAGTATTTAATTGCAGAGAGGGATTCAAACAATCGTAAGTTTTACCTCTTGCCTAAAATACATAAACCACTCAGCAGTTGGAGTGACGACTTTACCCCTCCTGGTCGGCCTATTGTCAGCGACTGTGGCTCGGAATCTTACCACATTTCACAGTACATTGATTTTTATTTAAAACCAATTGCTTGCCGCCATCCGAGCTTCCTCAAAGACACTGAGGACTTTTTAATGAAAATTAACAAACTGCAGGTTCCTTCCGACAGTCTCCTCATTACCCTAGACATTGAAAGTATGTATACTAACACTGGTATTGACGCTGGTCTAGAGGCAATAAAAAAATCATTCAAAAGGTACGATGACCCAAACAGGCCACCGGAAGAAATCCTGCAATTGTTAGAATTATCATTGAAAGGGAACGACTTTGAATTTAACAATAAATTTTACCTCCAAATAATAATAATAATAACTCTTTGGCCAGCCGCTGATTTGTCGCGGTCCTCATAAGAGAAGGCCATCATTCCCCCTGCACCCCACCCCCTCTTCCCCTCCTCTCCTCCCAGCATTCAGATATAAACTGCTTAATAGTGTCCCTCACTTCCTCTTTTTCAATTTCTTCAATAAGCATTCCTACCCTCTCCCTCGTGTCCCCCTTCAGCCATCTATTCTGCATTATTCTTCCAGTAAATTTTATTCTATGAGGTATATACTGTGGGCATTCCAAGAGAAAATGTTCCAGGGTCTCCACTACTCCAGAGTGGCACATTTGGCATCCCTTTTCCCCATCTCTCCCAATTTTTCCCCGAAGCTCCAGTGATCTTGATCTCAGTTTGAACAGCAGTGACCCTCCAAAGGTGCCATCTAGGTACTTCTCAAAAGCTGGCTTTTCTTTATATTGTAACCCCTGCAGTGATCTTTTCACGCTAACCCCTGCTCGCCAGTTTCGATTGCAGTCTTCCATGACTCTCTCTTTGACAAACCTTTTGCCTTCTTTCATTCCTACTTCTATGTTTGTGACCTCTATAGAGTAATTGTCCATTAGTTCCCTCACATGTTTTGACCACCCCGTTTCTATATTAGAATTCCAAATGGTATCGAGCATCAATTTGCACCACCGGTTGTCAGGCAGGTTTCTCAAGTAGTTAAAGTAACACAGTTTTCCCAAATCTACCCTGTCCTTGATTTTCATCCACCCAAGCTCCCCCCTTACTGCTTCCAAAGCTGCAGCATTACTCGACCCTGTTATCCATCTGCCGGCATCATTCTGAGTACTTTCCAACTTCTTAATAACGGTTTGGTTTAATGGAATCACGTCCGTGCCATACGTTATACTTGGTAAACCCACCCTCTCCCACAGTGTTTTCCCCACAAAGACCTTATTGAAACTATTTTTCCCTAAAAGTTTTAATTGGTTCAGAATTCTTTTCCCCTTCAGAATCAGTTTGGCTGAGTAATTTCTGTACACCCCTCTTCCCGTTATATTTATGCTTACCCCTAGATACTCATACTCTCCCGTTTCTCCTACAGTGATTTGTTTGCTTTCCCCTTCGGGGATTGAGAACTCCCCCACTCTCCATCTCTTCGTCATATCTACCTTGCGTCCAACGGGTATTACCTTGCTTTTATTTTCATTTAGTTCGAGCCGCCAAGTGTTCCCATATCTACCAACAATTTCCAGCAGTTTCTCTAGCCCCTGTTCATTCTAGACATTAACACCATGTCGTCCGCAAAGAATAAGCCTGGTATCTTTATGTCTCCAACATTTACCCCCTCCGCACTCTGAATTAGTTCGTCCCCTAAATCTTTAACATACAATGCAAACAAAATCGGTGAAAAGATACACCCCTGCTTGAGGCCTATATCCATAGGGACTCGTTTTGTAGTGATACTCCCTAGACTGAGTTGGCTTTGCACATCTGTATACAGTGCTTTCATGATTCGCACAAAGTCACCCCCCAGTCCGATGCCCTCGAGCTTTCGCCACATACCTTCCCTCCACACTCGGTCGTACGCTTTTTTCACATCTAGAAATGCCAGAAACACCATTTTCTTTTCAGCCTTTGTTGATTCTATCAGTTGGGTGAGTGTAAATAGGTGATCAGTGACTCTTCGTCCTTTCCTGAAACCATTTTGAATTTCTCCTAAAAAACCTTTCTCTTCAATAACTTCCTCTAGTCTACCGTATATGACCTTACAGAATACTTTTCCGATGTTACTACTAACTGATATCCCCCTATAGTTATCTAGAACTTCCTTATCCCCCTTTTTGTGTATGAACGACACCTTACTTTCCCTCCACTCTCTGGGGACCTCTTGCTTTCGCAGAGCCAGGTTGAAAAGGTTTGTCAGGACTTCAATAAGTGCCTCCCCTCCATTTTTGAGGAATTCGTTCGGAATTTCATCAGTCCCTCCCGCTTTACCATTTTTTAATTTCGAGACCACGTTCCGCACTTCTTCTGCCGTTATTTCGCTACATACACGATTGGATAGGTTCTCCTCCACCAGTGTATTTCTTTTTGGTGGGGACCCACTGCCCCATCGCCTATCGTTTATCTTTTCCCAGTGCTTGACTAACTCTGAAGCGATACGGCCTTTATCTTCTGTACTTTCCCCATCAACTTTGATACTCTGCACACTACTTTTCCCCCGTTTATTTATCCAGTTCCAAAATACGTTTGAGCTCGAACCCCCCGTTTTCTTTATTGTTCTGGCAAGACTGCAATTGTGCTCCTTCCTATTATTATTCTTTATCTCATTCACCTTTCTCCGTGCCAGTTCATATTCTCCTTTCATTAGTCTCGTGTCATTGTTATCCACCCCTTTAAGCTTCCTACTTCTTCTGTAAGCAGCGCATTTTACCTTCCTTTCTTTTATAGCCTTTTTCAGTCCCTCGTTAACCCTGTATCCAAGTTCTCTCGTTGGGACCCTCACCCTTCCTATACAATCTCTCCCTGCCTCTGTTAGGCTATTTACTATGCCATCTGAAATACTCTGGACATTTGCATCCCTAGGTATACATTCAAGATTTGGTTTTAGTTTTTCCCGAAACTGCTTCCAGTCGGTTCCTTGTTTTAGTCCCCAAACTTCCTTGAAGGTATTTCTGTCTCTATTCGTCTTTTTGCCCATAATCTTAACTGTTATCAGGTTGTGATCACTACCCAAGTCACTTTTTCCCTCGTCATCTATTTCTACATCTATAACCTCCCTCCATACGCTAATGTCAGTGAGTATATAATCAATTATTGTTTTCTTATCGTTCCTCTCCCAGGTCCATTTACCCTTACATTTCGCATCCCTGTTCGGGATCTTTAAACCAAGCTCTTTTGATAGGTCCAACATCTTCCTCCCATTCGTGTTGATTTTCCTATCACCTCCCTGTATGCCCTCCTCCTTATCCCCGATGTGCCCATTGAAGTCCCCCATTAGGACAATACTGAACCCTCTGCTTCCAAGCTCTGTGATATTCGATCTAAGAGTTGTATATATTGAATCATTCCACTCAGGCTTACTTCCCTCCACTGCTAAGTATACAACACCAACAGCAACACTCCTGCTTCCTAACTTGATTTTTGCCCATACTATTTCGTTGGATACTGGAATCTGAGTCCTTGCTTCTGTGAGATCTGTAATCAATGAGGGCTGTAATTCCTCTTTAGCGTAGATGCCAACACCCCCACCCCGTTTCTGACCCTCAGTTCGCCCAGCTCCTATCCACACGCAACCCTTCATCTGATCAACCCGCTCATCCCGTCGTATCCACGTCTCACTTAGACCCATTATATCGAAGTCTCCTTCGTCCATCATTGTTGATATTTCGCTTACTTTCTTGTGCAGACCCTGGATGTTGCAGTACCCAAACTTAATGAATCTTTGTTTTTTTGTCATCACTGGCACATTATTATAACCCTGGTATGTCCCTGTATTGTGCATGTTTGTTGTTCTTCCTATGTTCCCAGCATTTGTGCCCCTCTGGGTTATCGGCTGTGGTCCCCTACCCCCCTTTTCTCCAAAAAAGGCCCAGTCACCTGTAAAATTTTTTGGCCCAACAGGTCTGTACCCATCCTACTTAAATGCAATCCGTCTCGCCCATACAACTCTCCTTGTCCCCAGAATGAATCCCAGTGGTCAATGAAATGTATTCCCAAGTCTTTGCAGTGCTCTTCCAGCTCCTCGTTTAGTGCCATAATCCGCGAGTTCCTCTCATTCCCACCACCCATAACGGGGAGCACCCCTGAAACGATGGTCCGAGCATTCCTGCTAAGTAGCTTACTAATTAGGTCCTTGTATGTGTCCACCAAACGAACTGATTTCCTCTCCCTGATGTTATTGGACCCCACATGTAATACCACTACCGGATCAGGCCCCGACCCAGCTACAATACCGTCCACTCTATCCCTCAGGTCCTCCACTTTAGCCCCCGGAAAGCACAGAACTGTTCTATTTTTACTGTCCGGACCACAGACAACCTTGTCGATCCCCCGAACTATGCTACTTCCCGCAACCACCAACTTACTTTTGGCCCTCGCCCTATTTATCTCCTCTAGTCTCCTATTGTTTACAGCGTTCTCTTCCTCTCCAACAGCCCCACTCGGAATCAATATCGGTATCGGTATCTTTGACCTAGGATTATTCCTATCCTTGTCCCTCCGTCTCTTTCCAGGCCCTGAACTACCTGGACTACTCCCCTGGTCTTCTCCCGTATCCCTCCTCCTTTTTCCTGGCCTAGACCCCAAGCTACTATCTGTTGCAACTACCTCCATCTCCCCCTCTGTCTCTTCCGAATCGAGCACATCAAATCTGTTTCTGGTGCTGCACTCCCCACTGCCTTTGGACTTTACATCCCTATCTACCTGCTTCTCTGGCCCCCCTTTCCTACCACTTTTGATAGCCCACGCCAAACGCTTTACAGCATTGCTCCGGCCTGGGCCCCCCTCATCTGTCCTACGTACTTTTCTAGCAGCCCCCACCTCATCACCTACCTCATTCACATCAAAGGTTCTACCCCCATGTTTCCTCTTGGAACCACCGACAACCTTCCATCCTTCTCGGAAAGCTACTTTCACAGGCGTAACTCCAGACAGCCCCGCCCTACCAAGTTTTCCCTTCAGCTCAGCAATCTCCCCCTCAAACTTAACAATTGTCTCAAGTAGGCGGAGGATTTCCTGGCAGTTTGCACATACCTCTCCATATCCCACCGAGCGACAGTCCCCATACATCATAGAACACTGTTTACAAACTTCAAGCCCAATATCGCCATCGGTGGCCCCACCAACCCGGCTCTGACCGACACCCCCAATGACCTCTGTCTGCACACCAATACTTACCCCGTTGGCACCGTTGACCTGGACCGCGATATTACACGTATTTACCTCCACACTTACCTCCGTCTGAACAGACTTGCTCGCCATCATCAAGACAAAATTACGCGATCGGATAGGGAAAACTGTAAACACGCGACAAAAGGCAACGCGACGAACCGTTCGACAACTTAGCGCTCACAGTTTTATTTAAGACCTCGTAACTTTGTCCCAGTTACTATACTAAACTAACTCCCTCACAAATTTGAATAAAATAACCTGAAAATGAAATATATATGATTAGTAAACAATAAAAATACTTAATTTCGATTCGTAACCAAGGAGACTTCTTCTCTGTACTTGCGGATCGAGACAATCCAAGTGGATGTAGTATGGGTAAAAAATTCAGTCCAAATTTTGCTAATATTTTTGTTGCAGAATGGGAGAGAGGTGCTCTTGCTAAAGCAAAAAAACAGCCATTATGTTATCACAGGTTCCAAGACGACATTTTCATCATATGGCCCCATGGCCGTGATGACTTCAACGAATTCTTGGAAATCCTGAACAACCACGATGAATCCATTAAATTACAGCCCTGCATTTCAGAAAATACCATTGATTTTCTGGATGTGACTGTATTCAAGGGCCCTCAGTTCCGGCATAGCAACGTACTAGACACAAAAGTCTTTTTTAAACCGACCGATTCTCACCAACTTCTCCATAGAGCTTCTTACCACCCACCCAAACTATTCAATGGGTTGGTAAAATCTCAAATCATTCGATTCCATAGAAATTGTACGAACAGAAGCGACCTCAATCACGCATGTTCAATTCTTTTCAAAACACTTGTTAAACGCGGTTACTCAAAACGACTTTTGCGAAAAATTAAATCTGATACAATCCGTGAGATAGAGACACCCATTCGGGACTCTGAGCCAACGCACCCCACGAAAATTCGGCATAACCGCCCTGTTCTGGGAAATGGATCAGTAAATCTATGTCAACGCAAAATTTGTTACATACATCGTATGAACTACATGAATACCGGTAAAACATTCTTTAGCGAACAAACCCGTATGTTTTACCAAGTTAGAAACAGCTTCAACTGTGATTCTGAAAACATCATTTATTTAATCACATGTAAATTATGCCATATCCAATATGTCGGCCAGACGAAAAACCCTCTGCGCGTCAGAATGCAAAACCATTTATCAAATATCCGTTTAGATTCAGGAAAGGCAGTCTCAGACCACTTTAACCTCCCGGGTCATGACATTAAGTCACATTTTAGTTTCCAACCCATTGAGCAAATTCCGTTTTTGGACGATGATGAAACAACAACAGACAAACGACTTGAGCGTGAAAACTATTGGATTGGTAAGCTCAGGACCTATCTCCCATACGGACTCAATAGAGAGTACTCTGGGTTGCCAAATAAAATTATTTGTTTTCCTTTGGTTTATAATCGACGCAATGTCGAAATTGCAAAAATTTTCAAAAACAACTTTACGGAATTAAACACAAAACTGCCAGAAGCCATTAACAAACGATGCATCATAGCTTATAAGAAAAATCCCAGTCTTCGAAACATTCTTGTGAAAGCACTTCTGAGATGAGTTCATTTTGTCATAAAGTCATATAACTTCAAAAATATTAAAACAACATTGAATTCCATAGAAATAATTTACAACAGAAATCGATTTACCGACCTGCGCCCGTGCTTCTTTGTTTTGAAAAATATCTATCTATCTATCTATCTATCTATCTATCTATCTATCTATCTCTCTCTCTCTCTCTCTCTCTCTCTCTCTCTCTCTCTCTCTCTCTCTATCTCTCTCTCTATCTATCTATCTATCTATCTATTATCTATCTATCTATCTATCTATCTATCTATCTATCTATCTATCTATCTATCTATCTACACCTCAAGATTACTGTGAGATCACAATCCAGTCAAATTGTGGCAGTTCTGAACCAACACTTATAATGTTGTCTGTGAAGGTCTCTCATTTTAGAAATTGGGGCCTGCCGCATTCCCTCGGCGGGAAATTCGGCCCAGCGACCTCCCTCTGCACAATCATAAATCAGAAAAAGGTGGAAGATTGGAAAATGTTTGAAAGTACTAGCCGTAGAAATCACTCCGTTGTTGGTCCGATTTCCGGTTGAGGTAATGCGGAGGGCTCGCTTAGTCAAGGTCATAAGTTTCTCTATCTACCCATTCTTCTTTCTCTTATATTTTGAGCTCCATTCACATAAATCTGTTTTCAACTTAAGCTTATACTCAGCTGTTTGTTGATAATTTATTGAACTCAACAATGTGTACATATGTTAAAAGTTTGAATAGAAATTTTGGATTATCACAGCTGTATGACTGTCATCTCGTATCCATTTTTGTGTAATTGCAATACGAGTGGAAACGACCTTGTATAAGCTATCAGCTTTTTGTCGAATCCACATACATCATTATACTGTTTCATGTATATTCTGAAAGTTGGAAATAAATATTGTTTAAACTAATAAACTAGTGATTATTTTTCATACACTGCTCACTTGTAATTTTCAGTTGTTTTCAATAACCAAAATCACTACTCGGTTTTAATTAACCTTCCAGCTTGATTTTTGTGTGACAAATTGAAGAAACAATAAAATATGAACACATTTTTGTGAATGGCTGTTATGGCGCTGATCGGTTATTGCTGTAATGTTACGTAAAGTTTTCAAAAGTCTAAATGCCATTTAATATTATGGAGTCTCATATTCAGATAGCCCACAAATGTGTCTGAGATAAAATGGAATTGTTTATTACAATTTAATATAACAATAACATGATTTTGAAGGGCTTTACAGTGTATTAACGGCTCAACAGAAATGGTTAACAGCCCAAGAGTTTATTAGCGGCCCGCGACGAAGTCGAGGGCCGCTAATAAGCTCAAGGGCTGTTAACCATTTCTGTTGAGCCGTTGATACACTGTAATGCCCGACAAAGTCATGTTATTTCTATTATTGCCACTTTCGTACATCGGGGACATTACAATTAAGTTATATGGGAAATAAGATAAATAAATGAAGTTTGACGTTTTAGAATTAAAAAAAACAGCGACACCATCGTCTGATTTGTTGACAAACAAACCGGGTAACATGACTATCGTCTGATAAATCTACTGCGAAATTTGGGAAGTTAGATGATGAAAAATATCTTCGAAATATGAACTTTAGGCAAGGAGTTCATTCATCAAAGATATCATCACTTACTTTGCGTGTATCGCTTCCTACATTTGATACATTATCTATCCGTGACACAAAGGGAAACACTTGAAACAGATGTGTTAATTGTGTTTACAAATTAAAAAATCCGAATTGAATTTCGATCCAAATGGAAATCTGGGAAAAATATTGTTGATCGGCTGAGAGATGTGACGTCATTGTCTATATTTAGACGTGTCGGGCTGTTATTGACGTGTTGGGCTGTTATAGTCAATAACGGCCCAATACGTCACATGACTTGTACTTGTTGAGCATTACGAGGTTTCAATGCCCGGTAAAACATCGTTAATGTGCTAGGAACGCCCGCAAAAGTGGTAATAATAGATAATCAATGTCATCAGTTTGAAGTAAATTGTAACAAAATAACAATTCAAGAACAAATTCTGATCACAAAAGTCCTTTAGCTTTCTACCTGATACAAAAAGCTCACGCAACTATGTTATGAGATTTTTTATTGTTACATGCATGTGTGCATCTGGTAGTTTTCTGAATTTAAGGGCCTATATAAGTAATGAAATTTTGTTTATTTTGAAAATTCTCACCTCTGATATTCCTTCAATTCAAATTAAATATACACAAAATGTACATCAAAATGAAGGTTGGGAGGTATAGAACACGAAACACATGTGTAATCTACTCATAGATTCGACTGTAGGCACCACTGGTTCCTGGAAGTCTGCTGCCGTATTCGCACCAGAACTGATAATTTAATAATATTTCAAGAAAACAACTTGTGGCCAAATGTGCTTTATATATCCAAGAACAAAGCTAGGAGATAAAAATTCTTCAAAACACGGCGACAGAGCTGCATTGGGGAAAATTCCAAAGCCTTTGCTTTTGTTTACATATGAGTATACTTTCGATTTCCGGTCTACGTCATCGGACAGAAAAAGCATGTAAAAACAACGCCGTCTAAAATCAAATAATGAAAAAGATCGCCTTCATACAGTATACTGTTATTAGATAGAGACTGCACAGTTGCCATATTCAGTGCAAGGTATCATGATACCTGTTGAAATTTCTTAGAATTACGATTTTGTTTTTCGATGGAAATTCGTGGTAACGAAGGATTTGCGCATGTCTGTCGAGCATGGAAACCATCTTCAATAAAAAATGCAGACAGCATTGTCCTTTTCCAAAATGCAGTCCTATCTCTGTATTCGAAAGTGTTTTGAATGCCTAGCTTTGTTCTTGGATATATGAAGCACATTTGACTACAAGTTGTTCTGATGAAATATTATTTTATTATCAGTTCTGGTGCGAATACGGTAGCAGACTTCCAGGAACCAGTGGTGCCTACAGTCGACTCTATGAGTCGATTACATATGCTTTTCGTGTTCTATACATCCCAACCTTCATTTTGATGTATACTTTGTGAATATTTAATTTGAATTTAAGGAATATGAGAGGTGAGAATTTCAAAATAAACAAAATTCCATTACTTATATAGGCCCTTAAATCTATTAAAATCTGAATGTACAAAATAGATTAAGGATATGTATTTTAATATTTTATTTCATCAGCATACATAGATCTTGTCCATACATGTACATGTATTGCAGTTAAATTATCTCATGATCAGTGTTTTATGCATGCTCAGGTCGGACTTTGACTTTGAATCTCCTCTGGATATGTATACAATTTTTGGCAAAGATATTGTGTATTGGATACTTTAAGTGAACTGTATATGTAAAGTGGTAAACGAGGAGTATTGTCTGAGACTCAAAAATTGAGTTGATGGATTCCAGACGGAGGGAAAGAACCTCAGACGGAACTACACCCAAGCCGGAGACAAAATCGGCCAAGATGGTGGACAACGAAGTTGTTAGTGATGAAGCAGGTAATAGAACTTTTAGTGAGCGGTTTGATCAGCTCTTTTCGATGGTTTCGGAGATAAAAAGGGGCCAAGATGGAATAAGAAAAACAATTGATTCGAAATTTGATAAACTTAGAAATGAAATTATGACCACTTTAGATGATAAGTTGAAGTGTATCAAGGATGACCTTGACATTCTTGTTGGAGCTGAACGACATAGAATTGATGAGCTTGTTACCAAAGTCAGTGATTTGTACGCACGGGTGAGTTTGCAAAGTGGTGGAACTTCAGATGATACGTCAACAATAAATAGCAGTCAGCAACGGGTGGATGATTCGGATAGAGACACAGTTGTGATAATAACAAATGTCGATGAAACGGAAGGTGAGAATCTGACAGCAATTATGACAAATATGATTGATGCGTTGGGCAATGAGGTCTCTGACTCAGTTAAAATTTGTTCTGCTGATCGCTTACGTAAGGGTTACAGGGATAAACCAGGTTTAGTGAAGGTTCGCTTCGAATCATTACAGCAAAAACTCTCGGTTCTCAGAAATAAGACGAAGTTGAGGGAAAATGACAATTACAAACGTTGTTACATCCGGAGTGGGAAATCACACGTGGAAAGAGTGATGGAACAGAATGCTAGGACATTACTTAATCAAGTGCCTCAGGGCAACGACTTCACCGAAACAGGGAGCGGGCGGATAGTTCGTAAGGCTGAAATGTGGAAATAGGAGGCGGGGCAGGCCAACCAACTTACTAACAGTCTACATTCTGTTGAGACGCTGAAGTGTGGACACCTTAATTTGAATGGATGGTCACCTGGTGGGCGGAGTTTAAAAACTCAACTTATAAACAATATTGACTGTGACGTTCTTGGTTTGAGTGAGACACACCTTGTTGGAAACGATACTATCGAAATAGATGGCTATTACTGGGTTGGGAATAATAGAAAGGAAATGCACAAAAGAGCACCAAAGGGGTTGGGTGGGGTAGGGCTGCTTGTAAAGAATAAAATTAAAACTTATTTTGATATTTGTGTGAGAGATGGCTCCCATGATGGCATTTTAATGGTACAGTTCACATCGAAAGACAGTGGGGAAACTTTTATTTTCATAATATGTTATCTCCCACCTGAGAATTCACCATGGGGAAGGGATGCTAATTCATATTTGTCACACATATTGACTGATATATACTTATACTTTAGTAACATGGATGTTATTATTTGCGGTGACTTTAATGCCAGAATTGGTGGATTTATAGAACTAGATGAAATTGGTACAAGTACTATCCCAAATCGAGTTACTCTGGACACAACCTTAAATCAGCATGGGCGTGCTTTTATAGAATTTCTAAATGACATAAAGTTTTGTTGCTTGAATGGGAGAGGTGAAACTGAAAGGGACAATTATACATGTATTAGCAGTAAAGGGAAATCAGTAGTTGATTACATCTGTGTTCCGTATGACGTTTTCAATAAATGCATAAACTGTCAGGTGATAACACAGACACTAGTTATTGAACAACACAAATTACAACATTTGTTGAGCGAAAAAGGTAATGTTCCAGATCAAAGCTTTTTAGTTTTTGAATATAAACTTGAGAATGTAGTAAATCTGGGTAGAAATGAAGAGGGTGACAAGCAACCCAATCCTACAAGGCTCACTAAACAACTTCCCGAACGTTTTATGTCCTCCGAAGCTGCTAAACACGAGTTAAGACAAATTATCTCCAGTATAGAGCTGGCGAGAGAAAATCAAATTTCAATAGACAAAATATACAACGATTTTACTGATACAATTGTAAACGAAATTAAAATGTCGATACCCAATTATGGCTGTAGTCCTAAATTAAGGAAGAGATTTAAATATAATAAGCCGTACTGGGATGAAAATCTGACAAAACTCTTGGACAGATATGCACCTAAAAGAAAAAGAGTTTTTAAAAAGTAAACGAAATAAAGACAGGCGAGAATTATTACTTACATTTAAATTATCCCGTCAAAAAATTCAATAAAGAATTACGGAAATGTGAACGCGAATATAAGAGAAATTTAATGATAAATATCGAAACGTTTAGCGACCACGACCCCAAAAAGTTTTGGGAGGGTATAAATAAGTTAGGGCCCACAAGGGTTAAAAGGATTCCAGAAGAAGTTGTAAATAAAGAAGGAACAATTTCATCGGATAAAGATAAAATATTTGAAGGATGGACAAAAGCATTTAGTGATCTATATAATCCACCACAAAATCAATCTCTCTACGACACACTGTTTTTGAAAAACATAAAAGAGGAAAAGTTGTTTTATGAGGATAAAATGTTAGACCCATTATATGAATCTAATTATCAACTACATAAACCTATTGAATATTCTGAGCTAGTAAAAGTGGTAAAAAATACTAAAAAAGGAAAATCATTTGGAATGGATAATATCCCATATGAGGTTATGAAATCGGGAGAAGTGTGCCAACTGATGTTTGTATTATTTCAGTTTATCTTTGAAACAGGTCTTATCCCATCTTTATGGAGAAGAGCAATAATCTGCCCTTTGCCCAAAGACACATCTCTTGACCCACGTATACCCTCACATTATAGAGGTATATCACTTTTAAGTACGTGCAGTAAGGTTTACAGTAGTATTCTTAATAACAGAATAATTGAATATCTGGATGAAGAGTCACTTCTGGTGGACGAACAAAATGGGTTCCGACCACATCGATCTTGTGTTGAACACATTCACTCTTTAAATACGGTATTCGTGGGAAATCAGAGGTATTTGCAACGTTTATAGATTTTCAAAAAGCCTTTGATATGATGGATCGAGACATGCTTCTTTACAAATTGTTAAAATTTGGGGTGGATGGGAATATGTACCATTCGATACGAAACATGTATGTTAACACGACCGCGTGCATTCGTTTAAATGGTCTGCTGACACCTGAATTTAACTGTGCGAGTGGGGTTAAACAGGGGGATAGTTTATCCCCAACCCTCTTTGCAATATTTATTAATGACCTAGCAAATGACATAAAAAACTCGAATAAAGGTGTGGAATTAAACGAAGAAAATATTTCAATATTATTGTATGCTGATGATATTGTATTACTGTCTGACAGTGAACTGAATATGCAAACTTTACTGAACATCGTGAATCAATGGTGCCTTAAATGGCGTATGGCTATTAATAAAACAAAAACAAAGGTCATCCATTTTCGCAATAAGCGTAAAAAAAGAAGTCAATATGAGTTTGTTATTGGGGAATCTGTAATTGATTATATAGATAAGTATAAATATCTCGGAGTGGTGTTAAGTGAACAAAAGGACTAAGTACAGGTTTCAGACAGTCTTTCAAAATCCGCCGGTAGAGCACTTGCCTCTGTCATATCCAAGATCCATCAATATCAAGATGTGGGCTTTCAAACAT
Organism: Pictodentalium vernedei; assembly: GCA_031216915.1. Lineage (NCBI taxonomy): Eukaryota > Metazoa > Mollusca > Scaphopoda > Dentaliida > Dentaliidae > Pictodentalium > Pictodentalium vernedei. The sequence goes on from CM062297.1 coordinate 360,067,503, forward strand.
TTGAGAAATTATATGTTCAGTGTATATGCCCTATCCTTGATTATGCATCTGGAGTATGGGGTTTTAAGAAAAATGATTGTATAGATTCGGTCCAGAATAGAGCAATACGTTATTATTTGGGGGTCCACAGGTTCTGTCCTACACTAGCTTTGAAGGGAGATACTGGGTTAGAAAACTGCTTACAACGACGGTGGGTCAATATGCTCAGACTCTGGAATAGACTGATAAAAATGGACCAAACACGTCTAAATAGGAAAATATTTCTGTGGGACCGCAACAACTTAAATAATGGTTGGTGTATGGGGGGGGGGGGGGTGAGGGGAATTTTTAAAACCGCTGACAAAGAAGAATTATTTGATAACCTCATGATCTGTAATATAAGGGAAATGAAAGATTTGTTATCCACCCATTTTTCTCAAAACTGGTTAAATAGTATACAGTTTGTTCCGAAATTAAGAACCTACAAAAACCTAAAACAGGATTATGTAACAGAGTCGTATATTCTCATGAATTTAAACAGTCTACAGCGTTCAATATTAGCACAATTTCGCTGTGGAATACTACCGATTAGGATAGAAACCGGTAGATTTAGGAATGAAAAGGTAGAAGAAAGGATTTGCCTTGTAATGATAACAAAATTGAAGATGAATACCACTTTTTGATGAAATGTCAATTTTACGAAGATTACCGTAAAAAGCTATTTGACTCTCTGTCAACGAATGATATGGACGCGTTGATTCTGTCCGATTATCTCGATTTAGGAATTATTGTTAATGGATATGTTAGGCAATGTGCAACCTTCTTAGTTGAAGCATTTAGTAAAAGAAAACGTCATACATATATATATCGATAAGTCTAAACATAGTTTCGAACTTTCTCCCTTTTTTCAGTTAGTGTGTGGAACCGAGATAGAAGCTTTGTAAATGTATCCTCCACGTATCCTCTGTCGTTCAACACATTGCTGTATGTTTTCAACTGCCACACTAAATGCACGCCTCGTAAACATTGTGAATGATTGGTTATTATGGGTGGGTCCCACTGAAAAATGTCAGTAAATAATGCACGAGATCGGTCAGTGGGAGCTCTCCCGGATAATCTGAACTAAACTTTGTAACATCAATATATCTCTTGTAAACAACTCAAGTGATTGGTTACCAGGTCATGTCTGCTTGTTTGTTTGTTTGTTTGTTTGTGTCTTACAAAGTATCGGAAAAAGACATGATTGGTCATTTATGTGGAAAATTATGACTTGTTTGTTAATGATGGAAGCCGTCAGTCTATTGAACTTATATGGAATGAATACTTTGCCTTGACCATGGGCACTTTGATGGGATGGAGGAGGGGAATAGGTAGAGGGCGGGGATAAGGACGTTTATCATGGTTAACGTTGTCCACTAAATATTGATACAAAATTTGGTTGGTAAATACGAGAAAGTGGTAACGTTGTGGTTGATAGGTGCCCGGGGTATGGTGGAGGTGTGGGGGGGGGGGGGGGGGCGTTGAATGGTGGGGATGTGCACGTATATACATGAACCTGTGGTATTTGTACATGTGGAGAGGTGAACGTGCGCACCACGGGATAATGGTGGTGGGGAGTGACATTTATTTGAATGGGAGTGTCCAAAGCTGGGGGTATAAAATTGAACTTTAATAAAGACGCTGAGTTTTTGTGCACAACACAGAAGAAAAAATGGGATATTGTGACATATAGGTCCATAGGGCCGGCTGCAATTATGTTACCATGTAATAACACTATAAACTATGTATGCACATGTCACAAAAATAAAATAAAGATCATACTACTACTACTACTTTATGACTTCAGATGTGGAATAGGGTGTCCTCTCCAGCCTTGGATTTTGCATTTCTTCTTAAACACCTAAATCGGTAACCCCAATAAAAATCCTGAAAGTTGCACTAAACGCTTGGAAGAATTTAATAGAATTAGATTAAACATATTTTTATTTGCCATTTGACAATGCAAATCAGGATTGGAGGACAAGTGCTTACCACTTAGAAGCCCCTCCGTTCCTGTACAAAGACTAATAATTTACAATATGGCAGAACGTATTCCATAAATAACAGAATCTAACAAAATCTAAATATTATAAACATTATAGACAAACACAAATTAAACAGAGAGAGAGAGAGAAGAAAGAGAGAAGATATCAAAAAATAAAAAGAATATAAAGAAGAATAAAAAAACATGAAATACAACATTAGCTCCAGTGATGAAGCCCGCCACCCACCCATTTGCATTCTATAGTATCTTGGCCGTAATGTGAGTCTAAATTAACATCTTGATTACTGCCACTAAATTTAATAGAATTTTCACCCTATCAACTGCATTTGGCAAAATTTTGTAGTTTTTTTCTTAAATCATAACAGGATTTCTCCTACATGTAAGTGGTACCTAATGTGAGTTCCTGCCCTTTTTGATGGACACCGGACATGACCCAGTTACAATAAAAATACTGAAAGTTGCACTAAACGCTTGGTAGAATTTAATAGAATTTTCACCCTATCAACTGAATTTGGCAAAATTTTGTAGTTTTTTTCTTAAATCATAACAGGATTTCTCCTACATGTAAGTGGTGCAGAATGTGAGTTCCTGCCCTTTTTGATGGACATCAGGCATGACCCAGTTACATTTATGTTATTTGGGGATGGCATGGTAGGCTAGCCCACGTGAGTGGCCATGTTGTGACGCCACTACCATAAGGACACGTGGTGGCATTGCACGTGCGCAGCACGCGTTGTTAGGGTGACATGGGTTTCCATTGTCCGTACTGTAGGCCGCTATCCTGGTTTCCATAGCAGGACAGGGTTGCTATGTGACCTAAAATTCTACAGTAGGGAGGGGAAGTGTTTGGTGGATGTGTTCGATTAAACAGGACATATCTAACTATCACAAACAACCCGACAATTTCTTCAATTGAGAGATGCGCCCTTCAGGGTGAGCCAATGGAACTGTTGACAATTTATATCCCAAACCTAAGATATTTTCCAACAAAATTCAGAAAATCTTCCATCTAGACATCACACCAAAACTACATATGGAATTTAAAAAATCATGCGAGACATTAGCACACCTGTGGGATGTGCTAATGGAACTGTTGACAGTTTATATGCCAATTTTAAGACGGCCGCTGGCGGCCATGTTTTTCAAAGAAATACAGAAAAAGTCGATAGCTCCCATTCAGACATTATCCCAAATCCATGAATGAAATTTGCAACTGATCAGGTGAGAGCTTCGGCCTGTATGCTGTGCTAAAGGAATTGTGGACGGACAGAGGAACGCAGGTACGTACGTAGGTATGTAGGTGTGTAGTTACGTACATACTTACGTACGTATATGCAGTATATCAAATACCAAAAAATTCTGACTCGTGAATCTGAAGAAGTTTTTTAAAGATTATTTCTCATATTGCTGTAAGTTAAAATTTCGGTCCCCATAGGGAGCCCAAATATTAACTGAGAGATTTGCTTTGATGAAACTCTAAAATGACCCCCGTAAGGATGTTGTATACCCATCATCAATAGATTCCGAGAGGTGGGTCAGAAGAAGAAGATTTTAAAAAATTATTCCCCATATTGCATTAAGTTAAAATTCGAGCTCCCATATAGAACCCAATTATAAACCGATGGACTGGATTTGAACAAACTTGACATTGACCTCTCTAAGGATTTTGTATACTATATATCAAAAGATTCTGACAGTGGTTCTGCAAAAGAAGAGTATTAAAGATTATTTTTAAATTGGACTAAGTTAAATTTGGGCTTCAATAGGGGGCCGAAATATTAACTCATTGATTAGATTTCAACAACCCTAGATTGGCATCCATAAGGATGCTGAATACCAAATATCAAAAGATTCTAAGTGGTGGATCTGAAGAAGATTTTTATAGGTTATTTCCAATATTGCAGTAAGCTAAAAATTGGGCTCCCAAAGAGGGCCCAATTATTAACTGATGGACTTGAGTTGAACAGATTTGAATCCAATCCCTGTAGGGATTCGTTAAACCACATATCAAAAGATTCCGACTAGTGTTTCCGAAGAAGAAGAGTTTTGAAGATTATTCCTCATATTGGACTAAGTTAAGATTCGGACTCCAACAGGAAACCCAAATATTAACCCAGGAACTCGATTTGAACAAAATTAGATCTAACCTCGGTTACCCCCTAAGGATGCTGTACACCAGATATCAAAAGATTCTCACTCGTGGATCTGAAGAAGAAAATTTTCAAAGATTATTCCCCATATTGCACCAAGTTGAAATTTCTGCCTTCGAAGTAAGCCCATATATTAACATAGGGACTTCATTTAATCAAACTTGAATCTGACCCTCAACACATTAACAATGATGTATACCCGATATTAAAAGATTCTGAATGATGGTTCTGAAGAAGATGTTTAAAAGATTATTCCCCATATTGCCCTACGTCAAAATCTAGACTTCTGTATTAAGCCCAAATATGAACCGAAGGGCTTAATTTTAACAAACGTGTATCTGACCCCTCTGTGAATGCTGTATACCAATTATCAAATGATTATGAGTGGTTCTGGGGGAGAATTTTTTTTTACATTTTTGAAAATATGCTACCTCGGAATTTTTTCGATACCCCCTACAGAATACCCACAACCGATGGCGTTGTTTTTACAATTCATTCTACTTGTCCTTAGGATGCTTCATGCCAAATAACAGTTCTCTGTTCCATGCGGTTTTGGAAATATGAGCATTTGAAAATATTAATATTTTAGCTCCTTGGTTCCCACGGGGACGCATGATATTTTTGCATGAATCAAGTACGTAGGAGTCAATAATACGACATACCAAATTTGGTTCAAATCGGCTCAGCTGCTCAGAAAATAGAAATTTTGGGCATTGCCAAACATCTTGCCAAATTTTGCTACACGAACTTTGTTAGAACAAACTTGATTCTACATCTCAAAGGAAAGCTCCATACCAACTATCAAGTCATTGTACCCAATGGTTCATGAGAGGACGAATTGTCTTTTAAAAATCAGCATTTTCGCCCAACCCCTGTCTATGGGGCTGGGCAGTAGATCTGAACAAAAAGATGAACTAAAAACAAAAGTGGTTGTCGCAGCAGGAGTTTCTCGGGGATCAACACGGTGTCTTGTGAATCTAAATCGGTATTATACTATACTTTCGTTTTTCTACGGTGTTTCAAAAATGAAAGTGTCAATGACACTGCGGCTCAACTTGTCCAAGAAGGGATTGAACTAAATAGAAATATCCAGTAAAGCAAAATCATTCAATCAAGTTTCTACAGAAAAGGCATTACACCAAAGCTACATATGAAATCTGGAGAAGATCAGGAGAGGGATGCGACCAGTACATGTAGGGTGTGCTAATGGAATTGTTTACCATTTTACTTGTATATACACAATCGCAGACGACCAATGGCGGCTGTGTTTTTCAACGGAACCCAGAAAAATTTGATAGCCCCCATGTAGACATCACATCGAAGCTACATGCACATGTGAAATGTGAAAAAAATCGTGAGAGATGTGGCCTGTGCTAATGGACTTGTAGACAATTTATATGCCAAATCCAAGATGGCTTTTAAACCAAATTCCTAAACATTCGATACCTCCCATCCTGATATGACAGCAAAGCTCCATACGTAATTTGAAAAAGATCGAGTGAGAAATGTGCCCCGTACGGTGTACTAAAGGAAATGTTAACAATTTATGTGCCAAATCCAAGATGGCTACTGAGTAGTGGCGGCCATGTTTGTCAATGAAATTCAGCACAATTCGATAGCTCCCGTCAACATCACACCAAAGCTACATATAAAATTTGAAAAAGGTCGGTGAGTGATGCAGTCTGTAGGGTATGCTAATGGAATTCTTGACAATTTATATGCCAAATCTATGATGGGCGACGGAGGCCATGTTTTTCAATGAAATTCGAGAAAAATTCATCAGCTCTCATCTATATTATTCCAAAGCCACGTATGAAATTTGGGACTGATTGGGTGGGAGATGTGGCCTGAAGGGAGTGTGCCAATGGAATTGTTGGCAATTTATGTACCAGATGCAAGATGGCTGGTGGTGGCCATGTTTTTCCAACGAAATTCAGAAAAATTATAGCTCCCATCCCATCTAGATATCACACCAAAGCTACAAATGGAATTTGACGAAGTCCGTGTGAGAGTTGTCGCTTGTTGGATGTGCCAAAGGAATTGTTGACAATGTGTATGCCAAATTTAATGGCCACCGCGGCCACGTTTTTCAAAACAGATCGGGAAAATTTCGATACCTCCCATCTAGACATTGCCGCAAAGCCACAAATGAAACTTGAAAAAGATCAGGTGGGCGACGCGGCTTGTAGGGTGTGCCAATGGAATTGTTGACAATTTATGTGCCAAATCTAAGATGGCCATTGGCGGCCATGTTTTTCAAAGAATTTCGGAAAATAGCTCCCATCAAGTCACATATGGAATTTGGAACTGATCGCATAAGAACTGCAGTCTGTAAGGTGTGCTAAACGAATTGCGGACGAACGGACGGACGATGGTTAGTAACCCATCCTAATAGCTCATACTTGACGTTGTCAATGTCATTCATCGCGAACATCAGTGAAGAAAGTGTTGATAGTCTATTTTAACTGTCAAATTTCTAAGTTCAAGGTCAATAACTCTGATCTAAGTCATACGAGTGGAATGGAATTGAAGCTTAATCTGTAAGTGCTCATCGGGAAGCTACAGTGTACAGTACGTGGAGAGTGTATTATCACTAAATCACTCGCAGAGTGGAGATTCCACCCAGGCAATAATTGCAAATTTGTTGCAAAGCATAACCAGCAAAAGCAAAGTTTCAGCCAATGGACTTCCGGGTTAAACCCAGAGGTCCATTGGCTGAAACATTGCTTGTGTTTTTTGTCGATATGTACAGAATTTGAACGTTATAGCTCGTTTGATAACTCCACTCCGCGGGTGATTTAGTTACAATCCACTCGCCACGTACTGTACATACAAAAAAAAAATTTAATATTTCCATCCACAGCTGAAAAAAGTGAGGAAAACCTGTCATAACTTCGAACTTCCAAGTTTAAGGGCAATAACTGTAATAAACCAACTGAGTGAAATGGGATTAAAACTTGATTTTAACTACCTATCGGGACGTTACATGCATGTACAGAAACAGATTTCATTTTTTCCATCCATAGATGAAAAAGAGCGGATAACGTGTTTTAACTATCGAGTTCCTACGTTCAAGGGCAATAACTCTGTAATAAACAAACTGGGCGTTCAAATTTATTCACGATTCATTTATTTTTTTTATCTCATATATTTCTCTTTTTTGAACAAAGGTTTATGACTCCAAAGGAACATAAAGATCATTCACTCGACGGGCGATGTTGTACTGTTTAAAAATTACTACAGTCTATAGTTTAACGATAGATAGAAGTTCTAATGCTTATTTGTAACAAACCTATACAAACTTCCTAAAAAAGCACACAAAAGTCGGTTAAGTCATAGTTTTTGTAACTTTCTTGAAAATTTGATTCGAAGTTAAAGAAATACGTGGATAACTATATTTAAATTTGGAATGGAATGAATGCATCACAATCAGGTTATTCAGGTGGCATTGTTAAAATAATTTATTGGATAAATGAAAATTTTTTTCGAAAAAGAATGTATCTGTTGACCCTTCACTGGAACGACCTCCGCAAGCTCTGTTCCAATGAAAAGAACCAGTTCGAGAAGCTCATTCTATTGACGGGTAATAAGCTGCACTTTTGAAAGAAAAAAAAATTCAACAATATGATAAAATTTGAAGGACATTTGTAAGGTTTTTTGAGATGGCTATCTTTTAGTATTATTGTGAGTAAATTGTCAATTTACTATTTTGGTCCAAATAAATAATATGGGGTGAAAAAATACAATGTGAAAAATTTAGTTGGGTAAAGGGTTAATTTAGAATAATCAATTACATATCAACAATTTGAATATTCAGAAGTGATTGTTTCATTTTTAAACAAAATTAATTTCTTTCACTCTCATGAATTTAAGAAATTAAACACTTTTATTATGGTGTCATCTGCTTGTTTTTGTTAAATCAAAATAAATGAGGGAAAAAAAATGCGTTGTGATTCGACAAAAGTTAATTGAGAAATGATTTCATTGTTTACATATTGCAAAATTAAATTATTTAGAATGGTTTCTACATGTGAAAAAATGAATGTGTTTACAACATGATATAAAATAAGTGGTGACCATAAATCACAAGTGCAGCAAGACGCCATTTTGGATTCACTGTTTACCTCATGATATAAATTAATGGGCGACCATAAATCACAAGAGGAACAAGACTCCATCTTCTGTTTACTGTTTACGACATGATATAAATTAATTGGTGACCATAAATCACAAGTGGAATAAAACGCCATCTTGTGTTCGCAGTTTACATTATATGAATTAATTGGTGACCATAAATCACAAGTGAAACAATACGTCCTCTTGTGTTCACAATTTATGACATGATGTAAATTATTTAGTGACCATAAATCGCAAGCGTTACAAGACTACGTCTTGTGTTCACTGTATACGACATGATATAAATTAATTGGTGACCATAAATCACAAGTGGAAGAAGTCGTAATGTTGTGATCACTGTATACAACATGATATAAATTAATTAGTGACAATAAATCACAAACTGAGCAAGAGGCCATCTTGTGTTTACTGCTTACGAGATGATATAAATTAATTGGTGACCATAAATCACAAGTTAAACAACACTTCATTCCTGCTCATCGTTTACTAAATGATATAATTTAATTGGTGACCATAAATCACAAGTGGAACACGACGCCATCTTGTGTTTACTGTTTACGACATAATGTAAATTAATTGGTGACCATAAATCACAAATGGAACAAGGTGTCTTTTTCTGTTCAATCTTTGCTAAATGATATAATTTAACTGGTGACCATAAATCACAAGTGAAACAAGACGCCATCCTGAGTCCACTGTTTGCGGCATGATATTAATTAATTAGTGACCATAACAAGGCACCATCTTATGTTCACTATTTATGACATGATATAAATTAATTGGTGACCATGAATGGCGAGTGGGACAAAACGTCACCTTTTGTTCACTGTTTACAACATAATATAAATTAATTGGTGAGCATAAATCACAAGTGGAACAAAACGCCGTCTTGTGTTCACGGTTTACATTATATAAATAATTGGTGACCATAAATCACAAGTGGAACAAGACGTCATCTTGTATTCACTGTATACAACAAGATATAAATTAATTGGTGACCATAAATCACAAGTGGAACAAGACGCCATCTTGTGTTCACTGTTTCCAACATGATATAACTTAATTAATGACCATAAATCACAAGAGGAACAAGACGCAAACATGTGTTCACTGTTTACAACCTGATATAAATCTACTAGTGACCATAAATCACAAGTGGAGCAAAACGCCATCTTGTGTTCGCTGTTTACATAATATAAATAATTGGTCACCATAAATCACAAGTGGAACAAGACGACATCTTGTGTTCACTGTATACGACATGATATAAATTAATTACAGTAGCACAAAGTAAAAGTCCAAAGAAAAGGGATTCCATATATATTAATAATTAAAAGAAGTAACAGCTCTTTCCGTTCCTCCAATGTTTCGGCCTCATGACCTTCATCAGGGTGGAACACTTAATTATCACATAATAAAATATTAATAGTCCTCTCACTAATCGACTGTAGAGAAATAATATGTTGGCATATACAGTAACGTCGTAGCGTTGCACGTACAAAGCCAACGTCACGCAGTCATAAAAATATTCGATTAGTGAGAGGACTATTAATATTTTATTATGTGATAATTAAGTGTTTCCACCCTGATGAAGGCCATGAGGCCGAAACGTTGGAGGAACGAAAAGAGCGGTTACTTCTTTTAATTATAAATTAATTGGTGATCATAAATCACAAGTGGAACAAGGCGGCATGTTAGGCTCACTGTATGCAACATGATATAAATTAATAAGTGACAATAAATCACAAGTTGAAGAAGACGCCATCTTGTGTTTACTGTTTACGACATGATATACATTAATTGGAGAAAATAAATCACAAGTAGAACATCACATCATCTTCTGTTCAATGTTTACTAATGATATAATTTAATTGGTGACCATAAATCACAAAAGAAACAAGACGCCATCTTGTGTTTACAGTTCACGACATGATAAAAATTAATTGGTGACCATAAATCACAAGTAGAACAAGATGTCCACTTATGTTAAATGCTTACTACATGATATCATTTCATCGGTGACTATCAATCACACCTGGAACAAAACGCCATCTTGTGTTCGCTGTTTACATTATATAAATTAATTGGTGACCATATATCGCAAGTGCCTCCAAGGCGGCATCGTGTGTTCAATGTATACGACATGATATAAATTAATTGGTGACCATAAATCACAAGTGGAACAAAACGCCATCCTGTGCTCACATGATATAAATGAATTAGTGACCATAAATCATCAGTTGAGTGGAACAATGAAGTATACGTATATGATAATAATACGTATACTTCATTGTTCCACTCAATTGATAATAATAATGAAGTATACGTATACGTATATGCTTTGTGCATGCGCTTTTATAACGTGCTTCCAGAAACGCATATTAAGACAGAACCGCGAAGGTACTGTTGTATTATAGCTTTATCGCGTTTTCGCCTAAAACTGCTTCCAAAAACGCGACTCATACGACAATACCGTTGCGGTTCTGTCATATTATATAGCTTTGTCGCGTTGTCGCGGTTCTGTCGTAAGATAGCTTTTGTCGCGTTGTCGCGTTGTCGCATTTTCGCAGTTCTGTCGTAATATAGCTCTGTCGTGCTATCGCGTAAAATTGGTTCAAAAACGCGACAAAGCTATAATACGACAGAACCGCGACACAACTGTCGTAATATAGCTTTGTGGCGTTTTCGCGTAAAATCGCTTCAAAAATGCAAGTCGACAAAGCTATATTACGATATTTTACACGACGGAAGCGTCGTGTTGTCGTGCACTTTGTCACATTTTTGTTTTTGTCTTGAAACTAATTCTAGCCGAAAACGTATCGCGGTTCGTAATATAGCTCTGTCGCATTTTTGTCCAGGCATTCTCATTTAAAATATTTCCTGAAAACGCAAAAAGAGAAATGCGACGCTCGATACTTTGCTCTAACAGGACACCATAGAGGAAGACATTGCAAACACAATAAGATTTATTACAGTGAAAACCTCGACGTCAAACGACAAAGGTTCATTTATTCCCTTGTGGTTCAAGTCATTTTCAAATCATTATTTCAACACAAAATGTGGATTTTTCACTGCCTGTCAAGATTCTTGCCCTCCAAGCGGATTTCCCGAGATTAGGAACAATGCTGTCCTCTTTTGGTTTAATAACAGAAAAATTAATTTAACTTAATTATTTACAGTTACCGAACAAACCTTTTTAATTTCTGTGACGTGATTTTATTGTGCAATATTCACACAGTGATTGATAATTCAGATGTTCGATAAAGTTATCTCCCCTGAAGTTATAAGATGGGTTAGGAAGGTCCAATTAAGAAGCAATTAACTGTTGAGAAAACACATATGATATCAGTAGAAAAAAAAAAGTTTCCTTTTGTTACTTTTAATAACAAAAAACAGGCAGCTCTCATAGCTCTCTGAGTTACAAGGCTAATCTAATTAGAAGCAACTGAGTAACTGACCACTTCGGCGCTTCAGAATGTGTTTTTACAGTAATTTGAACTTCTTTATTCTTTCCAGAAAAAAATATAGCAAACCTTACCTCCTAGACTTTTATATGAATGCAAAGGATAGTGTCTGTATTATATGTTGGATTCGCATAAAGTTGATATAATGAACAGAAAAATGGTTACACACCATCATCAAAATATAGCGAAAGGAAAGTGTTTTCTTCTTTTTAAATGAGTACAAACAGAGAATAATTAAACATTCAGACTGATTAGAGAAAAAACTATAAAAGGCCAGCTTCTGCAATTTACAGTACTCCACGGGAAAAGGCCCGAAGTTTGCAAAATGATGCGCCCATTGATGATACAAATTCGCTGACATGTCGAAATTTCAATTTTTGCATGAAATTCCCAGACCCTAAGTGTTAAATTTTCTGACAGCTTCAGGAAATTAACGGGAGCTAACTTTCCCGTACATCTCTTCCAATAACGAAAATTGTCAGCCACGAGTGTCTCCTTGCAATTTATTATTTGTATTTAGTAATTATCTTCAAGAAGTTCATTAATTATTATTTTGACAGCTCGCGGGAGACAGTGAAGCTTAATCATTATAACTCATCACTGCACCTAACTCAAGTGACTCAGTTCCGATTTCTTTCTATTTGATCGACACATCAGTTTTTATTTTCCAACATTCATTGCCTATCCTTCCCCTAACGGGTGTGTCGTAGGTGGCCCAAATATTTCACTTCTGTCCTTCAAGAAATAGCACACATGTAAAAAAATTTGCTAATTAGACCAGATTTCATTATATATTTTGCTGTATCTGTCGTCAATTAACTCATCACCTTGAACATCAACTGGCTGTGGCCAGCTTTACACTTAAATACCGTCATACCAATTTTTTCATCTTTGCTTCAGGAAGCAGGGATAATTAACGCCGTACTCGAACAACGAAGTGGCTGGTTTGTGGCAATTGTTGGGAGGAAAAATATAAAAGTGTTAAGGGTTAACTGGTAGAATGCTGGAAGCACGTATTTTGGGCTTTACACTGGAGCACCTCAGATTAAAGGTTCCATGATTTGTGGATGTACTTCATATTATCCTGAAAGTGAAATTATTTAGTCCATGGATTTGAATTGTTATAATTTATGGGAGCGTGCTTGTAGGCACTCTCTCATACATTCTAACAGGGTAAAAACATGTTACCAAATTTTGAGGATTAAAAATAATTTTGCACTATACCAGTTAAATAATCGATCTTGCAAGCAATTTCATTTGGATAATCATATCGCAGTTATTAGTTTTACTGTCACCGGCATTAATGCCAGTCTCTGTGTTCACAATGTAACTTTGGCCCTTTGGACCCCAATGACCTTCCATCAGCCCACGATCCTTCTGATTTTTCTTAATCAAGGATTGCAAAATGCATAATAACATCATGTGGCGTAGACCAGCCCGAAGGCTACCGGAAGGCTGCGCGTCGAAAGTGTTGATTGGTCTGCCCTTAAAATTGAAAATGGACTCTCTTACCTTAGTGGACTGAATTGATATGGAGGATGGCATTGGGGATCAAGGTGTCAACGTGACCAGCTGAGATTCTCCTCCTTCTCGTTACTATCAATATTATCACCATTATTATTACCATTATTATTACCAATATCACAGGTAATATCGTCCTCCTATGGAAACTCACCTGTTGCAAGAAGGATTAAGCCTGTAAGATATGGGGTGGCTCCCACTTGTTAGGTACCTCCGCAGCACAATAGCTACACCCTTCTGACAATTTTCGATTTTTCGTGTCAGAAGGGAATACGTTTCCCTCATTGATTTTTATTCCTTGGCGCAATTACAAAGCTTGCTAGTGGTACATAAAGCTTGATGAATCCTGACCAGCCAAATATATTACCGTCTGTATCTCATCTCCTCGATTGTGCATATATGTACGATTATCATAACCCACAAGTATAGTACATGTATTTATGTGTGTAAAGATGTATATATATATATATGTGTGTATGTATGTATGTATATGTATATGTATATATGTGTACATGTATATGTATATATGTGTGTGTATCCGTGTGTGTGTGTGTGTGTGTTTGTGTATCTGCATGTATATATGTGTGTATATGTGTACGTGTGTTTGTGTCTATGTCTATCTGAGAGCATATATATGTGCACATGCACGTATGTGTGTATAAGTCGGCCCAAATAGTCAGTAACTAGTAAGTATAAACCCTCCACCACCCATCCCAGATGATGTGGGTCGACATTGACAAAGTCAATGATGGTCTATATCTTCTGGAATGCGTGATGGCGTGTCCTTTTGCTCAGTTCCAGGTTCCTGAAAATGGACTGTATATATGTGTGTGTGTCCGTGTGTGTGTGTGTGTGTGTTTGTGTATCTGCATGTATATATGTGTGTGTATGTGTACGTGTGTTTGTGTCTATGTATATCTGAGAGCATATATGTGTGCACATACACGTATGTGTGTAGAAGTCGGCCCAAATAGTCAGTAACTAGTAAGTATAAACCCTCCACCACCCATCCCAGATGAGTGGGCCGACATTGACAAAGTCAATGATGGTCTCTATCTTCTGGAATGCGTGATGGCGTGTCCTTTTGCTCAGTTCCAGGTTCCTCAGGTGCGTTATGGAAATATCACTTGGGGGCAACTGTGGTTCAGAATGTGGTTCGCTCGGGTGAACTTGGAACTGGCGGGTGTCAACTGTATCGGTATATTTATGTTAGAGCCTGTGCACATGCGTATGTGTGTGTACGAGAGAGAAAGAAATGCACAGGTTGTGTGTGAGGATGCGGGGCAGCGTGTGCGTGTGAGGGTGTGCGAGTGTGTAGATACGCTTGTGTGTGTGAGAGGACGTATATGTGCATATATGCAGCCTGTGCCAAGCAGCAATAACACAACTCTATTATTTTAGCAAATATTATAGTCTTCCCTTTTTTGTGTGTGTGTGTGTCTCCACACCTTTGGTTTGTCGCTTGCGTCACAATTCACCCACTCCCGAATTATTCTACGTATGATATCCACTACTATTTTGTTATTTAGTTTGACATTTGACTTTGAATAAGCAGTTCATTCCTTCGGAATATGAATTGTTTTTCCAGCTTGTTTTCCTTATTTTTCTTTACTATTTTCTCTTGCTTGTTTCTTCTGAGTTACCTTCTCCACTTTCATCCAAACTCTCGTATAAAGCAACCTGAATTCAATTCGCACCACTGCGAAATGATCCTGTCATTGAAAGTTACCAATCTCCGGGCATCGTGCATACGTGTGTATTATTACCACCCACAGATTACATAATGTATAGTCTTGAGTCATACCGCGCCAGGATTGGTACATTCAATACTGTAGTTCATGCTCGCGGCCTGAAAAGAAGACTAACAAAACACCAGTCCCTTTGTGCTCTTGTGTATCTTTACATGTGGTCTATTCGTATTAAGGTCCAGATCAGCATTACTGTAACATCAGCCCTGTTTCATCTTTTATTCAACAAATTTATCCTACGCTGCCAATGCAGTAATGATCTTTGTACGAATGTTGAAAGACCCAATCTCCCACCGACACTTAATATACCATATACAATGCCAACTTCCTCAGCCATCTGTTATTTTATATATTTTATGACTTTGGTATTGGCTGTGGTCTTGTTATTGTCCGGAGACATTGAATCAAACCCTGGACCAGACTCTGTGTACAGAGAAAATAACCATGATGCATTAAAAATCTTTCACCTGAACATCCAAAGCCTGAAGCCTAAAGTAGACATTGTTCAATATGAATCATCCTTCTATGATATCTTAGCATTTACTGAGACATGCCTTCAATGCTCGGACCCAACATCAGATATTATGATCCATGGCTTCCAAGAACCTGTACGATTTAACCGTTTGTCGAGGGGAGGGGGTGTTGCCGTCTACGTGAAAGACGGCTTGTGCTTTCGGCATAGAACTGATCTTGAGGTGAATGACATTGAATGCATCTGGGCTGAAGTGTTCATGACCCATGGTACGTCACTGCTGCTAGGAGTATTTTACCGCCCACCCAGTAGTCCCTCAGATGTTTGGGATAAAATTACGGCATCTATTGACAAAGCCAAAGATACCTTAATTTCAGACATAGTTATTACTGGTGACTTCAACGACAACCAATATGGTTCTCCCAATGGTTGCTTCCGGGAACTAAGTAATTATTTCAATCTTAGACAGCTTGTGGAAGAACCAACATGCTTTACCGAATCATCTGCAACTCTGATCGAGCTATTTGCGGTTAGTAATACTGTACATGTACTGGAATGTGAAGCCCTAGAACCACTTGTACCTGACATGACTCGCTATCATTGTCCGATTTATATTGCCATTGAATTCAAGAAAGAAAAGCCTAAAAACTTTAAGAGACGCATATGGTTGTATGCAGAGGGAAACTTTGATGGTCTGAACACTGCATACAATAACGTAGACTGAGAAAGACTGCTTGCTCATTCGTGCCTGGACACTGTAGTATCCACCTTCACCGATCAATTACTCGAAACGGCATCTAAATTTATTCCCAACAAATTGATAACCTCTAGGGCTAACCAGCCTAAATGGATGCATAATCAAATTCGATTATTAATAAGGCAAAGAACACGTTTATACCGTAGAGCAAAGCGCTCTGGCCAACTGCAAGACTGGGCGAGATATAAGCATAAACGAAATGAAGTCGTATCAGCTGTTAGGAAAGCCAAATCTACATATATATCAAAAGTCCAATCAGAACTAAGTTGTCCGGATACACCATCGTCAGTGTGGTGGAAAACATTAAAAACATTTATCTGTAAAAATATCCATGGAATCCCGACTATAAGTCACCTCAACAAACTCTATTCAACTAATCTAGAAAAGGCGGAAGTGTTCAATGATTACTTCTGTTCCATTTCGACATTGGATGACACTAATGCATCCTTGCCAGATTCACCCCTGCCTACCCTACAATCGCTTGACAAAATAACACTTGAAAGCAAGGAAGTGTACGAAGCAATCAAGAGTATTAAGGTATCGAAGGCGTCTGGTCCTGATCTAATAAGTCCCAGACTTTTAAAAGAATGTAAAGACTCATTGTGTGACCCACTTACGGCCCTCTTCAATAGGTTATTAGATAACTGTTACTTTCCAAATTTATGGAAAAAAGCCAATGTGACACCGGTGCTGAAAAAGAATCCGTCTAATGTAGTTACTAACTATCGGCCAATATCTTTGCTTAGCTGTACTGGTAAACTACTTGAAAAATGTATCTTCAAACGATTATGGCATTTCTTATGTGATAACAACATACTAAGCCAGTTTCAGTCTGGTTTTACTCCAGGTGACTCTACGGTTC
This sequence comes from Pictodentalium vernedei, assembly GCA_031216915.1. Classification (NCBI taxonomy): domain Eukaryota; kingdom Metazoa; phylum Mollusca; class Scaphopoda; order Dentaliida; family Dentaliidae; genus Pictodentalium; species Pictodentalium vernedei. The sequence continues at coordinate 360,084,637 of CM062297.1, forward strand.
TACAACTGACAGACCTCTATGATGAATTCTGTCACGCTCTTGACGAAGGAAAAGAAGTAAGGGTCGTCTTTTGTGATGTTAGTAAGGCATTTGATAAAGTTTGGCATGTTGGTCTTATTCACAAGCTCGAGAGAACAGGAATATCTGGTGACTTGCTTTGTTTCCTAAAATCATACCTTTCTGATCGGTACCAGCGCGTCCTTGTAGCCTCTGAGGCATCTCCTTGGAAACCAATAACGTCTGGTGTTCCACAGGGTTCTATCCTTGGTCCCCTGTTATTCCTGATTTACATCAACGATATTACTGTAAACCTACTTAGCAGCATACGTTTATTTGCAGATGATACATCCCTTTATCTTATAATTGAGAATCCTGACCAAGGTGCCATCATACTCAACCGTGATTTAGCCACAATTGAACATTGGGCTAAAACTTGGCTCGTTGAGTTCAACCCCCATAAAACGGAAACCATGATCATATCACGTAAAAGTAACGTTCCAGTGCACCCACCAATATATTTAAGCGGAACTCAAATCTCGGAGGTGTGTAGCCACAAGCATCTGGGTGTAATTTTGAATAAAGGTTGTACATGGAACGACCATATCAATGATATGTGCGCTAAAGCCTGGACACGTATTGATTTGCTCAGGGCCCATAAGTTTACACTTGACCGGAAAGTCCTTGAAAAGATATACTTCGCATTTATCCGACCTCTTTTAGAATACGCTGACTCTGTCTGGGACAACTGCTCAGCAACTCAAGCTGCTGACCTGGAGAAAATACAAGTAGTTGCAGCAAGAATAGTCACTGGCGCCACTGTGAGCTGCAGAAAAGAACTTCTCTACACAGAAACTCAATGGGATTCACTGGAAGAAAGACGCCGAAAGCACAAGCTTATCCAATTTTTTAAGATGTATCATAAATTAACGCCTCCATATATCTCCAACAAGGTGCCACCAATTATCTCATCTATCACCCAAAACCACAATCTGCGATCGGAAAATAACCACCGTGTTCCTTTTTGCCACACCAATTTATATAAGTCCTCGTTTATCCCGCAAGTTACCGACCAGTGGAATGGAATACCCCCCTCAGTAAAAGAAAATTGTTCCCTCATAAACTTCAAGACGTTTATAAATAGTGCGAACCTGCGACCACCAATTTTCTACTATGGCGCCAAATCTCGTGCTGCCCAGATTTATCATTGCAGGTTACGCCTGCATTGCAGTAATATCAACGCCCACTTATACGATAACCATCTCTCACCATCTCCACGTTGCCAGTGTGGGGATTTTGAAAATACTGAGCACTTTCTTATGCACTGCCCAATCTATGACGATGCTCGTGATTCCACAATCAATACATTGCCATTTACTTTTGAGCTCTCAACACTTTTATTTGGATCCGAACATTTGAATAACAATGAAAACTTTCTTGTCTTCAGAGCTGTGCAGGACTTCATCATGGTGAGTGGACGTTTTAATACGTAACAGTGAGCCTAAAGACATTTTGGTATTATTTGCCACACATATGGGCCACCGTTACCGATTTGTTCATTGAGGCTGCCCTATTGAATATTCTGTGATAGCCAACATTGAATTCAGGTTGTTTCCCCATTTCCTAGTTAACCCTTTACCCAATGTAACGGTCAGTGTTATCCAAGAAAATCACCATTTAACCCACTTTATATTTTCAGTTTTCGTCTCGGGAACATGGCTAGTGACCCCTCAATGGAACGAGTTCGATGAGCTCGTTCCGGTGAGGGGTCATGGGCTGTGCTTTTGAGACGGACATTGAACATTTCTAGTTATTCAAAAATTATTCTTCAAGTGTCGTCTTCTACACGTGTTGGGAAAGGGGTTAAGTTCCTTGTCCCTTTTTATTCTTCTATTCTCTCTATTACTCTCCTTACTCTCTCTATTTCTCATGTTTAAACAATATTTTACTTAGTGTTTCCAGCTACCTTTAAACTTCGTCAGTCTTCCCAAGGAGACAGCTTATACAAGCTAAAAGCTTAATGCTGAATCCTTCCAACAAATCTCGTTCTTGACACATAACTTTAATGCATATCATTGTATTACGTATTCTGTGTAACAACCATCTTGTAGATAATGATATGTATGTATCATATTTTCTCATGAATAAATATTGTTTAAACTAAATAATCGACCATTAACTTGGCACGTCTTATAACAAATTTCTTATTTTTTAGCCGCTCGGGTGACTAATATGGTAGAAAAATATCCAATACATAATCTCCGGTTCCTCGGATATCTTAAAGCTTGGGTTACCCTAAGATTTATTTGTTTATTGGTGTTTAGGATCACTTTCATCATCTATGATTATATCATGACTGCAATACAGGCATGAAGTAAGGTATATAGACAGAAAGCGGTGTGTGTTTGAATCGGTGGGTGTTTTACATAACGAGTTGGAATGGCGTGGTCATATTTGCGCTAGAGCCGAAGGCTCCAGCGAAATATGACTCCTCCATTCCAACGAGTTATGTAAAACACCCACCGATTCAAACAAACATCGCGTTCTGTGTTTATTACACATCCCATGCATTAAAATGCAACAAATTTTAATTCCGATGTTTAAATCCAAAGGTGAAGAGTCCGTTTGTTATCTTTTCTGTTGGGCGTGCTTGTTGAAATTCGTATCGCTGTTTCTCTTCGGCTGGTGATCATTCACGCCTAACTATTTGGTGGCTATTACATGTACTAATAGTAAAAATAAAAGTACAAATTTGAGCAGATATGTAAAACAGTCGGACGAAACCTTTTTAAAAGAAGTTCGAAGCATGTCAGGACGTCCGAAGATTTACCGAAATAAAGTAGAACAATTTAGATATATGGGATCCGCAGACGAGACGGCCACGGGAATGGGTTAATGTTGTGGTTGGAAATGATTGTTTTTTTAATGTTATCTCATTTTTGGTTAACTAATTTTTTTATGAACCGGCTTTATTTTGCTTTGGGCGTTTTCTTTTTCACACTACGCGATAGATGATCCAGAATTGTATAACGAAATTTAGAAACTTTTCGAAGCGTAACTAATGACTCGACGGGAAAGGAACTAGTATAAACGGTGCTGGGAAAAAAGTTCCGGCTTGTACATCACCAGTTGAATGTAGAAACATTTATTTCACAGCGGGGATTCCGTTAAATACAAGGGTTTAAAGTTTAAAGAATGTGTAATAAAGGCAATTATTTGTACCTGCCCTGCCCACTTCAGAAGACTTCCACCACAGGCGTTTGTGATCACATCCTATTTCACAGTACAATAATACTTGTTGCCTTAGTAAACAAGCGCTATTCTGCCCCTCTAAGATGGCGCCTTGACGTTTTGAGGGGCGGAGGGAAGGGTGGTTGGACTCTCTCAGCATTTGCATCTCTGTTGCATTTTTCCAGAATCTCGATCTCAGGCGCAATGGACTTACACCGCAGATAACACATACTACCAATAAACGAGTGAAACTACAGTTTTCTTTAATGTTTTTAATGACTTATTTCTCTAAACACATTTTCTACAGGGTCCAGTTTAGCTGGCGGTCTGTAAGTCGTGGTTCTGTCAGCCTATATTTGCGATTTCTATTGTTGAAAACACAAGAAAAGTTTATTTTCTTGTGAGTTTTCTTGTGAGTTGTCGTTGACATACTGCCATGGGATGACTTTTCTGCTTGTGATTATGAGCCCGAGTTCGTGGCATAGGAGCCGGGTTGGGGTAAAGATCCAAACCCCTCTTTTGCTCTCCCACTGCAGCACCTTCTGCAGCGATAACCACTGTGCAAAGGAATGTTTTAGACCCAACCCACATAAAAATAGATAAAGAAATATTGCCTTTCTACGTCACTGGCATGTGTACGGTGCTTGAGATTTAAGGGACCATTTGGTCACTGGTAATTACACTGCACCCCAACCCTCTCAACAGCCCTGTCTCTCGCGTATAATTATTTATTTATTTATTTATTTATTTATTTATTTATTTATTGAAGTTTAACGACACTTTCCACAGTCAGGGCCACCTCGTGTCGGAATCTATGCGATTGTCGGGAGTATAACGTCAGTTTTAGTCAACCCGTTTCTGGTTGTGCTTCCCATTAATCGAAGAAAAAATAGTGAACTTTTCAATTCAGCTATAGACCAGAGTAATTTTTATTTATTTATTTATTTATTTATTTATTTATTTATTATTTATTTATTTACTTATTATTTATTATTTAACACACACTCGGCATTATTCATTTTAAAAATGTTTCTGGGGGAGGTCCAATAATCTTTTTATCTTTTTTTTCGTTTTTTGAAAAGCACCCTCCCTCAGTCACATCAACGCAAGTAGGATATGAACTCCATGCCTACCCAACTCAAGATTTTGATCTTCGGGATATGTATGGGATAACATCAGAAAATAATTCTTAATTATACCTGGTTGAATATTTCGTGATTCGAAACTGATCTTCAAGCGCTTCCCAGATATGAAACTCTGAAACCACAATCAGACAGCAGGATAGTTGCAACAAACGATTCACTTTAACTTGACACAGCGGATCTGAAATAGAACATTGGAGGACGGTGTTTTGAGCAGGGCCGATACTTAAGTAGACGCGAAAAATGAACCAATCAAATTGAAACAGGTAATATTGCAGTTATCATCGGGGGACGTCCTGATCGAGTGTGAAACATACTGCATAATTATTGATGCTGCAGGTGCTGTGATTGTTTAACCACATCCACTCCATGAAATAAATACAATCCTTATAGCCTTATACAAATGAACAGTCTCACGCTACAATGTGTGATCGGTCTGGTGTATTTTCATCGTTCACCCTTATGGTGATGTCAAATAAATATCTTTGATGTGCATATTGTGCTTGTATATTATCATTTATTGCGACGAGGCCCGTATTGGAGGACGCATATACCAGCTCAAAAACGAGGTGAGTCGCAATAAAAGATTGTATTCTAGTACAGGAGCACAAAACACGTTTATCCACCACTCAGTCGAGACGACCTATGGACCTATAACCATGACATCTCAGAAAAGCCACACTCAGCTGATCAAACAATAAGACTCCATTTTCCATTCTCTCAACCCAACGAAGCGTCAGAAAATTCCTTCATTCGTATTTATTTATTTAATGGCGTTTAACGACACTTTCGACAGCCATGATCACCTCCTATCAGACAGTTTTATGGGTGGAGGAAGCCGGAGAGGACAACCGCTATTGATACTGCTGTTTGTGTTTGCATTTTTGGTAAATGACCCCTCGTTGGGACGAGCTCGATCCAACGAGGGGACATAATCTATGCCTTCGAGACATTATTTTTTATAAATTTGGTTGGCGAGTTTTGATATCAGCGCTGGCCAGTTTTAGTCACTACGTTTGGTAAAAGGTTAAATTACACATTATGAGATAAAAAGACTCAAATTCGCCAATTTTTGAAATTACAACCTCATTCTCTAAAATTCACCTGTGCCGATCTGTAACGATATCCCAAAATGAATACAATTAATCCAACCCCAAAAGTGAATACGCAAAACAACATCTACTCAATTGGCGGCCTTCCAAGTTAAGCGAGAGTGTCCCTCCCACCAAACATTGAACCCCGCGATGTTGTGTTGAAAAGATGTTTCTGCGACATTTGAAACAACATGTAGCACCACACCATCTACTTTGCTACTTCCAGTCACACAAAAGATTCCCTCCCAAATATATCCACAGTAGCATCCCCATCGAAGATTATCTGCCCATTTGGTGGCTACCTCCGCCCTATATGCCAAACACCTCCTCCCGCAGCGCAGCAGTAGTTTCCCTTCCTCCTAGCACCCTCAGAAGTAAGGTGGACCCTCCTCCCGAACATTGAATCCTGTCATCATATAAGAGAAAGATGCTCCCATGACATGAGAGCAACGCCTGTCCTACCAGGTTATATAGGACCCACCCTTCCCTTTTCGCTACTCCCTGTCCCACAAAGAGATCCTTTTCCGACACGTCCGATTAAATCCCTAGATCCCTGATCTAGTGGCGATCTGATGCCTTCTGATCCCTATATGCCCCCTATAGGGTAATTCTCCATTAGCCCCCTCGCTTGCATTAACCAACCTGTCTGAATGTGTAGAGTTTCATACATGGTTAAACGTCGTTTTGCACCACCTGCTGTTTGGGAGGTTTACCAGATAATGCATGTAGTAGAATTTTCCCAAACGCCTGCTTCGGTGGATTCGAGGGAGAATACTGAGTTTTCGCTGAGTAAAACATCATTGATAGGTTTATGAATAGTGCAAGACTGCATTAAGCGGTGATAAATTTTGTCGTCACTCCCGGAGACATTTGTTTATAAGAGGCAAGACGAGGATATTTTATGTAAATTTAAAACTGTGGTCGTAAAAGCGCTCTCTTTCTCGATTAGAACGTGATCTAGTTGTGATACATTTAATCATTGGGTTGAGATTTCGTGTATAAAATATTGCGAAAGCAAGCCCGAATAAAGAAAAGAAAACGGAATTTGCATTTGAAATTCGATGTCATCACATTTCTTTTTCTAGAATTGAGAATCTTCGCTTCTGTGGAGGAGGGAAGATTGAAAAGAATTAAAACGAGTTTGCGATCCAGCAGGATTTTCCTAACCGCGTCTTTAACCTTTTGAAAAATACAGGCCGTTTTCCGGGCAAGGAACATGATACGTCAAATTTTCATAAAGTAGGGTGGCTACAAAGTAAATATGTGGCATGGATAAATCAATCAATAATTTCAATGTTTAGGCCCAAGGCTGCACGTTGAAAATATTAAATGGTCTACCCTCAAATAATGAATATAGACTCTTCCAATTGCCGCCATTGAACTGACATGGAAGATACCACCAGGGTTCAAAGGGTTTAATGACCGCACTTTACAGTATTGCATGTAAAACTTGGAAAGGGGCTTTACTAGTATGGATGGATGGATGAATGGATGGATGGATGGATGGATGGATGGATGGATGGATGGACCATGTCCTAGCCATCCTCAAATACTGAGATGAGTCGTACAGCAGTAATAGCCCAAGAACATTAGGTTTCACTAGGGAAAAAATCGGAGAAAGCTGATTTTTTCAGGGAATGTCGAGTACATGTCACTGAACGATTAGACAAAAGTCCCCTAAAATCCCAGTTGAGCTTTTTTTTCTACAGCCTTTTTTCGAAAACGCGTTTGAAAAAAATTTAAAAAAAATCGCACGAACTTTGTAACCTCGAATTGATCCAACTGTATATTTTGTTTACGCGTATTTCGAGCTACATAATGTCTAATATACATTTACCTAGAGGAAAATGTGCATTCTGTGACAATTTCTGCGAAAAATTATTGAAAATTCACAAAAAAGTATCGGATTTACGCAAAAAATGACGATTTTCCTAACGGATTTGCCCAAAGGGTCGTAGTACAGAACGGGATGTTAGTTGGACAGACGATAAAAAATCCACCACCATTTGAAGACTTTTATCATTGCTTACAAAATAGACATTATGGAAGACCCCCTCTGCTTCTGGCCGAGTTCCCCTTTTGGCATAAAATTCGTCAGCATGAGAACTCAACTATTTTCGGGCTTGGGACCGAACAGCATTAGATCAATAAATAATATTTACAGAATGTACAAAAATCAATAAATAATATTTACAGAATGTACAAATCAATCAACATGGATTAAGTTACATTGACTATTATCAACGCTATATACAGAAATGACATGACCTATATACATATTATTCATCGAACTCAGAAATTTCCGACAGGACAGTGTTTCTGTGGTTGTTACAAGAATCCGAACTGCAATTACACAAACCTGAGCAAGAGAGTCCTGCCTTCTTACACCCACACCTTTTTGTACAAGCACTCTTGCAACCACAACTGATCAGATTCAGTAGGTTATCGGGGGGCACATGGCTTTGTGGCTGCAGTCGGTACAAGAAGTCCATTGTCTAGCGACCACCCCCAATCCGTCGGAGGAAGCGAAGTGCCCAGCCATTGTTGGACCTGGAGATAACATCTGTAGACATGTTGTTGTGCAGCATCGCTGCTTGGTGGGAGTGAGGCTAGGTCGATGGGTTTATTCAGTTTAGATTTTGCTACATAACGCTTGTAAGTGACATATCTATATTGGTCGAGAGAGGAAACAGTTTTACTCCCGCATAAGATCAGGAGAAGTTGTTCCCCGGCAGCGGCTACTGCACTTGGTGTACTGTCATCCGCCAAAATTGTGTTGACATACTGTTGTGAGTCGCTAGTAACATCGGAGACAATTGTACTGAATACTTTCTTCTTACCAACTCGAAAGAGTGCAGAAGTAGTGTCACAACCACTTATAGAATGTGCTACAAGGAGGTTGCTTCTATGGTTACCCATTTTGGATGCTATTTCACTAACTGAAACTAGTAAGTTTGAGGTAATGGAATACATCATGTGAATATTACATCCCGGTTGAACTCGAGAGGTAAGAATGACTAACAAGTCTGTGTCTGTTCCCACAACGACAACATTGTTGTCATCTTGAGCGATGTCAAGTGCAGTTTCGGCTATCAGTACATCAGCATCAGCCTCGGCCTGCTTGGACTGAATATTGATAGCAGATAGCTCCTGCATTAGAAGATCGATCAGTTGGGTTTTGTTCTTGGCATTTGCAAGGAAATCGGATTGGGGTGTGGTGGCTGGTAACTCGGGTGAGATATTAATATCAACGGAATACCTGTCTTTAGATCTACGGGCTTGTTCCATGCCCTTTGTCGACGTTGTGCAAGCATAACCATCAAAAACAACCACGACGTTCGCCCCAAAATGTCTCACTAGATAATTGGAATATGATGTACATATGTCCTTATATGACGACTGTTTAGGCCATACAACTACCCTCAATAAAAATCCACCATCTACAACAAACAGAGAATGTTCTAGGATTTTAGTTTGCTCGGAACCGTACGTTTTGAGGATCTTACCGAGCGTGCTTTTCTGTGTCTTCCTCATTCCAGCAGAATCAAACAATGCTGGTGGTTTCGGGGCGAGTTCATATTTGAGATACTCTTCCATCTCTGCTTGTGAGTGAATAACACATGTGATGTGGTTGAACAGAATTGTGGGGTCAATCACTACCTTACTTCCACGGACTTTGATGCTATTTGCCATCGATGCGAAAGACTTCACAGTGTCAACACGTCGTAGTCTGATGCTGTTGAACGTTTGCTTACAACATTCGATACGCAACATTCACCAATTTTGCGAACTTGGTCACAGTTCACAGTTTCGTCGGCCACAAGCCCGGTCGCTATAGAGACTAATTGTAGTGGATCTCTATTCTGAAAGGGGGAATGCACTCTGAGCCAGTTCAATAATTTGGTGATATCATTGGCATCAGTCAATTGTGAACTTTGACGGAGATCCCGATGTTGTTCGCCATGACCAGTGTGAACATGAACAAAATTTTCGAGAGCATTACATATCGGAAGGCAAAGAGGTAGTCCATGTACCCATTTCGCAACAGTGCTATCGGTTATTCCCCTGCCATGTGTGAGACCACCAGGGAGCTTGAACATTCTCATTAAACACTGCTCTATGGTCTGATCAGAATATATCCCGTCCCAGAATTTATCTGAGCGCCTTATGGTAAAGTAACCTTTCTCAGTGAACAACTTCAAATCATCCTGTTGCATTATTTCTGTTAGCTCATTCATCTGCTGCAAATAGAGATGAGAACTTTTTGCGTATGCAAAATGACCACCTGCGTGAAATACTGGAATCATATTGCGAACACAATATGTGTGGAGTTCCCAGTCGCCTGAGCGCTCTGCTCTCAGGAACAACTGGAGAAGACCTATTTGCTCGTAGTATTGTACCCAAAGCTTTCCTGTGCGTCCTACGGACGCATTCTGGAGCAGTTCGTGTAATTTTGACAGTAGATGGTTGACACTTTCTTGATTGACAGCGTCAGCTGTTGTACAGCCACCTCTGGCAAGTCCACAGAATATTTCATTGACTTCTGTGCAGTCTATGTTATCTAGTGTTCGGCTTTCTTCAAACACAAGTTTTGTAATGGCAATTTGTGTTAGCAAATGGGCACGAACTGCTCTTGAATATGCATGACCACTGATCAAATGATGGATTGACCCACCAGCATAAACAGTCCCCCAAAGTTCATCCAAGCCGCTACCAGCCATGATCGAACCAATTGCCCCTAAATATGACATAATCATATGGAAGCCGCCGAGTCTAACGAAAACGTTTGTCAACTTATCTGACGAAGACACAATCTCCACTGCACACATTACATGCCAATGCATCTTGAGTGTAGGCGAACACCACATTATGTGATTTAATCGAACATGGAAATTGAAACAATGATGCTATAATACGGTATTTGAATGAGAAAAGTCGATGCCGTTTGAATTTGAGTTTAGGGGGTATGGTTAATATTTCACACGTTTCACCAGGTCATTATGGAATAAATGACTATTGTTATATATCATTATAAAGCCACTGCTTTTCTGCAATTTTTGATATATAATTTAACTCCCAAAGTAGTCGGAGATTTGATTTAATGGACGTTGTGTACCGTTGTGTGTATGAAAACAATAAAAAAAATTTCGTAATTTTGTACATTTTCGTGAATATTTCACCATTGAGTGTGAGGATTGGTACAAAGTTGGCATTTTCTGTTGGGGATATGTATTCTTAATATAATTCAGCACGATATTTATGATTCTCACCCTACTAAGGCGAATAAGAATGAGAAATATGGAGCTGGGTCGAATTTTTTTTAATTTTTTTTTTTTCATCAAAAAAACGCTATAACTGAAAAAGCTCAACTCGGATTCGCGGGGACTTTTCACACTTTATCCGCAATGTGTGTCCCGGAAACATATAAAAAAATCAGCTTTCTCCGATTTTTTTCCTTACTTTCTCATTTTTATGTCCAATGTGCCTGGACTATAAGTGAAGTCACTCGTTCGAGCAATTGCTAGATAGCACATTTGCTCTCTAAGATTGGAGTTGTTCGAGTAATATCTATCTCTGCTCGATTATCTTTTGGATTTGAGAATCACAGAGGCCTTCAGTGTACACAGACCTCTATGACACTGGAACCACGGACAGAGGTCGTAACAAGGGGTGTTGTCAAGAGTAGCTAGGACTAGATGAATTGCTAGGGTTATAGTACCTAGAATCTCATCTCCCGCCATGCTGTCAAAATAATAATTAACAAGAAAACGTTTTGTGCAAGCACAAGCGCGCGAGCAAATACCCATGAAGCCAGAAAGAACACTCTTATTTTGTGCATACATCGTGCAATCTCTTCGTATTAAAACAAAAACAAGAAACATTCTGTGTACAAAGTTGATTCTCTCTCGCTGAAAGAAGGCGAATGCCACATCTCAATTCATTGTATCTGATGATTCACAATTAATCAGTTTAAAATAATTTCATTTTTATTGAACAGGGTTTCAGGCTATGGGGGTTAACATCTTCCCTCGAAAACACTTGAATGGGCTCCTCGCCCACATACAAAAAACCCTCCCCCCAAAAAGATCAGCTTTTTTGACGAATCGTCTTTGTACGGAACTCGACTTGGAACAAAAAAAAAAACGCCGAGGTGATATTTGAGAGGAACTACCCCGGCACCATCTCCAAGTATTGTCAGTGGTGGTTCTCGAAAATTCTTTTTAAAGAATATCAAGCTTAATGGACAGGGGAAGGGTGGCTACACTTTGAGGATTAAGATCTCCATTCGAAAAAAAATTGGAAAATTACCTAACCCCTCCACACAATATCAACATGCTTAAATGTAGGCTACAGACAAATCGTGAAATATTGGGGGAACATATTCATGCAGACATCCCATCTAATATAATCGAGGGTGGATGATCATGACGAAACTGTTTTTAAAAGTACTTCTATGTTTGGAGGTGGCATAACACAACACGAATCTTGATAACATTGAATACGGTAAATCTCAGTCAAATAACGAATTACGCATATCAGGGGATTCATAATATTATACGATTCCATTTCCATTGTTTTCCAAGTCAACTGAATCTTCCTAAGAACTCAGTACCGCATGATGTAAAGGTCCAAGTAGCGAAATGCGCTGTAAAGTCCCAAAGACAATGAGAAAAAAGAGAGAGGCGAAATGCACCTTAAAGGCCCAGAGAGGCTGAGAAGAGAGATAGTAGAGAAATGCGCTCTCAAGTCTCAAAGATGGTAGAAAAAAAGGACAGTAGTGGAATGCGTTGTAAAAACCCAAAGAGGCTGTGATAAAACCAGTAGCGAAATGCTCTCTGAAGGCCTGAAGAGGCGAGAAAAGAAAGACATTAGCGAAATGCACTGTTGAAAAACGTCAAATTTTATATTTGCCAGACCAAAGCCCGGGGAAATGATGTGGTGAGTTGATAAATTAAAAAAAAGAAGAAAAAGACTAGTAGAAAAAAACTATAGATCTGCCAAGTTTTATAATTGCCGGTCCTAAACCCGGATAAAGGATGAGGAGAGTTGAGAATTTAAAAAAAAACAGAAGATAAATTCACTGTAGAAAAAAACTCTTAACCTGCCAAGTATTATACTTGCCGATCTTAAGTCCAGGTAAAAGGTGAGGAGTGTTGATAAATTATAAGATATTTATTCCAAATCAAGCTGGAAATCTTCAAAAAAAAATTCTAAAAGACGCGATAAAGTAAGGGTGGAGTTTTAATCGTTATTCACACATAATAACAATAGGCAAATACACTTTATTGGCTCATTTCAGGGAAGGGTTTCCGTATAATTTGTGCCTCTCTGCCTGGTTGGAAATGAGGCCGCAATGAGACATCAGACATACAAACTAAGGGGTTAAAATCAAGATAATACCACCATCTTTGGAATAAAGTATATATAAGATATATCGCGTATACCTTCGCGTTTAAGTTAAGATTAATATTACCTGGAACTGTCATTAGCAGACTTGTAAGATTAATATACACCTGGAACTTAATTAAGCACCAGTTGAAATGTTTCATGACAGTGAAGTTGCTGTTAGGATTATTATGTTTTAATGATTGCGATGTCTTCCAGTACATTTCATCTCGTGAAACATGTTTCTGGTAGATAGCATACCCCAAACACATCCCTTCGTCCATGTGAAACATGCTTCTCACGAATGTCACAAAAATACTATCATCCACATGCAATATCTGGGTACAAAACAAGAATGTTTGTCACTTCTTTTATCAATAAATGTTGACATGGCAAGGAGACCGTCAGAGTCACTAAGATGGCAAATCGTTGGCATGCATGCAACAGGCATTCATTCAAAACTATTGGAAGGCAACTTGGCTATAGTCATTCTGTCGTTAGCAGACTTGTGCGAAAACATCAACAAACCAACGATGTTAAGGACCGACCAAGGCCTGGACAATCCCAAAGACCTCTCTTCGGCAAGATCGGAGTCTGGCACGCCTCGTTGGGCGTGAACCCTTTACTTCAAGTGGGGTTTTGAAACGCCTTTGACTCCCCAACAGGCGTTTGTACAACATAACTATTCGAAATCGTCTCAAAGCACTGGGTATGAGGTCCAGAAAGGTCATCAAGCGTCCAGATCTGTCCAATCAGCATCAAAGACGACGTTTGGAGTGGTGTATGACACGACAACACTGGATTCTCTGGGCGTGAAGGAGAGTCCATTGGTCAGACGAGAGTGTGTTCCTTCTTCACGTCACAGATGGTCATAAAGTGTGGAGGCATAGAAATACTGTGTACGTGCCCAGGAACATCAGACCTACTGTTAAAGATCTGGGGATGCCTCTCTCATGATTTAAAACTTGATATGGTGACTGTACGTAGGAATCTCAATGCTCATCAGTACACCCGGGACGTTCTCAATCCGGTTGTCCTGCCTCACTTTGACAACCACCCGTTGGCTACTCGCCCTGTAATCATGGACGACAATGCAAAGCCACGTCGTCCCCATGCTGTGAGCATTCTTTCAGAACAACGCTATTACAACACTACCTTGGCCTGCAATGAGCCCCGATTTGAATCCCTTAGAACACATCTGGGACTTTCGTGGACGTCGTGGGAAAGCAAGGGATACAGCTGTATAGAATTTGGCCGATTTGGAAGCTGCATTGCATGAGGAGTGTCAGTAGTTGCCTCTTGGCCATATCAGAAGGCTCACTGGTAGCACTAGGAGGAGGGTTCAGGCTGTTATCCAGGTAGTTGTGGATACACTTGCTACTGACGTCAGACACTGCTATTGTGTTCAGGAGATCACATGTTACACATTTTGTCAGTAATTACCGGCTTTGTTTCAGCATGGACCGTTCCAGCACCATACTTGTCGAGAGAACATTTTATCATCAAAAACATTAGTGGCAGATATGTGTAATTAACGCCATTAGAATAATGCATATTTCCATTGTGTTGTCTTTCATTTGTCAATAGACCATTCTTTTCGCAAACAATCACTTTTGGCCATCTGAAAGATAGCATGAAAGTAATGACAGTTTCTATTAAAAACCACTGTGAAGAAAACAGGGGGGGTGCTTAATAAAGTTCCAGGTGTATAGTTTACTTGCGGGTCATTTTGTCCCTGCTTGCGGAAATTGAGGCCGCAAATCGGAAGTCGCGCTATGCACTAAACGTGGAATTATAGGGGTTAAAAATAAAATATCGATATTAAAGTTCGGATATACATTGAATATACCTAAAATCACTACTAGACAGTGTTTGTTTGTTGTTTTTTAGGACCAGAGGTTTACTTGCGGTCTCTTTGTTCTAAGTGGTGGAAAGGGAGCACGGTAGCTCAGTGGTAGACTGTTGGGACTCCTATGGTAGAGGTCGAGTTCGATCCCCGTCCGGGACGATCTGCGTTGTGTCCTTGGGCAAGGCACTTTATCCCAGTTGCCTACATGGGGGCACGATGACGCAGTGTACTAAGGTGTACTGCACGTCGATGGTGCACATGTCTTCAGCTGCTGTAATTCTGCTTGAGCGAAGCTTGAACAGAGTTAGAATGTTGAGGAGCTGACAGTTGCTCGTCGATGCTCGGTGGTTCTCTTCGGGTACTCCGGCTTCCTCCACCCATAAAACTGTCATGGTCACGATTACCCATTCTGCATAAGTATGTGACCTTAAACACTTATTAACAAACAAACAGTTGCGGAAAAGTGATATCGCAAGTAGGATATCGCGCTATACATTAAAAATGTAATTTTAAGGGTTAAAGTTCAAAATATCGGTAAAAAACTTAGGATATATATTTGATATACCCCTTATAACAATATGGCGTTCACTCTACCCCTGTACTTTGCCTGCGATAACTTGCGGTCTCATTTTGTACCTGCGGCCTCATTTTAATACGACCGGTCTCATTTTTTACCTGCGGTTTTATTTTAGTACGACCGATTATTCAATGTCACATGTAAAAACAATTGGTTCGGACTTTCTAGTCGGAATGTTTTCGTTTCACGGTCACAAAACGCTTAAGTTAAAACATATATCTATTATGATTTGCTTTATGTGTATAGTTCAAAAACAATGCACAGGGAAATGAAAATAAAGCAAAACCAAATAAAGGATTCGTTTCAGTTAAAATTGAATCTTCCTGAGAATTGAAGGCACCATGAACTGTGTCAAAAATCGTTCCAAGTATTACGCGCATATGCGCACTAAATGAACCTCTTGCAGATAATTACTAAAAAAAAATAATAAACTGCGTGAGGTCTCATGGCCAACAATTTTCGTCATTGGAAGAGATTTACGGAAAAGTTAGCTCCCTTTAATGTCCTGAAGCTGTCAGAAAATTTACCACGAAGGGTATGGGAATTCCATACATGTTAGCGAATTTTACAAACCCCATGCCTTTTCCTTTGGGGTGCTATAAATTACAGAAACTGGCCTTTTACAGTGTTTTTTTTTATCCTAATCATGTGAACGTTTGACCACTGTTCTCTGTTTAAACCCATTTACAAATAAGAAAACGGCGCTTTTACAATCTTTTGACGTTCTATGGGAATTTTTCTGTTCACCATATCATCAGTGTGCGCATCGTAATATATAATGCAGATAGTGTCTTTTCAATTAATATAAAGTCTAGGAGATAAGATTTGCTATTTTATTTCCTGTGAAGGTTAAAAACATGCAAATTACTGTAAAATCACATTCGCTTTAAAAGAGCCGAACTGGTCAGTTACTTAGTTGCTTCTAATTACCTTACGACAAAAAGCCAAGTTTCCTATTGTAACTTTTAATAAACGAAAACAACAGACAGCCCTGAGAGCTGGCTGGGTTTTTCTCCTTTATTAAAAGTAACAAAAGGAAACCTCGCTCGATTTTCTACTGATATCATGTGTGTTTTCTCAACATTACTTGCTTCTTAATGGGACCTTCCTCGCCCGTCTAATAATTTCAGGGAAGATAACTGTATCGAAATCTGAATTATCAACCACTCTGTGAATATTGTATTATTTATTTATTTATTTATTGGTGTTGTACAATAACATCATGTTACAGAAATTAAAATAAATATTTAAATAATTGAGTTAAATTAATTTTTCCAGGTCTCGTGAAAGTGCTCTTGAGGAGCAAGAAACTTGATATACATTGAAAATTATTCATTTTATGTTGAAATAATGATTTGAAAATAACTCAAACCACATGGGAATAAATGAAAGTTTGTCGTTTGACGTCGATGTTTTGACTGTAGAAATCTTTACAATGTTTTTCTCTCCCAGGCCGTTGTTGTTGTGTTTGATATATAACATCTATAAGTATAAAAGTTTGTTCAAAAGTATAAAAGTTTGCTTCACTGATTTATTTAGGCATATTATGGAGCCTTTAAATTCTTCTGACACATATATACTACTGCTTTAGAGAAAACACATGATACAAAATTTGTTGCTTTAATCTTTTTTCCCAATTCTTAAAAAAACACTTCATCAAAACCATATCAAGTGACTTCTCAATGGAACGAGCTCAAAGAGCTCGTTCCAACGAGGGGTTACATAATATGGTTTTGTTGATTTTTTTTCTACAGCACAATTTTTATATTGCTCGGAGAATGCAACCGACTCGGAGGGTAACGTCATATTAAGGGTTAATCGGTCGCTAAGTGGAACTGCGGCGCGCTATTTTCTAAAAGTAAAAATCGCAGTTGCGATTGGGTGCAAGAGCGACAGCTCGCCACAAAATCGAAAGATTGATTGCAACTACAGAGAACAGATCAGTCGTTCAGTGCTGTTCGACAATTGTTCGACATTCAGTTAACATGGATTATATTGCATTTGTATTCTGTCAACAGCAGCGTACTGAGCGACACCAATGTCACCAGTGCGATTTCCGAAACAGATGGCAACATCCTGTTTGTCAAACTAGCGCCACACAAACGTTGTCGTTGACTGCTGATAGCCAGTTTCGATGTCTGATAACAAAATAATATTTGTAAACGGCACCCTGTCTGTTGGAAAGTGGGCTCTTATCTGAGTCAACCAATAGCAAACTGGTGGTGACCACGCGACTATAATAGCGGGAGGAGGGTGAATTATTTCTCTCATTCAGCAGCCGCCAATACATTTATTCATAACTACTTGAACGTTGTGAGATCGAAAATGTAGATTTGTCAAATATGTTAACAAGACCTTCATTTGTCCTTGGAAGAAGAAAGTTCCTGCATTGTGTTTTGTGATAATCTTTTAAAGTATTTCAGTGAAGGATGTCGTGTTGTATTGTATGGCTTGGTCCCTGTTTTGGGTGATCAGTTGAAACCCCCTTTGGTTCTACGCATCCAACTTAAATTCTTCTTTTTTTTTTTTTTTTTGCTCTTATCATTTGGCAATATTAAAGGCAGAATCTAATTTTGTTTTCCGATACAAAAAACATTTATTTCGGACCAGATACCTCATACTGAGTTGAGCTGATTAACCCATCTTGGGTTTTTTTCTTCAATACCTGCATGGGGATATAATGGACTTGAGGTTATATTGCAGAAAAATATCTTCACGGCTTTGAATGAATGAATGAATGAATGAATGAATGAATGAATGAATTATTTTCAGTATAATACATGATTGAAGAAGATGGAACAACAAGAGGTTAAGCCTGATACTACAATGTAATGTTATAGCCACGAGGATGTCTTCCTGCCACACCCAAATATTAGTTTGAAGACACATTCCAGACAGTAGACTTATTTATAGTTGTTTGTTGTATTAAACAATCAGTTTCTCCCAGTTATCGAATACATTTTTCAGTATGATGGTCTTCTGTTCCACAGTGTGTGACAATTTATCGGCTGGAAGCAATTTGATCTGAGAGTCATTTTCTCCCTTTGGGTCTTCAGTAACAAATAATACTTGAGGGGGTGGGGGTATACCTTTAAGTCTAAATACAAGTTGGCATACCTTATGGGACAACCATGGAAAAATTATATCGTAGTTTGCAAGCTCGATCGCGCCAGAGCAAAACGTCACTTCCTGTGAAGCTCCAGGAGAGAGCCCACCAAAAACCATGCCTTGTCTGGTACTACCAGGGCATGTAAGCAGGGCAGGAATTCGGTTGCCGTGATACTGTATGTTAGTACCAGAAGGTGTAACAAGGAATCCTTTAAAGACTTAGTCCTTTATTCTTGAAACATGTTCACACTTTTGTTTTTCCTATTTTTGATGCCAATTTACGCAGACACGAACTTAATAATGAACACAATAGACGAAGAGGGTTAGAGGTTGGTAAACATAAGATACATAAAGAGATGCTTGGGAGTCGCTTCAAAGTTATTTTATACAGTCCAGGTATATCGGATTATTACAGCTCATGTTTGAAGCGTAAGGGTTTAAAAAAATCTCTTAGTGAATTTTTAAATAGGGGTCTGAAAGGATGTCATGTTGTGTCCAGTTGAAGCCCCCTTCTACACATCCGACTTAAGTTCGTTTTTTTGCCCGCATCATTTGGAAATATTCACGGCAGAATTTAATCATGTTTTCCGATAAAAACATTTATTTCGGACCTGATAGTATACCTCATACTGAGTAGAGCTGATTACCCCTTCTTGGATTTTGAGTTATTTTTATGCCCCCGAGAACCTCTCGGGGGAATTACTTTTCACCATTTCCGTCGTCCGTCTGTTAACTTTTGGTTTCCATCAAATAACTAAAGAACCATCAAATCATAATTTTAGGGGTTACTTGACCAGACAATGCTTCCTTTCGATTTTGGTCTAGGTAGTCAACGCAATATGGCCGCCATGGCAGCCCTATTGAATTTGATTTCCGTCCAATAGCTAATGAATGCTGACTCCAATCATTTATATTTTTTAAATATGCATTGATGGTATCTAGAGGAAGCTTCCTTTCGAGTTCGGACCAGTCAGCTGAACAAAGATGGCGCCGGTGGCCAGTTCATTCTGGCGGCCATCTTGAATTTGGTTTCCGCCCAATAACTAATGAATACTGACTCGAATCAGTTTCATTTTTTTGGTTATGCATTATTGGTGTCCAAAGGACGCTTCCTTTCGATTTTGGATCAGCCAGCCAATTCAACCAATTCAATATGGCCGCCATGGCGGTAGCCATCTTGAATTTGGTTTCCATCCAATAACTTATGAATGCTGATTCAAGTCATTTGTATTTTTTATGATGCATTGGTGGTATCTAGAGGAAGCTTCCTTTTTATTTTGGTTATGCCCCCGAGAGTCTTACCTATCCTTTTATTACACCGATCTTGCTCTTGTTTATTTTAATATCGTCTGATCCCATTTTCACGGCTACCATCTGTACGGGCAAGTGGCGATCAATAGATATTGAAATACTTTTAACCCTCTGGACAATGATGTGAAAGTACAAAAATTTCAATCAACAAGTTTATCCCATAATACAACTGGAATCTTTGCCAGTTCAATTTTTTGACACAGCTTAATGCGCTCTGTCAAACAAGATGGAACTGGTTAAATTCTTAGTTACTATATTGGAAATGAAAGAGCTGGCTTCTTTTATTTGGGGATAGGGAACAGAACTCAGCTGGTAATGGCGTGTCACGGGACGTGGACCTTCAATACCTGGATATAATGGGCTTGAGGTTAGATTGCTGAAAATTATCTTCATGACCTTCGTGTATACATACGGGGAAAACAGATTAGAAAGAATTTGATTGCAATATCCGTACGTGCAGCTGTAAAATAGGCCGATGAAATCATCAGATGTGTACCCATACGCGCTACTAGTAGAAAGCTGTATGACGGAGGACCACCACGGATGCCGACATTATGCACATCATACATGGTATGGGTACATATAGAAATGGATTGGAGGAGTGCCTAATTTGATGGATAAAGGGTTAATATCTCTGGATCAAATAATTAGATTTACATAAAAAACTATACAGCACAGCACATCAATGACCTGAATACATATATAAAGTAACCTGATAATCAGATTAATATTTGTTGAGTTATCGCATGCCAAAGTAATGGATTGGAGGAGTTCTGAATTTGAAGGATAAAGGGTTAATATCACAGGATCAAATTATCAGATTTACACCAAAAACTATACAGCTTGGCACATCAGTAACCTGAACACATATATGAAGTAACATGACAATCGGATTGATATTTTTTGAGTTATCTCATGTCAAAGGGATTGGAGGAATTTTCAATTTGAAGGATAAAGGGTTAATATCTCAGGATTAAATTATCAGATTTACACTCAAAACTATACAGCTCGGCACATCAGTAGCCTGAACACAAATATAAAGTAACCTGACAATCCAAGCAATATTTTTCAAGTTATCGAATGCCAAAGGGATTGGAGGAATTTTCAATTTGAACGATAAAGGGTTAATATCTCAGGATCAAAATAACAGATTACACCACAAACTATACAGCTCGGCACATCAGTAACCTGAACACAAATATAAAGTAAATTGACAATCCAAGCAATATTTTTCAAGTTATCGAATGCCAAAGGGATTGGAGGAATTTTCAATTTGAAGGATAAAGGGTTAATATCTCAGGATCAAATCATCAGATTTACACCACCAAAAACTATACAGCTCGGCGAA
Source organism: Pictodentalium vernedei (assembly GCA_031216915.1). NCBI lineage: Eukaryota > Metazoa > Mollusca > Scaphopoda > Dentaliida > Dentaliidae > Pictodentalium > Pictodentalium vernedei. The sequence continues at coordinate 360,105,680 of CM062297.1, forward strand.
TCAGTAACCTGAACGCAAATATGAAGTAACTAGACAATCCAAGCAATAGTTTTTATGTTATCGAATGCCAAAGGGATTGGAGGAATTTTCAATTTGAAGGATAAAGGGTCAATATCTCAGGATCAAATCATCAGATTTACACCAAAAAACTATACAGCTCGGCACATCAGTAACCTGAATACATATATAAAGTAACTTGACAATCCAAGTAATATTTTTCAAGTTATCGAATGCCAAAGGGATTGGAGGAATTTTCAATTTGATGGATAAAGGGTTAATATCTCAGGATCAAAATAACAGATGTACACCAAAAACTATACAGCTCGAACATCAATAACCTGAAGATATATATAAAGTAACATGACAATTGGGTTGATATTTTTGGAGTTATCTCATGCCAAATGGACTGGAAGAATTCCCAATTTGAAGGATAAAGAGTTAATATCTCAGGACCAAATTATGAGATTTACACCAAAAACTATACAGCTCGGCACATCGGTAACCTGAACACAAATATAAAGTAACTTGACAATCCAAGCAATATTTTTCAAGTTATCGAATCCCAAAGAAATGGATACGTACGCCGGACGAACAGACGGACGGACGGACAGACAGACGGACATTCTTATACGTTCTTACTTGTGGGTTTTTTCCCACGTTAAACCCTAACCCCACAAGGTCAAAAAATTAACCCCACAGTGCAAAAAATAACCCTACAAGTGGCCACTGTACTAACCCAACCACACAACTACCTCTGACTCTAAATTGTAAACCCCACAATGTGCCTCTGCTAAGCCCGGACAGAGAGACGGACGGACGGATGCTCCAACATTTCGGGTTTATGGGCTACCAAAAAAAAATTTGTAAGTCCAAAACCTTATTTTACCCAGAACCCCACCCCTCCACCCTAGAACTTATATTTAACCGTAACCCCACCCTCCACCCAAAAACCACACCCTATCCCTAACCCTACCCCACCCTGACCCTAAACCCTAAAAGCCCACCCCAAAACCTAACCCCCACCCACCCCCGGGACCTACCCCCCACACCTTAAGCCCTACTCTGGGGCTAACCCTAACCCCCACCCCACACCTGACCCAACCCAACCCTAGCCATACTAATAGGATTAGGAGCTATTTTTCGGTTTAGGGGCTACTAAAACTAAAACCCCACCCCTGACTCCAATCCTAACCCCCCCCCCGGGACCTAACCCTCCCCAACCTTAAGCCCTACTCTGGGGCTACCCTAGCCCTAACTCCACCCCACTCCTAACCCTAACACTACCTTAATTTGGAGGTAGCCCCTAATAATAATATCCCCTAAACCCCCAATGTTGGCCCGGACGGACGGACGGACGGACGGACGGACAGACAGGCGGACAAAGGATGGACGAACGACGGATGGCCACCCCGGATGTCGGCATTATGTGTACCATACATAGTATGGGTACACTCAATAAAAAGTAGAAATCGGAAAATCCGAAGCAGCAAAAGTATCGAGTCGAAAGCATCCTCAGAACGAACCCCGTCCTATTAGAAACATTTGAATCCTAGAGCAACCACTTTCCATCAAAGATTGCAGCTCCGTCAAGTCTGTTTCGATAAATTTGTGTGTGTGTTGGTGATTTTTGGTAGTTGTCGTATTGTTGGTGGTAATTAGAATTAATCCCATTGGAAGGCACCCTACGAACACACCCCATCCTATTAGGTTTTGGGTCAACTAGAAACCAACTGCTACCATAGAAACGAAGATGGCGACCTTCTGTATACAAAATGCAAGACGGAAATACGTATCACCCTACAAATACACGTATCACTATGGCAATGACGTCATAACATGGCCGCTCACGTGGGCTTTCGTGACAACCCAACATGACCTAACCCTGTTACGTGACTATGATACCGCAACAGGTGTTCCTGATGAGGCCAGAAATGTGAGAGACACACTACCGTGGTCCCCTCTAACAGTGAATCAAAGTTCTACTACCGACAGCAGGCAGAGTGGGGGTGGGGGGGGGGGTGGGGGTGGGGGTGTTATCATCGAAAGGCCCATTCAGTTGAATTCTTATCCAGATAGTTATTTTTAAAACCTGGTTAAAATTTCAGCTAATGATGCGCTAAACTGAACCCAGATATCTGTTCACTTGCTGAAACGTTTCTCGTACTGCTTGTTTTCCGTCTTTAATAAACTGGGTGGACATTCCACTTCACGAGAGTTTCAATGGTGATCCAGGTACTCCACTCATCCGTCCTTTACGTGTGTTATTATTTGAGGAATGATAGTTTTTAATGAGTCTTACCGGCATCTGGAGAAGGAGAAAACATCTCTACATAAACCTCCACCCATCTCTCAGGTTCATTCCCACGATATCACAGAATTATTTACGTGTTGAGAAGCAAGCTCTCAAGCCGGCAGTCAAATGTTGTAAGAAATTCGACACTGTTAAAGTTTTTAAATCAATGCAGGAAATGTTTGTCAATCGAGACTTGATTTGACAGTATCTTTAATCACCTCACTAATACATTCGTTAGATATGCCCATTTATTAAATTATAAATGAACTAGTCCCGCCAACGAGACGGAAAATTATATTGCATTGCATATCAAGGGGGATAATCAAAGCTTATCGGCGCGCCCGAACCGGCCATCGATGACGCAGTGAGGTTTTTGGCAAGGAGAGAGAGATAGCTCGCGGAGTCTAAAACACGCGAGGTGCGCCCGCCCCGGTCCGCGATTATGTAGATATTACGAGTTGTGAGACGGACGATAAAAAAATTGTTTTTTTTAAATATATATAAACAACATTCAAAAAATAAGAATACAAAAGATATATATAAAACAACATTCAGTAAATAAGAATACAAAAAACAACTATTTTTTTATTAAAAAAAAGAAAAAATAATAATAATAAACTAAAGAAACAGAATTTACTGCTCCCAGTAAAATCAAGTCAGTGTGAAAAGGGTTAAAGTATCAAGAATAAACTATACAGAAAGAGAATTTGCGGAGTCTTCTTTTCAGGTGTAAAATATTTTTAAACAAATCAGAAATGGATTTCCGTTAATAGTATTTACAGATATCCATATAGGCATCAGGACATTTTTTATAAGAAACCAGAAAAGGCATATATGTGTCCAGCATTCAAAGGGTTCGATATACGAATCAGAAATGGACATTTTTGGCTCTGCCCACTAATTTGAGTGATGAAATACATTCAAAAACATTAGAAATGCATTAAGGTGTAACAAAATGCATTTCCCAGGCTTTCTGAATAATACGCACTTGGTGACCTTGGTGACCTCTTTCAGGTGGACCATATATTGAACCTCCAGCAATTTTTAACTCAGTCGGTATAGTCCCATGTATACATTCACTTTAAAGTAATGGTTCCACCAGCTACAGCTCTGTCATTTTTGGGTGATTATAGCAAATATTTATTATGATTCAGAAGCCTCTAAGGCAATCAGCCTACTGTATCACACACAAGGCCTCAAACGAGCTGAAAAAAAACATAGATGAGTGCAAATTGGTTGTTGGTAACCAGCAAGCCAAAACGATAGAGATAGGACGATTTGTATTTGAGTTATCGAGCAGACAAAGGGTGCATAGGCTCTATATCGGGGATAGTGCCATAAAGCCTTAAAAGCCTAAAGAGCTCGTTTAAATGCCTACTCTTAAGAGCATCTAGTGTCCTAAACAAAGCATACATAAAATAAGATAGTGGAATCTTGAAGCATGGCATTTGTGTAAAGACCGGCAATATGGCAGGAAGCGTGCAAAAGGTTCTACAGTCATAAGTTAAATGATGTTTGTTCTTCGCGGTGAAGTATGAAGAGGGCGGTGAAGTATGAAGAGGGTTAAAGACAGAACATTTAAATATTCCATTTCATTAATTCATAATTGTGATAAGTGTTTCGAGAAAGCCGCTTACCACTCGGCCCGAAACCTGTTTATCTTGAGTTATGATTGAGAATGAAAAAAAAAATTAAAAAATGCAATGAAAGGCGAAGGGTTATTTATTTTATTCAACTACAGTTAATCAAGTGTTGTGAGATAGAGCTGTATAATAAACAAATTTTCTTGCCACTCAAAGGGGTTTTTTCAACGTGGTTTGGGGATGGAATTTAATTCTGATCGCAACAGCTGATAAGAGTAAATGTGTGTCAGGCTGTCAGCTATAGCAGCTTCTCTCTAATTTGATTGTTTACATTATTCCATTGTGTATATAAATATAAAACAGCTATTATGATGCTTCTCTGTTACAAAGAAATTAGGAGGTATAAAAAACTCTGTGGCCCAATGGACCACACCCAAAGGTTCCCTAAAAACATCGCTGAGCCAGTACTAGTGACAGGCTACCAGTATGCCAAACAGCACCAGGACAGATGATTTGTTTTTGAGTTATCGTCAAGATAAAATGAAGGGGATAGAAACAAGTTCAACTAATTCGATACAGGTCCCATGACTATAGGTCATACCAAGCCTGAAGTATGAACATAAACCACTTAAAAAATATCGGCTCAGCCAACTCCGGGTCTGCCATATTTCTAGATGACGGCGAATATTCATATTAGCTAGAATATGTTAAGGTACATGGTACCTCTGGAAATTTTTTTTTCAAGCAAAAATGAAAAAATAATGAAAATTGAATTGGAATTTCTGTGAATAACGCTGGCCGGTTTTCGCCGTTGCATTAGGTAAAGGGTTAAGTATGCCTTATTGAGAGGGTTAAAAGCAAGCCATTAAAAAGTACAGAGCGCCACCGTGCCCCTTCGCGGGCAATCGGGATTACGTGCCTTGACAAGGACACAACACAGATACACATGTCGACGTTAGTACCATGAACCTCTCTCTTTGAAGTCCAACTTCGCTACCTCATCGTCATCACGTGCCTGTCTGATCCATTTAATCCTTTACCAAACATGAAAAGCAGACGACACTTGCAAACAAAAGTTTGAATAACGCAATTTTTTTATTTTTTGTCTCAAAAACATAGGTTATGACCCCCCCATTGGAATGAGCTTGATGAGCTCGTTCCAAAGAGGGGTCATAACCTATGCTTTTGAGACAAAACATGACAAAATAATGAAAATTAATTGGCGATTTTTGTGAATAGCGTTGTCGGTTTTGGCCGTTATGAGTTAAAAGGTCATAAAATGCATCCAGATCCCTAAAAAGGCGGGCGCGAAATAAGAAGATGGTTGTATTTCAAAAATGGCGGTTTGTCTCACATTGATGTATTACGAGGGTTAAAAAGAGACCATTCAAATATCCCATTTTATTAAATTATAATTGTGACAGGTGTTTCGAGAAAGCCACTCACCATCATTGCTTCTTGAATGGTTGGCAATGACCAGCAGGGGTTAATCGGAACCAATTCTCAAGTTAAATTAATCCTGTGCACATTGTTATGACAATGGCAATGTTTTCAGCAGCAAATATTTTCCTGTAATGCAGTTTGATATTTAACCAAATATACCTTGTTTGACAGAGCTCAGGGAGATCTGTCAAACCAGATCTACTTGGTTAAATTCATAGTTACACAAGAGAAAAACAGAGTGATTGGAGACAATTCTGTTGTACTACTAGAATGCTAGGGGTTAAAGAACGATACTCAGATTTGAAGTTGGACTTGGCCACCAAGTGTTAAAAGATATTTTCAGCAAACAGACCAACAAACACTAGTCAAAATTTCACGGATGATTTGGTTTGTCTAAAACATATTATTAGTCTGTGTGAAACACACAGACTATTGTTTTTGTACGGTCGTCTTCTTCTTCCCCTGTCTTCTGTCTTCTATGCACGTCCTTGTCCGCACGATAACTCGAAAACGAATTGCCCTATCTCATTGATTTTTGGCATGATGATAGATAGTCGCAAGTTCTCGGCCACCTATGTTTTTCAGATTCCTGGGGCATTAGTGGTGTCTGTAGGGGTGTTTTGAACGTGGGTAACGCCCATATCTCAGGCGTGGTATGACATAATTATGGACCTGGGACCAACACCAAATGAGTCGACACTCGATGGAGATTCAAAATATGGGTCAAGGTCACTGAGGTCACCTAGGGGTCATTAAGTGCATTTTCATAATTGCTGGAAATCACATTTTCTGACCCACTAAAGTATTCCTAGCGTCCATACATGCATTTTGACGTAAAAACAAGTGGGCGTGGCCAAAAGTTTTGAAAGTAGGTCACGCCCATATCTCATGTGTGGTATGACGTATGGATCTGGAACCAACTCCAAAGGAGTCGACACTCGATGGAGGTTCAAAATATGGGTCAAGGTCACAGAGGTCACCCAGGAGTCATTAAGTGCATTTTTCATAATTGCTGGAAATCACATTTTTTGACCCACTAAAGCATTCCTAGCGTCCATACATGCATTTTGGCGTAAAAAAAGTGGGCGTGGCCAAAATTTTTGAAAGTGGGTCACGCTCATAACTCAAGCATGGTACTATGCATGGACCTGGGACTAACACCAAATGAGTCGACATTCGATGGAGGTTCAAAACATGGGTCAAGATCATGGAGGTCAACTAGGGGTCATTGAGTCCATTTCTCAGAATGGCTGTAAATCACATTTTTCGATCCCTAAAGCACTCCCAAAGTCCATACATGAATTTTTTTATGTAAAAAAGTGGTTGTGGCCAAAATTTTTAATAGTGGGTCATGCTCATATCTCAAGCATGGTATGACGAAAGGACTTGAAACTAACACCAAATGAGTCAAAACTCGATAGAGGTTCAAAATATGGGTCAAGGTCATGGAGGTTGCCTAGGGGTCACTGAGTGCATTTTTCCGAATTTCTGGAAATCACATATGTTGATCTCCTAAAGCCTTCCCGAAGTCCATACATGATTTTTTACATAAAAAAGTGGGCATGGCCAAAATTTTTGAAAGTGGGTCATGCTCATATCTCAAGCATAGTATGACGAATGGATCTGGAACTAACACCAAATGAGTCGAAACTCGATAGAGGTTCAAAATATGGGTCAAGGTCATGGAGGTTGCCTATGGGTCACTGAGAGTATTTTTCGGAATTTTTGGAAATCACATTTTTTGACCCCCTAAATCATTCCCGAAGTCCATACATGAATTTTTTACATAAAAAGTGGGCATGGCCAAATTTTTTGAACGTGGGTCAAGCATAGTATGACAAATGGACCTCGGACTAACAACAAATGAGTCGACACTCGATAGAGGTTCAAAATATGGGTCAAGGTTATAGAGGTCACCTAGGGTCACTGAGTCCATTTCTCAGAATGGCTGTAAATCACATTTTTGACCCCTAAAACATTCCCAAAGTCCATACATGAATTTTTTTTTTATGTAAAACAGTAGTTGTGGCCAAACTTTTTAAAAGTGGGCCATGCTCATATCTCAAGCATGGTATGACAAATGGACCTTAAACTAACACCAAATGAGTCAAAACTCGATAGATGTTCAAAATATGGGTGAAGGTCATGGAAGTTGCCTAGGGGTCATTGAGTTGATTTTTCGGAATTTCTGGAAATCACATGTTTTGACCCCCTAAAGCATTCCCGAAGTCCTTACATGAATTGTTTACATAAAAAAGTGGGCATGGCCAAAATTTTTGAAAGTGGGTCATGCTCACATCTCAAGCATAGTATGACAAATGGACCTCGAACTAACACCAAATGAGTCGAAACTCGATAGAGGTTCAAAGTTTGGGTCAAGGTCATGGAGGTCACCTAGGGGTCATTGAGTCCATTTCTCAGAATGGCTGTAAATCACATTTTTGAACCCTAAAGCATTCCCGAAGTCCATACATGATTTTTTTTTTACTTAAAAAAGTGGACATCGCCAACATTTTTGAATGTGGGTTATGCTCATATCTCAAGCATGGATTGATGAATGGACCTAAAACTAACACCAAATGAGTCAACACTCGATAGAGGTTCAGAATATGGAATAAGATCATGGAGGTCACCTAGGGGTCATTGAGGTCATTTTTCAGAATTAATGGAAATCACATTTTCTGGCCCTCCTAATGCATTCCCGAAGTTCGTATATGCATTTTTACACGAAAAAAGTGGGTGTGGGCAAAATTCTTATGAGTGGGTCACACCACTCATATCTCAAGCATGGTGTGACACATAAACATGGGACCAACACCAAATGAGTCAACACTTCATAGAGGTTCACAATATGGTCAAGGCCACTGAGGTCGCCCAGGGATAACTGAGTGCATTTTTTAGTATTGCTGGAAATCACATTTTTAGACCCCTAATGCATTCTCTTGACCAAACCTTTTGATTGCTGTGCACATATATGCCTTTTCTGGTTTCATAGAAAAATTGTTCTGATTCCTTTATGAATATCTGTAAATACTGTTTATGAAAATCCCTTCCTGATTTGTTTAAAAATATGTTACTCCCCAAAATAACTCTCCATAAATTCTCTTTCTATACAGTCTTTTTAGAGATAGATTTCTTAACCCTTTTCTTACAAGCTTGAATTTACTGGATGCAGTAAATTCTATTTCTCTAGTATTAACATTATTTTTTATTTCAATGATTTTTGTCTGGTGGATTCCATACTATTCTACTGAAATTTGGCAATATATGGAGCTTCATTGGAAGTTTCCCACCAGGATCATGGCATTTCTGAAGTTTTTCGTTTTTTGCCAAAACTGCGCAAAATGTTTCCACAATGTTACGTTTTGCCACAATTCTCAAACAAGACCCTGGACGGTTTGGCTGGAGCTTTCGTTATATTTGTAGCATGACTTACGACATCTGACTACATAAGCTGTATTACCTACGTTGCTCCCTTTTGACCTCAAAATTCCGACCAAAGTGCAATTTTGGCAAAATTGGCCAATTTTCACATGCGATTTCTCAGCACTGCGGCCACATTTTTGCAAAACGTTTCCCATGAGAAGTTTGGGCATTCAGCCAAGAATAATTTGGCTGTTAAATATTTTATTCAACGTTTTAACCTTCACCTCTTCTTCGAGCCTTGAATTCGAGTATCCTAAACTTCTTCATAAAATTGGCTCATTTTTAGTTCATTTTTCTCCCATTTACGAATGGTATATCGAAAAATGATTTACATGTTCGTCTTCACAATTACCTGTCGAGCACATTTTCTGTTGTACGTTTGGTTTTAAAGTTTAACCATATGCCCATTCTGTTTGCATAAAGATAGATGGTGTCCAAAAAAAACTCTCGCTTTTTCAGAATTTGGTACGATTAAGTGACAATTTACTTCCTTCCTAATTGATTGAGTGCTGAATGTTTTCAATGGCTGCATGCAGCAGTCATAGTATGAAAACTTTTGTTTTTTGTATGTGAGTATTAAAAGTTTAACCCTTGGCAGATTTGAAACTCCCATATGGGAACGGTCTGGTTAATTGTGATTTTTGTAGAATCACCGAATATTGGTAAACGTGCAGTGGTAGTTTGGAAAAGAATATCTGAAAATTCTGTTGACATTCAGATTCATAGTTCAAGTCCAAGAAGATTTTCTGTTATAAGGTAGCTGTAAAGTGTACACAATTTACTCCATTTCTAATTGATTGAGCGTTGAAAGTTGTCTATGGCTGCATGCAGCAAGCAAAGTGTGACATCACTTGTTTTATATGTTATTATTAAAAGTTTTACCCTTGGCAGATTTGAGACTTCCCTTATCGATACTGTCGAAATAATTGTTATTTTCGTAAAATCACTGAATATTGGTAAGCGTTCAGTGGTAGTTTGGAATAGAATATCTGAAAAAGCGTTTCAGTATTCAGATTCACAGTTCAATTTCAATAAAATTTTCTGTTATAAGGTTGCTGAAAAGATTAACCCAATCCCTGTTTCGATTGCATACAGATAGGTGCCGCCGAAAGAAAAACTCATTTTTTTAGAATTTCGTAGGTTTAAGTCGCAATTTACTCCATTCCTAATTGATTGAGTGCTGAATGTTGTCTATGGCTGCATGCGGCTAGCAAAGTATGACAACTTTTGTTTTACATGTTATCATTACCTTGGCAGATTTGAGAGTTCCCAAGTGGATACTGTTAGAATAACTGTTATTTTCGTAAAATCAGTCCTTGAATATTGGAAAGCTTGCCGTGATCTTTGGGTCCTATACAAAGGTGCAAATAGTTAAAGTTGAACAGATCATCAAATAGACAGAAATAATGCCACGCTCGGCCGTTGACAGGTAAATAATGAATGGAAATTTCATTGCATTGAAAATAAAGTGGGAACGAACCGTTCCCACGGTTTCCATCCGAGGCGTGGTGTTTTTCACGCGGATAGAACACTCGATTCCATGCCAAAATGTCGGCCGGGCTTCGTAGAGCAAGTTCTGAAAATTGCAAGTCGCTGCCTTCACTGGTCTGGACACAGTTCGTGTATGTCTGAAGTGATATTTTAATGTCTAACATGTAAATTTTCATTAGTCTTTTCCCGCCAAAAACCTACTCACCGCCGTTGTCTTTTCACTTTTAACTTCCAACGATTCTCAAACATTTCAAGGTTGCGATCGGATCCCTGGGTGCTGTTCTTAAAGAAGGTACTTCGATTTACAGCCATCTCTCCGTCAGTCACGCTCTGTTGTAACTTTTAAGTGGACCTTCTCCAGACGGGGGTGGGGGTGGGCGGAGCACCAAGAGAGACTGCCTCCATTCCCGCCCTCTTCTTTCACACCGGCTTGAAAAAGACCAAATTCAGAAAATTACCATGAAATTTTCACTCAGCATTCACGAATAGTTGCTGCATTGGATACCTGGAAAAGCGACAGGCATTGCGCATTTCGTCATGTCCAATTCAAAAAGAGCGTATGCGCATGAGGCTCCCACGGGCTACGCGCTCGGATTTTGGATTTTTCAGGGACAGGTCGAGTTTGGCAGAGCTTCTAGAACAAACGTTGAAAATTTCGAGTCGCTACTCCATAAACTCTCTCCACAATCTACTGTACCTGGAACGGAGTGTATACTTTTTATGACCTGCCGGCAGTCATAACCACCCTTCTAGTTTTATATGTTATTAATAAACGTTTAACCCATGGCATATTTGAGACTTCCCTTATGGGTACATCCACGGTGTTTTCACCCGGTCGCAGGACTCAAGAAAGATACTAAACTGTCGAGCGGGGATAGTAGAACAAATTCTGAGAATTTCAAGTAGCTTTCTTGGGTAGTCTGGTTACAATTGGCGTATGTCCTTGTTATGCACACAACTAGTAGTCAGAGGCATATTATTTACCCCTGTCTGTCCCTCTATCTGGCCGTATATAGGGTACACTATTTGTCCGTCTTACCCCTCTTATAATTTTCAAGCTATTACTTTTTTTATTTCATAGGATGTTTCTACATTTTCCAGATGTGTGCATATTGTCAGGATTTTGAATTGCCTCAATATTTCACAAAACTACTAGTTGTTAAACTTAGTCCATTTTTGTAGAATTTCACCTGTATGATACGTGATTTCTTCGGCTTTCTTCTCCCCCAGTTTTGAAGCTAGGACCTTTTTTTATTATTACAATATTTTAACTGCGTTCACTAATATGAGTAAGATTAGACATAGCAGAGAACAAAATGAGTAGCATGACCACGGTTGTGGAATTAACCTATAATCCACCGGGTAGTGAAGAAATCGCGTTGTTCAATCAGAATTTTGGCTCTTCTGTCTCTGTGCGTTGTCGGTTGAAATTTTAACGGAAATACAAAACCACAGACAAAAAAAATCCGTTACAACAATGCTTCGAATTTGTAACTGTTGGAATTTTTGCCTGAAAAATTTCCAATCATCTTGATTTTTGGTCAAATATTGGAGAGGTGAGACACCGCTCCTACACCCCCGTCTCCACCCCCACCCCCGTAGATATGTACCTGTGTGAAATGGCTAGCGTCTTCCGTGAAGTACCTATCACAATTATAAATGAAGGAAATGGAATATTCAAATGGTGTGATTTTAACTCCCTTAATACTTCAATGTGTGCCCGAAAGCTTTTATTTAATGTAACTTAAAGCTGTAAAACGTTTTGTACGCTTCTGTCACATTCCCACACTGTACACAAAAGCCAGTCTTGAGATCCAACCGACTTCTTATTTCCAGTATGCCTCGTTTAAGACTCTAGACGCCGTTCAATGGCTCAGTCAGGAGAGTAGTGACTCACTGGTTACGGCATTGGACTTTAAAATCAAAAGGTCCAGGGTACGTGCCCCACCAAATGCAACTGCGATTTGTCTTAGGTAAGACACTCAGTCCTGATTATCCCCACTGGGGCACAGCGACATTGTGTACTAAGGTGCACTGCACTTAGATCGACCAATGCTCACCCTGCTTGTGTGTAGTTAGTATGTTGTGAATTTTGATAGTAGCTGATCGGCGCTCGGCATATCTATTCGGGTACTCTGGCTGACATCGCCCGTAAAACTGTCCAATATGAGATGAACTTCAACCTCTCGGTTGAAAGTGCTGTTAAACTCCAATAAAAATGGTCAGGCAGATATCTCAAGCACAATATGTGATAATGTCACATATACATACTTTCTATCCCCTTTCTTTGTCTTTACGATAACTCAAAAAACAAATCATCTGTCCTGTGCTGTTTGGCATACTGGTAGCCTGTCACTTGCACTGGACCAGCTATGTTTTTAAGGAACCTTTGGGTGTGGCCCATTGGGTCACAGAGTTTTTTTATACCCCCCTAATTTTTTTGTAAAAGCACCATAAAGAAATAGCTGTTTTATATTTATATGCACAAGAGAATAATGTAAACAATCAAATTAGAGAGAAGTTGCTATAGCTGACACACATCTACTCTTATCCGCTGTTGCGATCAGAATTAAATTCCATCCCCAAACCAAGTTGAAAGAGCCCCTTTGAGTGGCAAGAAAATTTGTTTATTATAAAGATCTATCTTACAACACTTGATTAATTGTAGTTAAATAAATAACCCTTCACCTTTCATTGCATTTTTTAATATTTTTTTTTCCAATCTCAATCAAAACTCAAGATCAACAGGGTTCGGGCCGAGTGGTAAGTGGCTTTCTCGAAACACTTATCACAGTTACGAATTAATGAAATGGGATATTTAAATGGTATGTTTTTAACCCTCTTCATACTTCACCGCCCCCTTCATACTTCACTGCGAAGAACAAACAACATCGTTTAACTTAATATGACTCTAGAACCTTTTGCATACTTCCTGCCATATTACCGGTCCTTACACAAATGCCGTGCTTCAAGATTCTATCATCTTATTTTATGTATGCCTTGTTTAGGGCACTGGGTACTCTAAAGAGTAGGACTTTAAACGAGCTGTTGAAGCTTTTAAGGTTTTTATGGCACTATCCCCAATATAGAGTCTATACACCCTATGTCGGCGGCTCGATAACTCAAATACAGATCGTCCTATCTTTATTTGTTTTGGCATGCTGGTTACCAACAACCGGTTTGCACTCATCTATGTTTTTCCAGCTCGTTTGAGGCCTTGCATGTGATACAGTAGGCTGATTGACTTAGAGGCTTCTAAATCATAATAAATATTTGCTATCATCACCCAAAAATGACAGTTCTGTAGTTGGTGGAGCCATTACTTTAAAATGAATGTATACACGGGACTATACCGACTGAGCTAAAAGTTGCTTGAGGTTCAATATATGGTCCACCTGAAAGCGGTTACCAAGGTCATCAAGTGCATATTATTCAGAAAGACTGGGAAATGCATTTTATTACACCTTAATGGATTTCTAAAGTTTATGAATGAATTTCATCACTCAAATTAGTGGGGAGGAGCCAAAAATGTCCATTTCTGATTCGTATATCGAACCCTTTGAATGCTGGTCACATATATGCTTTTTCTGGTTTCTATAAAAAAAAAAACTTGTTCTGATTCCTGTATTAATATCTGCAAATGCTGTTAACGAAAATCCATTTCTGATTTGTTTAGAAAATATTTTACTCCAGAAATTAAGCCTCCATAAATTCTCTTTCTGTTGAGTTTATTCCTGATACTTGAACCTTCACACAGACTTGAATTCACTGGGTGCAGTAAATTCTGTTTCTCTAGTTAGTCTGTGTGAAGCACACAGACTATTGTTTTTGTACGGTTTCTTCTTTTTTTCTTCTTCTTCTTCTTCTTCTTCTTCTTCTTCTTCTCTTCTCTTCTTCTTCTTCTTCTTCTTCTGTCTTCTGTCTTCTATGCACTTTCTTGTCCGCACGATAACTCGAAAACGAATTGCCCTATCTCGCTGATTTTGGGTATACTGTTAGACAGTCACAAGTTCTCGGCCACCTATGTTTTTCAGATTCCTGGGGCATTGGTGGTGTCTGTAGGGGTGTTTTGAAATGGGTCACGCCCATATCTCAGGCGTGGTATGACATATGGACCTGTGAGCAACACCAAATGAGTCGACACTCGATGGAGATTCAAAATATGGGTCAAGGTCACCTAGGGGTCATTAAGTGCATTTTTCATAATTTCTGGAAATCACATTTTTTGGATCCCTTAAAGCATTTCTGACGTCCCTACATGCATTTTGACGTCAAAAGTGGGCGTGGCCAAAATTTCTGAAAGTGGGTCACGCTCATATCTCAAGCATGGTATGATGAATAGACCTGGAACTAACACCAAATGAGTCGACACTTGATGGCAATTCAAAATGTGGGTCAAGGCCTCGGAGGTCACCTAGGGGTCATTGAATGCATTATTCATAATTGCTGGAAATTACATTTTTGCCCTCCCCTCCCCCCCCCCCCCCCGAAAGCATTCCTGAGTCCATATATGCATTTTTACGTTAATAAAGTGGGTGTGGCCAAAATTTTGGGAAGTGGTTCACGCTCATATCTCAAGCAGGCTATGATGAATGGACCTGGAACTAACACCAAATGAGTCGACACTTGATGGAGATTCAAAATATGGGTCAAGGTCACGGAGGTCACCTAGGGGTCATTGAGTGTATTTTTCATAATTGCTGGAAATTACATTTTTTTGACCCCCCAAAGCATTCCTGAGTCCATACATGCATTTTTACGTTAAAAAAGTGGGCGTAGCCAAAATTTTTGAAAGTGGTTCACGCTCATATCTCAAGCATGGTATGATGAATGGACCTGGAACTAACACCAAATGAGTCAACACTTGATGTAGGTTCAAAATATGGGTCAAGGTCACGGAGGTCACAGGGGTCATTGGGTGCATTTTTTCTGAATTTCAGGATTTTTAGAATTGCTGGAAATCACATGTTTTGACACCCTAAGCATCCCCGAAGTCCATGCATGCATTTTTATGTGAGAAAGTGGGTGTGGCCAAAAAAGGTGGTCGTGGGTCATTGAGTGCATTATATAGAATTGATGGAAATCACATTTTTGAATTTACTGCATTCCCAGGGTCCATACATCATTTTCACTGTAACAAAGTGGGTGTGACAAGTAATTTTGAAAGTAGGGGATCCTGAGAATATTTCCGAGCTGTTTAGTTTAAACATTATTTATTTAAGAGTACAAAGTCATATAATACAAAATTGTTACATACATTAATGTGGATTCGGCAGGAAGCTATAAGCTTATACAAGGCCGTTTCCACCCAAGCAGTTTAAATGACTGCAGCTGAACATCCATATACATAATTTGAGGTTTTAAGACAGCGCAAAATGACAATTTCTTGTGGTACTGCAGTCTGCAAGTAGACCACATTTGTCTTCATTGGACATTGTGTTAATTACATCATTGTACATCTCTTGTGTGTGTGTGTAGGGGGGGGGGGGGGGGCATCGTTCTGCATAGGGAATTATTTGGCGGCTTCTTTTCATTTTTTTGCTGACATTTGACGCATGCTGTTCAGTTAAAATGTCTTCGATTGTCATTTGACTCTCATTAGCCTGTCTGTTCATTTTATTTTACTTTAATATGAAAAGAGGTGCAACCTACAAGCGAACGAAGTTTTCGGATAAAAAATAAGCCGTGCAATTCAGTTTATCCCCCCGCCCCCAAGAAAAAAAAAGTGTGTTTGGAAATGTGTTACTCCAAAGGGACTGGAAAATAGATCAACTATTGAAATAATCTTACTTGTTATGCCCACAACGAATAATCAGGCAGCACATTGTTTTACCCCCGTCTGTGCGTCTATCTGTCTGCATATAGGGTACATTGTTTGTCCTTCTAACCGCTCTTATAATTTTCAAGCTATTACTTTTTTATTTCACAGGATGTTTCTACATTTTCCAGATGTGTGCATATTGTCAGGATTTTGACTTGCCTCAATATTTCAAAAAACAACTAGTTGTTAAACTTAGTCCATTTTTGTAAAATGTCACATATATGATACGTGATTTCTTCGGCTAACTCCTCCCCCAGTTTTGAAGCTAGGACTTTTTTTTATTATTACAATATTTTAACTGCGTTCGCTAATATGAGTGAGGTTAGACATAGCAGAGAACAAAATGAGTAGCATGACCACGGATGTGGAATTAACATAGAATCCACTGGGTAGTGAAAAAATCTTACTTTCTTGTTCAATCAGAATTCTGTCTGTGTGAGTTGTCGGTTGGAATTTTAACGGAAATGCAAAACCGCAGTCAGCAAAAAAATCCGTTACAACAATGCTTCGAATTTGCAACTGTTGGAATTTTTGCCCAAAAAATTTCCAATTATCTTGATTTTTGGTCAAATATTGGAGAGGTGAGACACCGCTCCTACACCCCCGCCCCACCCCACCTCACCCCGTAGATACGTGCCTGTGTGGAATGGAGAGTGTCTTCCTTGAAGTACCTATCACAATTATGAATGAAGGAAATAGAATATTCAAGTGGTGTGATTTTAACTCCCTTAATACTTCAATGTGTGTCCGAAATCTAGCTTTCATTTAATGTACCTCATAGCTGTAAAACGTTTTGTACGCTTCTGTCACATTGCCACACTGTACACAAAAGCCAACTTTGAGATCCAACCAACTTCTTATTTCCAGTATGCCTCGTTTAAGGCACAAGATGCCGTTCAATGGCTCAGTCAGAGATTAATGACTCACTGGTTACGGCGTTGGACTTTAAAATCGAAATGTCCACGGTACATGCCCCACCAAATGCAACTGCGATGTGTCCTTGGGTAAGGCACCCTGTCCTGATTACCCCCGTTGGGGCAGAGCGAAATTGTGTACTAAGGCGTACTGCACTTAGATCGATCAATGCTCACCCTGCTTGTGTGTAGTTAGTATGTTGTGAATTTTGATAGTTGCTGATCGGCGCTCGACATATCTGTTCAGGTACTCTGGCTTACATCGCCCGTAAAATTGTCCAATATGAGATGAACTTCAACCTCTCTGTTGCAATTGTTGTTAAACTCCAATAAAAATGGTCAGGCAAATATCTCAAGCACAGTATGTAATAATGTCACATATACATAATTTCTATCCCCTTCCTTTTGTCTTGACGATAACTCTGTCCTAGGGCTGTTTGGCATACTGGTAGCCAGTCACTAGTACTGGCCCAGGGAACCTTTGGGAGTGGTCCATTGGGCCACAGAGTTTTTTATACCCCCTAATTTCTTTGTAGCAGAAAAGCATCATAAAGAAATAGCTGTTTTATATTTATAGACACACGAGAATAATGTAAACAATAAAATTAGAGAGAAGTTGCTATAGCTGACGGCCTGACCCGCATTTACTCTTATCAGCTGTCAGATCAGAATTAAATTCCATTCCCAAACCAAGTTAAAAGAAACCCTTTGAGTGGCAAGAAAATTTGTTTATTATACAGATCTATCTTACAACACTTGATTAATTGTAGTTGAATAAATAACCCTTCACATTTCATTGCATTTTTTAATTTTTTTTTTTCATTCTCAATCATAGCTCAAGATCAACAGGTTTCGGGCCGAGTGGTAAGTGGCTTTCTCGAAATACTTATCACAATAATGAATTAATGAAATGGAATATTTAAATGGTCTGTCTTTAACCCTCTTCATACTTCACCGCCCTCTTCATACTTCACCGCGAAGAACAAACAACATCATTTAACTTATGACTGTAGAACCCTTTGCACGCTTCCTGTCATATTACCGGTCTTTACGAATGCCATGATTCAAGATTCCAACATCTTATTTTATGTATGCCTTGTTTAGGGCACTAGATGCTCTTAAGGGTAGGCCTTTAAACAAGCTCTTGGGGCTTTTGCGTTTTTTATGGCACTATCCCCGAAAGAGAGTCTTTGTCGGCTCGATAACTCAAATACAAATCGTCCTATCTCTATTCGTTTTGGCTTGTTGGTTACCAACGACCAGTTTGCACTCATCTTTGTTTTTTCAGCTAGTTTGAGGCCTTGTGTGTGATACAGTAGGCTGATTGCCTTAGAGGCTTCTAAATCATAATTTTACATTTTCAATCATTTTTAATATTATATTATAAATGATCGAAAATGTAAAATTCTGAAAATATGGTACGTATTGTTTTTATATTGCATATACTGTCAACACTGAAAGCCCACTTTATAGTGTTGATAGCATAATATAAAAAGGAGTGAATACCTAGAAAATTCTGACACTACAATGACTGCCTGTGACCCCCAGACCCTTGAATTTTTCATCAAATCAAGTCAAGTCTGCTTCACAGTAGCCATGACTTAATTCAATTGAAAATAATTATCTTAAAATTGGTTTTATTGGTCAACTCTGTAGGATTTGTAATGCTTGATCTAGATATGTTTTTTTATAAATCCATTCTCCTTTTGATGAGCCCAAAATGCAAGTTCACTGACATTAAGTCTTTAGTCAACATGGGGAGCAGAAAACACTTGAAAAATAAATTCTTGAATAACCAAGAATTGTAATTGTTTGCCTGAGAAATATGGGTTATGACCACTCATTGGAATGGGTTCAAAGAGCTCATTCCAGTAAGGGGGTCATGTTCTATGTTTCTGACACAAAAATTGAAAACATAATACAATTTGTGCAGTGATTTTTATTGGAAAAAAACCCCTCCATTTTGCACACAAATTCTGGTAAAAAGAGGCGAAAATTTCCGACAGAGATTATCATAGGGAATGCCACCCACCATCACTCCCCGCCCCCTGCCCCCCCCCCCCTTCCCACACACACACACACTAATGTGTGGTCTAAATATATAAATTGAACTCCCTGGTACACTGATATCGAAATAAAAAAAATTCCCAGCACAAAAAACTTTTCACAATCCAACCTGGAATTTGACCAAATGAACCTTGTTGAACAGAGCTTGATGAGCTCTGTCCAAAAATTTTGAATTTGTTAAATTTCTACTTGCATATGGAAAAATATTTTTCATGTTAAAAATTTTATATTATTCTCAATGTGCTGTGTGCAAGGGGACAGGAAAAACATTTATCAAAGCCTTACTGTAAAATATGGGAGAGGTGAGCGGTGGCCAGTTTCAAAATGGATTTTCCTCCAATACTCCCCAAAATTTTGATTTCTTGTTCAGAGCATAACTTATCAACTACTTCCACTGTTTTTTTTTTTTTTTTGTTCATGTTTTGCTACTTGCTATTCTTCTCCATGGTACTACAGTGTGTACCCCCCCCCCCCCCCCCACCATCATTCTTCCACACACCCACACACACACTCCCTTATCACCCCCATGGCCAACAGAATTGGCGTGACTGCTACTGTAAGATTACAGAAGGTTTATATCATTTGTTACCATGATACTGTCATTGGCTGTTCTGAAGATTTAGACATAAATATTTTCACGTCTTTTTGGACGTTTTTGATAGTCTGTTCGCAGTGTCTGAACTTCTGAACGCTTACATGATTTTGAATTTCCCACACATCGTGGAGGTTGTTGCTATTTGTAACCGACCAATGAACGAGCGGGAGAGAACCGGATAAGTCGGGTTGTCGGAGATGAAATATTTCGCCTTAGTATATGAACATGCGATTAAAATGGTGATAAAAACTAATTTTTGCCCAACTCGGTGCCGAAATGGCAGTAGCTTCGTGAAAAGAACGCCAAACTGACATTTATTTGAGCAAAATCGGTAAATTATTCGCTATTTCCCCGTTTTTTTTAAAAACGCGATTTGAAGAGCGTCAGGCCTTCTCGTATATTAGTATAGATAGTGTAGACCTAATATTAATTTAAAATGTAAAATTCTGATAATACGACGAGCGCCTGTGGTCACATATATGCCTTTTCTGGTTTCTTATAAAAAATTGTTCTGATTCCTGTATGAATATCTGTAAATACTATTAACGAAAATCCAATTCTGATTTGTTTAAAAATATTTTACTCCTGAAAATAAGCATCCATAAATTCTCTTTCTGTATAGTTTATTCCTGAAACTTTAACCCTTTTCACAAAGAGATGAATTTACTGGGTGCAGTAAATTCTGTTTCTGTAGTTTATTTATTCATTTGTTCGGGTTTAAACCTTTGATACTTTTGTACGTCTTATGACGTACGAAATCAAACAGCGCCTTGATACTTTGTGGTCATTTGTTTTGCTATTATTTTTCGATTTTTTTAAAGTTTTAACCTCAATTCCTATTTTCCCACGAATAGTGCTCAGTGACAACCGTTGAGCCAAATATTATTGTATCTTAAAATGCTAAAATAATCCTGCTGTCAAGACTTCATAACTGGTTGAGTGCTGGAAGACTCTGTGAGGGCTTTAAAAAAAATGAGGACACCAGAGCAAAAGCCATCACTTTCCTTGCTTATATTTCATATTCAGCCAAACACAAATAATATTTTGTTTATATAAATTTGTTTTATTACAAATTATCGGAAAGCGCCGGCATGCTCTGTCCAATAATTTGTAATAAAACAAGTTTTGAATAACAAATTCAGACCACCAAAAATAATCAAGCTCACAACCAGTTAATCACTAATCGCCGTGTGAGAACTATAAGGTTCTGGAAGATAGAACCTTGTTGTTCTCAGGTTACGTAATGTTAATAATATTTTGTTATTTGTACTTTCCGAAGTTTGACGTCGCATTTTGAAAAACGTTGAAGAATATTATGATCCCCGATGAGTCTGGAGGTGGGATGGGGAAATCTCATCCGAGGGGCAAACTATTTGAACCAGACCCTCAGCTTGCCGAGGGTCTGGTTCAAATATCTTGCCCCGAGGGTGAGATTTCCCCATTCCCACCTTCAGATTCATCGAGGATGATTTTTCTCCCCCCACCATGCAGCGATTACGTTCGCCAGAGCTAAGTCACGTGCTGATTCAATCAACTCATTTTGTATTCGTTGTTTTGAGAAACTGATGACACCATCGAAAAGAGCATGCACAAGTTATGTATATACCAAAGGTATATACCACAAAATCGATTAGGAACGGTGGCAGCTTGAGGATTGAAGAGTTTTAGAGCATCGAACTTTGATCACACTGCATTCCGATGACGTCAATATGAATTAGTTGGTAGCAAGAAACTGATACGATATGCATAACGTCATAATAACGTTATAAAAGAATAACGTCACGTAGGTGGGGTGGGATTATTATAATCCCTGATGGGTACGGGTGTGGGATGGGTAAATCTCACTCGAGGTACAAGATATTTGAGCAAGATATTTGACCAAATATCTTGTCCCGAGGGTGAGATTTTCCCATCGGGACAAGATATTTGCCCAATATCGGGACAAGATATTTGCCCAAATATCTCACCGGAGGGCAAGACATTTGGGCAAGATATTTGACAAAATATCTTGTCCCGAGGGTGAGATTTTCCCATCCCACACCCGTACCCATCAGGGATTATTTTTCTCCCCCCCCCCCCCCACCATACAGCGGTTACGTTAGCCAGAGGTAATCGGCGGTCACGTGCTGATAAAATCAACTCATTTGGTATTCGTTGTTTTGAAAAACTAATGGCACCATCGGAAAGAGCATGCAAAAGTTATGTATATACCAAAGGTACCAAAGGTATATACCACGAAATCAATTAGGAACGGTGGCATCTTCGGGTCTAAAGAGTTTTAGAGCATCCAACTTTGATCACACTGCATTCCGATGACGTCAATATGAATTAGTTGGTAGCAAGAAACTGATACGATATGCAAAACGTCATAATAACGTTATAAATGTATAACGCCACGTGGGTGGGGTGGGATACATCTGTCTCTCCCTGCTATCTCACCCGGGACACACGTATGTTACACGTGCAGTTGGGGGAGAAACATCTGTCTCGCCCTGCTATCTCACCCTGGACAGACGTATGTTACACATGCAGTGGTGGGAGAAACATCTGTCTCTCCTTGCTATCTCACCCGGGACACACGTATGTTACACATTCAGTGGGGGAGAAACTGAATTCTCGATGACATTTGAACGTCAGGATAATTAAAGTCTCAAAGTGTTAGGTTCCGCTCTACAACTTCTCACTATAGCAAAGGGGTGAAATTCTAAACATAGTGAATATGTTAAAACTAATGCCATGTAAATTGGATGTGTACTTGTAGTATCAGATTTTTGATTTCATTAGGCTATTAAGCCTGATGCATAGAGGCAAATTACCAGATGAATTATGGGAAACAGTGGCTTCGAAAAATGAAATGGAAACATCTGAAAAAGATTTCTGCATTTTTAAAAAGGGGATGCTATGCCCCAGAGGTAGGTAGGTGGGGGTGGGGGGAAATTTTGCTGATGTTGCTGGGTGGCTGAAAACGACTGGTTTCAGCATTTTAATGCATTTAAAGGTTGTGGCAATGCGTTTAACAGTAAATTATTTCATCCTCATTCAGGTTGTTTATTCCTACGTCGCATTTTGAAAAACGTTGAAGAATATGATCCCCGATGAGTCTGGAGGTGGGATGGGGAAATCTCATCCGAGGGGCAAAATATTTGAACCAGACCCTCAGCTTGCCGAGGGTCTGGTTCAAATATCTTGCCCCGAGGGTGAGATTTCCCCATTCCCACCTTCAGACTCATCGAGGATGATTTTTCTCCCCCCACCATGCAGCGATTACGTTAGCAGAGCTAGGTCACGTGCTGATTCAATCAACTCATTTTGTATTCGTTGTTTTGAGAAACTGATGACACCATCGGAAAGAGCATGCACAAGTTATGTATATACCAAAGGTATATACCACAAAATCGATTAGTGGATTTGGGAAATCTAATACATATATGGGTTAGATAACTAAGTTACAGAATATTTGCATTTGAAAAACAATGTATGGCATGTCATTTTTGGAAATGCCTGGAAACTGTGAAGCGGAACCTTAACGTCACTGTCAACGGTTAGGGTCATATTGTGTCGGACTGTTTAAATTGTATAGAGGAAGCCGGGACAAACAGAGAAAACAACCCAGTGTCAGTGAGTAACTATCGGTGAGTAACTAACCACACACAAGCAGGTTTAGCATCGACATACAATACTCCTTAGAACATTGCTCCGCCGCATTTCCACTTGAACAGTTGGGATTGAGTACCTTTACAAAGAACACAAAGCAGATGACGAGTCCCCATTATATATATATATTTGCCACAAAGAATAAATATAGAAAGAATTAGACATACTATGTCAGCAAAGATCCTAAAATAATAATATTATAAGTTATCTCCGCCAACATGTATGGTATATGGAGATTTAATACCTGGGTGTAGTTTTTTAAATACCGAGCCGCAGGCAAAGTTTTTAAATAAGATGTCCAGGTATTAAATCTCCACATACCATACATGTTGGCGGAGATAACTGTTTTGTCCCGTTTGAAACACAGGCACTCGACGTATTATCGGATTTTATCAATTTGAATAAAATATATATTATATTATCAATACTAAAAAGTAAAGGCATTACGTGTACAGTCCCTGTAAAAGTAGTCTTCCAAATTGCCCCAGTTGTTACATATGATTACATAATGCAGTCACTGTTAATCAGGTTCAGTTCGAAAGGAATGGTTTCGCGCGCCGAAGGCGCGCAGGGACGGTATAGGGGACAAGCCCCTTTCGACCCTCAGTGACTGTAGATGATTAGTTCTCACATGTCTACGCGTGTTGAAGGAGGAACGGCTTCAGGTACTCGGCAGGTGTCACCAGTTGCGTCGTGATGGTCTCTTGGCTGATGTCGGTTGAACCCTCGGGTGAGGACCAGTGTGAGAGGTTGGGTCCTCTCACAAAGGTACTACCTCTCCCCGAGGGTGCAGTCGATCTGGATTTTCGGGCAAGTATAGTCTGCCACTTCTAGGATGATTTTGAGTGATGGCCATCACTGGCAAGTATAATCTGCCTCAGGCTGTCTCTGTTTGGTTGGACTCTTTGAAGGAAAACAACAACGACCCCTTTCGGGGACCACCAAGAAGAAGAAGACCCGAACTTCCCTGGTTCGGGGCAGGCCAGCATTTGTAATCCTATTGGGTTGGGACAAAAAGATGCGTAATGCGCTTACAAAAAGGGGCAGAGGCGGGACGCAGGACCAACGCTCGCCTCCCCTAAAGTGGTCAACCACTTTTAGGGATGGAGCGGAGGATGTACAGGAACCATGGGGGTTACCGTTTCCGTATCGGTTGGACTGTCCGTAGCGGTTATTGGGGTGCTGGTCAAAAAAGCATCTTCTGTGTACCTGCTTAAAAGAAGAAGGCAGAATTAGTTTTCATTAGAATAAGAGAGAAAGTAGCACATTATGTTTTAATTATGATCACAGTTAAGCTGCTGATCAGCCTGTTAGATCACCTTCATAGGGTGATAGTGAGTTTGTAGCGGGAGGGTAACAGGTTTAGACACTAAACCACACCCGAAAGTGTTTCTGTTATGCCCTTCGCTGGTTTCGACCATATTTAGATTAAATTGAGTTTATTTAGGGTCACGAGTTTGGGCAGGGTAGTTTGGTTCCGCGCATTGTAGCATGCCTGGAGCAGGACATGTCGTACTGTGGGGTCGCAGTAGGTTTGCTTGACAGTGGCTTGGCCTACCTGCCCTTTCCCTATGTAGATTTGCTGAGATTGTGGGGGCAGGGTAGTTTGGTTCCGCGCATTGTAGCATGCCAGGAGCAGGACATGTCGTACTGTGGGGTCGCAGTAGATTTACTGACAGTGGCTTGGCCTACCTACCCTTCCCCTTTGTTCCCCGTGTTGTTTATGCGCGCTGACTGTTTTTCGAGCGGTCTTAGTTTTGATTGCAATTTTTGGGCTTTTGTCGGCTTTCGCAAATGGCTCCAAGTTCGGAGATTAGTTCGCTGTCGGCTAACCGATCATGATTTTTCGCGGCCAGGGTGGCTAGGCGGTCTTTAATGGTGGGGATCTCGGCCCTGTCGTGGAGTGTTTTGATGGGTGTGTCCCATGGGGCGCGGAGGGCAACTCTAAGCGCGTGATTTTGGACCTTTTGGAGTTTTCCCATATTAGTTTGGTTGAGGTCAATTAGTATGATTGCACCGTATTCTAGTACTGGGCGCACAAAGGCTTTGTATAGTTTGAGTAGGGTGGGCTGGTTGGCCCCCCATGAAGTTCCCTTAAGCATTTTCAGTAAGTTAATGCGCTTGGTAGCTTTTTTCGCCATGTCGTCGGTATGTTTGTTGAAGGACAATTTTTGATCAATGGTGATGCCCAGGAATTTCGCTTCTTTGCATTCCGGGAGGGTGTTATCCATAAGTTTTAAGTCAAAATCCCGTTTAGTTATCTTGCGAGTAAAGGTGATTCGTTGGGTTCAATTCAAAGTCAAAAGAATAGTTTTAGCGCGCCGAAGGCGCGCTGGGACGATTTGGAGTAAACCCTTTCGACCCTCGTTAACTGTATAATATATTTCCGTCAATTTTTGAGACTGCATCATGTCCGATCGGTGCAAAGGAGGAAGAGGATTGGAGTTGATGTTTCTGGTTGTTGCTCTTCAGGCAAGTATAGTCTGCCGCTTTTGGTTTTGTCATCCTCGGATTAAAGGGGATGTCGTCATTCGGAGTTACTGTGCATCCCGCCCCCCAGGTCCCACTGCCTGATCTAAACACAGACGTCTGGAGACCTGATTAATATCACATCACCCCAACGTCACACCTCCCTCTTATATATGCCCAAACCCCGCCGCCCCCCCCACACACACACACTTCCAAAATAAATAGCACACAGATCTGTGTATTATATATTTCGGGGGGGGGGGTGCATATAAGAATGAGGTGTTTTGAGGTAGGGGTGATTTAGATCAGGTTTCCAGACGTCTGTGGTCTAATAACTCTGGCAATTTGGCCCGTTTACTGGGTAACGAAACTACGTTGTTCTCAACCTGTTAAGTCGACGTCAGCTGTCCTTCATGCGAATACCTGGAAACGCAACCAAATTGTGTAAAGTTCCTTTTCATTGCCCGGAATATGTCTACCACTGCAGAATAAAAAAGGTGTGTATTTCTTTTTCATTGCCCGGAATATGTCTACCACTGCAGAATAAAAAGGGTGTGTATTTGAATGACTCTTTTTGAAAGGTTCTTCAACCTGTTACAAATGAGATTTTTTTTATTATTTCCATTTTTGGCGTAACTTAGCTAATAATAGTCGGATTGTAAAAATTCAAGGACGAAATCGCACTGACTTTTACTCAATATATTCGAAACGAAACGCGTTTTTAAAATTTCCATATGATATTAAAAATAGTATTTGCCCGACTGGTTGGAAAAATGTGCTAATTGGTATCCAAAAGTTACGGGATCAAAGAAACACCGACATCGACAAAAAGTAACGAGAAGGTCTTCACAAATATTCATGCGAGATCGAAACTGCCCTGAAAAGTCATTTTGTGCGATATTTCGAAATATATTTTAACGATTTTATTTTTATTTGTGTAGTTTGGGAGCGATGCGCTTTTTCCCTAATTATCAACGGCCGTTTTGCAGAGAAATGATGTTTGGAGGTCCTATTTTGTGTCGGACGCATAACCTTGTCACAACACTGGGAAACACTTCGTGTTAATTGTAACCGATTGTACGTCTTATTGAAGTCACGTGGTTGGGTTTTGATACCCCACCTCATAGAGCAGTTAGTGGGGAGTCGATTGGCAGTGTTTTACAGGGAGCGTACACGTAATGGTATGACACTTCCCAGATCGAAATTTTTAACAATCTCTCAAATAGCGAACACCTCGTCGATCTCGCTCAAATAAACGACAAAATGTCGTGTAATTCGCGGCGCCACTCAGATTTCGAGCCCAAGAATGACGAAATTTGACTTTTATTCGCATTTATTTCACTTTTTATCGACTGAAACGACAGAGACGTCTATCCACGACTTCTCTTATCCGGTACACAAGCAAACTGAAGCAATGAATGCAACGCCGAACGTTCATTGGTCGTCTACTTATAGCCACAACTGCGGGAAATTCAAAAGTCTGTTTATGTTTCACTCAATGCAACACAAGACGACACAACAACATAACTTCAATCAAAATATTTTATTCGATCGAAAAACAATGTCAAAACCCATAATGATGGTATCATGGTATACATAACATAACATATACAGTTATTTAAAATTAACATTACTAGTCATGCTTTTGATATTTTAATTCGAGTGTTGTGAGGATGGGAGGGCATGGTCGTGTGTCATCCGCATGCCAACTACAAAAAATCCACTATCGAATCTGATAGACAGAATCAGAAATTCACTTAGTTTGTATTGTCATAGTTACAGTAAGTTACTATCACCATAAATAAATGTAGTGTACATGGGAAGTGAAAATTTGGAGGAAGTGGGGGGGGGGTGCGGGGGGGGAGCAAGGAGTGTTCTTCTTCACCCTTCCCACCCCAAACACAAGCACTGATATTTCTAAAACTTCAGAAGAAAATCTTCAGTCTCTTTACAAATCTGACTGGAGAGAGATTATCAGAAACCAGAGCAAAGTGGGCAGATCATAATACAGTACCAGCTGAAATGTGTTGCAGGATAATCACAACAGAATTTTTGTAACATTTTTCCTTTGTTGATTATTGCATTATTTGACATAATTCTCTAGTAATGAGATCAACGACTGGAATTATCAACACAGGAGAATGGGATCAAAACTTTCTTGTAGTGATAATACAACTTATTACAGCTTATACTGTATGTGCATGTTAGAGTGGTGGATCTAGTTGGGGGAGGGGGGGGGATCTTTTTCCAAAGGTTTGTTATCTCGGGACATAATTATGGCCTTTGGTTACCTGTGCCAAATAGCAATTGATGGTGGACACTTTACCCTTGCCCAAGAATTTAGCAAACTGCATTCTTTGACATATTGGAAAATAAATTTCCCTGGGGAGGCCCTCAGATCCTCATGAAAGTGGGCCCGGAGAAAGGAAATTAGAGTGCCAGGTTTTATTCTATGACGGGCCACCTTTCCAAAGTGCCTGGATATTCATGGTGATGCTGAAATCACAAGCAATGATGGGGGGGGGGGGGGGCGGGGGAGGCGGAGGGGGGGGGGGTCAGGTGACAGTGGCCTTTTTAGCTTCAGAAGAAAATCTTCAGTCTCTTTACAAATCTGACCCTAAGTTCGTGTATTGCTTTTATCAATGCCTTGAAAATAAAGTAAAACCCAAGAGAAAAAATTAGATAGATACATTTTGTCTAGACTGATATAATGAAACTTGATTAAATTTAATTTTTTATCCCCTGCACATGATACAATTATTTAATTGGTCCAGTGCAGTGTTTTTCAAATGATGTCTTGAGACATGACATTTCTTTCTCTGAAAAAGTTTACTCGAACAATTATGTCGTTTTTTCTGTAAATTTTTATTATTTCAAATAGTTTCTTTTCATTTATTGGAGAGTGTCCATTGGCACTGTCCAATAATGGAAAATAAAATATTTCATTTGAATACACTTTCTATTATTTCCGAAAAATAGCGACACCTTACAGGGATTGCAAAGCTACTATAGTGGCTTTCAGTACTTTTCAGTAAGGCCATGATCTAGTGGCTTGCAGCGCTCAGCCAGTTGACTGATTGAGTGCTAGAAGCCACTATCAGGGCTATACTGAAAAGTACTGAAGGCCTCTTTTGTGGCTTTATAATGTTTGCACTAATTTGTTTCTGTCTCATCAATAGATGAAAAATTTATTAATATGAAAATGTTTTGTTACAATTTATTGGACAGTACCAACAGTCACTCTCTAATAAATTGCAACAAAACAATTATTTATGAGCAATATCGTGCTAAACTAAGACTCCTTTTGCTGGTAGTGTGATTGACATCTTTGAAAGGGGTGGAGTGGGCAGTTGTCTGATCCATTTTTTCAGATACCTATTACAGTGTTTAAGGAATGAAGTTTGCATGCCAAAAGTCCCCAAACAACAACAATGTGGACAAAAAACTCAAGGCAAAAATCCCTGATATACTTTTTTTCAGAAATTATATTTTGAGATTTCATTAACATATGAATTAAAGAACTTTTTATTTAATGGAACTTTTATTTCATTATTTTTTTCTACATTCAGCACAAAAGCGCAATGAATAGTTAATTTTATTTAATTTTTAATTTTTCTTTTTGTTCGGAGTTGTGGGGGCAGTGAAGAATGGCACAAAACAAGGAATGAGGAATGGTAGTACACATAGAGGGCATAAAAGGGAAATTGGAAACAGCTGGTTGCAGCATGAGATAATTTCTACATTTCGCATCATTTCTTGGAAAGCTCTTTCCGAGAGTTACCCAAAAATGATGTGAAGGTTGGAATTAATTATCACCAAAGAGAGAAAAACCCGAGAGATATTTTCACCCTACAATTTACTTCTAACACAAATAAATAAATTGAACTTTTGTCAATTTATCATGGGGATTTTTTGGTTTATAGAATTTTTGGTGCTGTGAGACATTTTTTCCGTTGCCCCCCCCCCCCCCCTGCCCTTTTTCAAGTGGACTTTTGACAGAAATATAAAGTTTATAGAGTGCTGCCATTACCCTTTTCAAGAGAGAGAGGGATAACTCTTTCCATACTCTTCCCGAATAACTGAAGGATTCCACTATTTGCTTTCAAATCAGGGCTTATGACCAATATTGGAAATAACTTGATGAGATCTTTCCAAAGAGGTACAATAAGAACAGTTTTATGAAACAAAAACTGAAAATATATAAAAGTTTGAATGATGAACAGCATATGTTGCATTTTTAAGTCAATTTTATTGTTTCGTGTTTTTCTGACTGTATTCTACAAGCACCGTTGATTGGGAGAGGCCCAAGAAACAAACATTTTGGCCAAAACTGTTCAAACCTTTGAAGAAATCTTTGAAATGACACAAAGGAATGGTTTTGCGCGCCGAAGGCGCGCAGGGACGGTATGGAGAACAAGCCCCTTTCGACTCTCAGTGACTGTAAATGACTGATTTTCGCATGTCTAGGCGTGTCAAAGGAGGAAAAGGTTCGGGTACTCGGCAGGTGTCTCCGGTTGTGATGTGATGGCTTTGTTGACATATTTCGGTTGGACCCTCGGGTGAGGACTAGTGTGGGAGGTTGGGTCCTCTCACAAAGGTACTACTTCTCCCCGAGGGTGCAGTGATTCTAGGTTTTCAGGCGAGTAGATCGATTTTCAGGCAAGTAAAATCTTCCACTTCTGAGATGATTTTGATTGATGGCCATCACTGGCAAGTATAGTCTGCCTCAGGCTGTCTCTATTTGGTTGGAATCTTTGCAAGAAAACAACAACGAACCCTTTCGGGGACGACCAAAAGAGGACCCGAACTTCCCTGGTTCGGGGGCAGGTCTGCATTGTAATCCCATTGGGTTGGGACAAAAGATGCACAAGGCGCTTACAAAATGGGTAGAGGCTGGACGTAGGACCAACGCTCGCCTCCCTCAAAGTAGGTCGACACCAGTAATTGTAATGCTTATGTAATCTATTCACACCAATGACAATTAATCCACGTCAAAGACATTTCATTCCACATCAGACACAGAGGACTCCACTCTGACATCCACATGTACAGCAGCTTACAAAACTAGTTGCAAATGCAAACAGGTCGAATTCCTTATATGAAATATCTTTCTGATATGGTTCCTCTTCATTAATACGACCTTCCCTGAATGACAGTTAGTCTCAGAAAGCTCTTACTTATTACTTACCAAGATTTAGTGTCATAATCTGGTATTTAAAAGAAAGAGGAATTATTCGCAATAGCTTATAATTAATTGTTTTAAGTGGTAGCCAGAAAATGTTCGTTTACATACAAGTCATGGAAAAATGTCCATGGAATCATATAATCACACATTATAGCAGCTGGAAAAATGAACTGAATACTTTAAACAGTGTTTTCATTCAAATTAATATGAACAACTTGTAACATTTGTGTAAAGCTTTCCAAGAAAGGATTTTAGGTATGGATAGGTTAGGACTACAAATTAAAAAGATTCAATCCCCACGCAGCAAAGCTCTCCGCTGATATATCCCTCTCCCAGGGCCAGCGGAAGAAGGGGGGCGACGGGGGCGGTCGCCCCCCTTGCCCTCGCCCACGGGGGCGAGCGGGGGCGAAAGTGTCCGAAAATAAAAAATTAGCATTGTTATTGATCAACCATCAGAAAAAAGCAGGATCATACTGATCAGCCTATTATTCAGTTGTATCTTTGAATAACCAATTCTCCGGCATGGATGTATATGTATACATTAACCCTTTACCCAACGTAACGGCCAAAACCGGCCAGCGCTATTCTCAAAAATAGCCAATTAATTTTTAAAATATTTTCATTTTTTGTCTCAAAAACATAGGTTATGACCCCTCGTTGGAACGAGCTCGTCGAGCTCGTTCCAACGAGGGGTCATAACCTATGTTTTTGAGACAAAAAATGAAAAAAATTAGTTATTCAAGAATTTTTTTTGCAAGTGTCGTCTTCTTTTCGTGTTAGGTAAAGGGTTAATTGCCCATGGGCATGGCATTCAATGGATAGTAGGCCTATGAATCAGCAAATTTTGCCTACCTGCTCAGCCTGACTGTTTTATTAGTTAGATGGCCAAAAGCCGAGTTTGTCGACAACAAAACTGGTTCGAAGCCTATGGCACTAGATAATCCGAGACTTATACTAGCACCGAGAGGGGGTAGGTAAACAGGGCAACTGCTCCAGGGTCCGGCCTCCGGCTGTAAAAAAATCATTTTTTTCTATTATAAAAATACAAGAGGAATTTCAGGCCAAAGGCCACCAGAATGCACAATTTGAGAGCTCCATTAAAAATTTCCTGGGGGGAAAACCCCTCCACCCCCCCCCCCCCTTCCCCCTCTTCTAATACCTCGTGTCTTCGGCACTCGGTGCAGATGCCTTCAGCATCTGAGGCGTCCCCTCCCAATTTTTAGGCGATATACGTGCACTTGCCCTCATCAGAAAATTTCGCCCCTTGCCCTTTGCTGCTTCCGCCGGCCCTGCCCTCTCCTGTATACAAACTATAGGATGAGTATGAAACTTTTGATTTTTCTTTTGTTATACAGCATGTAAACTGAACATTTTGAAACAGAAAAACTGGAAATAAGATGCTGGATAGATAATCACATTAAAAATTTTGATCTCATTTTTTCCTTATTACAAATATTATTTGAACCCTGACATCATTTCTTTGGAAGGTCTCTTCAAGAGCTTCCCAGGAAATGTTGTCAAGGATTGGAATTATAAACAAGGGGAAAATGTAATAGAAATTTTTTTCTGGTTAATAAGCTGAAAAGCTTCCTTGGTCTTTTTTGAAGAGCAATAATTAGTTAGTGGGTGGAAATACTACACCTCCCCCCCCCCCCCCCCCCCCAATTTCCACCACACACACATACATAGAAAACATTTACATCCCACATTGTGTAGGCCCATTAGACTATTTATCAGTGACAGTGCATCTTACATTTATTGCCCAAAATTGCAAATTGAATCAAAGTTTCTGTCTGCTCTCTGCCACAGGCACTTGACGTATTATCACAGTTTATCAATTTGAATAAAATTAATATTGATAAAATCTGATAATACTTCGAGTGCCTGTGCTCTCTGCAAACCTCTTGACAGATACAGGGGAGGGTCCATTAGCTGAAATTTAGATGTTTTGTTCTTTCTACTCATAAAATGTCGAGACTTAGATTCTTCGAGAAAATCCACTCCTTCGGTGTTTAGATAATATTCAATAAACCCTTTGCAGGATGTTTCAAATTGAATTGTTCACTTTCCTTCAGATTCTCGACGCACAGTAGTCAGCTTAAACACACGAAATCTAAGTTCTTCTGCAGATATGATGAAGTCTCCTGGGTCATTAAAATTCACATTGGATACCATCGCAGCTGGAAGAAATCTCCACACAAAAGCATCTGAATACCTCAAAAAGCATTTCGGTGATTCCCTCTTATCTCCTTACAAATTGTGTCTATTTGTCGAAAAAGTTTCAGGGAAAGCATAGATACTTCGTCGATAATAATCACATCTGCTGACAACATCCTCTCTCTTACATCATGATAATTGTCATCAAACTTGATTTTTGTATTAAAAATGCGTCTGAAAACCTGCCGTCCGCCAAAACAAAAAATCTGTGAACCACTAGTGAACCGCGAGGCAAATTTGTGCTTGCCATACCTGTTGTACCCAGTGTATAAACGTTTTTGTTCATATGTGTCAGTCCAATGTTGATCTTATTCAGGTAAAATGTTTTTCCCACACCAGCCTGTCCAGATATTATAAGATAGTGGCCTTTTTCAGCAGCAATTGCGATTTCTAAAAGCGACATCTTCGAATGAACTAAATGAGCACGTTTTCCTTGTTGACTAGAACTTATATTTAGAGTGAGAAATAATGTGTTGAATATTATATTGACCAATGAAAGCGCGGTGTTGCATTCATTGTTTTTTGTTCAATTTGCTTGTGTACGGGATAAGATAGGTTGGGGATAGACGTCTCTATCGTTTCAGTCGATAAAAAGTGAAATAAATGCGAATAAAAGACAAATTTCGTCAATCTTGGGCTCGAAATCTGAGTGGCTCCGCGAATTACACGACATTTTGTCGTTTATTTGAGCGAGATCGACGAGGTATTCGCTATTTGAGAGATTGTTAAAAATTTCGATCTGGGAAGTGTCATACCTTTACTTTTTTTTTAGTATTGATAATATAATATCTATTTTATTAAAATGGATAAAATCCGATAATACGTCGCGTGCCTGTGGTTTGAAACACAATAGAAACATATTGGAAATAAATTTGTGGACGCGTTTCTCACGCGCCGCAACCAGTTGGACCAAAGACGTGAATAATAGTTCTTCCTAATTCGAGTGTCCCGATGAAGATCCAATTCGGATCGAAAGCTTGGCAATAGAGTTTAGACGATGATATATGTTGACGTGAATAATTGTTTGGGTTTACACACGCAGAAGACAACAGAGTTAAATCCCTTTCCCCTGGAAACGCGTCAACATATCAGCTCTTTTGTTGGATGCGCTTGTTCTGAACAAAACTGTGCTCCACTCGACATAAACACTCCCTTAAGCCCCAGAAATATCTTCTCGGGCCATTTTTGTAAAATTGCATGTGAATGGGCGATTTTTCATTCTATTTTTTTTATTTTGGTAATTATTTCTTTACCAACAAAAGTTCGTGTCTTTGGTTTGTTTTATGTTTTAGGTCTCATAAACTACAGAATAGCACGGGTGGTGGTGTGTATTTCTTCCCTTGAGTGCAAGAAGGCTTCGTAATACTAAAGCATTGTAAATCCTTGTTGCACTCAAGGGAAAATTTATCAATTTTATTAATTAACCCTTTGAACCCTAACAGCCGCTTTTCCGGCCAGGAACATGATACGCCATAACGTCATTATGTAGGATGGCTGTTCAGTAAATGTGTGGGGTAGACCAATCAATATTTTCAACGCGTTGCCCCGAGGCTGCACGTTGAAAATATTGATTGATCTACCCCAAATAATGAATATGGACTCTTTTAATTTCTGCCATTGAACTGGCATGAGAGATACCACTAGAGTTCAAAGGGTGAACTTGGATAAAATATCAAACATAAACCATTTAAGTTTTATTTGTTTAAGATTGCATTGGTTATAAAATGAGTGCATGCGGCAGCCAAAAGGACCACGTGGGGGTGGGCAGAGCCTGAGAAACAGATTTTTAACTTTTTAAAGCCTCATTAGTTTTCATATGATGAAACTTCAGATAGTAACAGTCTTTATCGCAATATTTAAGGAAGCAGTAACGACAACTGGTTGGTTGTACTTCAACCATAATTTTACGGGTTGTTTTACAGTGTGTGATGGCGATTCGTCCTCACTGATAAAATAGCACTCGGAAACTGACACTTATGCGAAAGTTATCAAAACTGTGCAACATAATTATTATTATTTTTATTGGTGTTTAAGGTCATATACTTATGCACAATGGCTAATCATGACCGTGACAGTTTTACGGGCGGAGGAAGACGGAGTACCCGGAGAGAACCACCGAGCAACGACGAGCAGCTGCCAGCTCCGCAACATAGTAACTCCGCACTGCAGCACAGGCAGGGTTAGACTGGTTGAAGACATGCGTACCATCGACGTGCAGTACGCCTTGGTACACGGCGTCATCGTGCCCCCATGTGGACAATCGGAGTTCAGTGCCTTGCCCAAGGACACATTGCGGGAGTCCGAATTGATCGCCCAGACGGTCACCCATCCAGTGATTAACAGGGATCGGCGTTACTTAACTGCAGTGATCTGACGAGAACCGGTTACAGCAACGCCACCGCACCCCCTAACATAATTATAAACGATTGGCTAAACTTCACTTTATTGTTCTGTTACCGTGGCGATATGGCCATGTAGGCTGAAAGCGACTTTAAGTACCAATAAATAAAATACTATACAACTGTAAACAACACCGACGACGTCGTCGTCCTGCGCTACAGTACCGTACACCAGGGTGGGGGGGGGGGGGGGGGGGTCAACCTCACTCCCAATCCTGGCCAAAATTTCCTATAGTTGGAAATGCGGAGGGCAAGTCATGACTAGTTGGAAATTCCATCTATCTGGATTTCAGAGCCTCTTTGGTGATGCTGATGTCTCCTTCACTTCCTAAAATTCTAACTCGGTTTCAAATCGGCAAAAATTCTATCTGTCACTTTTTACAACTACAGTGTACGCAATATTGAGCTTCATAAATATGCATGATGTCAGTCGGTACGGGATTTCTATAGTACGTTTACTTATCGTCATAAAAAAACGCTCGAAATGCACTTAAAGATAATCGCATCGTGTAAAATCGTTATCCTGAGTAAATTCCATCATTCAGTTACAAAATGATGAAACATCGAACACTAGTCATTCCTGCATAAGATCCGATTTAATGTTAAGACAGTGTGAATTGCTCAAAGTTCTTAGCTTGAGCATTTGTTTAGCACATATTCAATTCCCTGAAGAATACCAAATAATAATAACCTGATAATTCTATCATAAATGTGTTGGCATATCAGTTACTAGAATCAATTTTATCCCCCCTTTCGTGGCTTCATTTTCAAAATCTTTCTCAGTAGATAATTTCCAACTAGGGGAAGGGACCGGAACCCGGTCCCTCCACCTAGTTGGAAATTCAATACCCTACACCCCACCCCAAACCTCTTGCCACGTCCCTCCCCGTACAGTTTCTAGAATGATTTAAAAAGTTCTTCTTTTGCAGTCAAAACATAGTTTATGACACCCCCATTGGAACGAGCTCGACTAGCTCGCTCCAATGAGGAGGGAATAGGCTATGTTCTTGGAGAAAAGAAATTGAAAAATAAAAGAATTACATGTTTTATGAATAGCAGCACTTGTAGGATAGGACCATTTCATAATGAAAAGGGTTAAATTGTATACTACATCGTTTCTCTTGCGAGTGTCCGAATTTGGTTCTAACTGGTTGGAGTCCCAATAGGGACAAGCTTTGTTTTAATGGTAAAATAAGACCCAGTTACCAGTGCTTGGGGTGGAAGTCCTCCAAAATGGATAACATGGGTATAAACGATGGACTAAACATGACTTTATCTTCATGATGCGGTCACCATTAGCCATCGTGCAGAAATATGTGACATTAAACACCAGTAAATAACTGGTTTGAAATTTTTGTAATTCCTTTCAAATGCGCCCTCCTCGCTCCTTATGGGAACAGAATTGAGGGAATTATTTCAACGGAAAACCCACGATTAGTGTTTCTGAAGAGATTTATTCATTTTGTGTTTTTTATTTATTTATTTATTTTTAATTAATTAAATTTATTTATTTGTTTGTTTGTTTGTTTGTCGATGTTTAACGACATTTTCATCAGCGAAGGCCGGGCAGTTTTATGGGTGAAGAAAGTCGGAATATCTGTGGAGAACCACCGAACAGCGTCCAGCAACTGGCAAACGTTTCAACTAATCAATCGTTCGCGTGTAAAGGCTAATCTTTACTCGTATTCAAAGTTCGACCACGACACCGTGCACACTCATGATCGAGCAAAGTCACGCGGCATTTTTAGAAACGAAGCGTAATTTACTCTGTCTAGTATCCAACTTACGACCTTTGGACCATAAAACCGATGCCCAAACCCGTGGATCTATGCGCCCTTCTCAGTAGTAAATGGAAGTTAGAAGTTTAACATGAAAACACCTGTCCACCCCAGCTTCTGAATTCTGTATGTTCGTCAATACAGCATTTTGGCCGAGTGTACTTGCGCGGCCTCTTAACCCTTCACCCAACGAATCGGCTGCATCCACCGGCGTAATATGCAAATTCAGCAGTTGAAAAAATATTATTTTTCAAAAAATTTCAACAAAACCATATCATATGACCCCTCGATGGAACGTGTTCGTTCCAACGAGGGGTCGCATGATATGGTTTTATTGAACGTTTTTGAAAATTTGAAAAAATGATATTTAAAATAATAAATTTTGATATCGTCTGCGTTGGGTAAAGGGTTAAGCGAGAGGCAATATAGTTGGACAGAAATGTTTCCTAACGTGATCATGCACGCTCGTGTAGCATTAACCCTTTTCCTACCATGAAAAGCAGACGACACTTGCAAACAAAATTCTTCTTTATCTCAAAAACATATGTTATGATCCTCATTGGAAGGAGCTCGACGAGCTCATTCCAAAGCGGGGTCATAACCCATGTTTTTGAGACAAAAAATGAAAATATAATGAAAAGAAATTGGCGATTTTGACGAATGGGACACAATGTGAGAGGGATACACGCACTCGTTGTGAAGTGAAAACTCCAATTTAGTATATAAGTGAGGCCACGATGTCCAAACGACAAAATCTACTTTTCTGAGCCAAAAAGATACGTTAACAGGTGTTGCATCATACTTGAAGGTGGACTTGGAGTGGGCTGGGTGTTCAGGCATGTCATTTTTAAACTCTGGAAGCTAAATTCTTCTATAGATCAACCCGACACGCTCAGTTTTTAATTATTAGAAATTGGTATCGTTTTCCCACACATACACACATAAAAAGGGTCGAAGTCTATGGTTTTAGGCCGACACATCGAGGAGCGTGTGGTCATGATAACATAACGACATAACGGCACTATCCCTCGGTACGCCTAATATTTTAACACCGTATTCTGCACCAGTTCTGGAATTGTTTAGCGGGGTATACCAACCGAGGTAAAAGGAAAATTACCACGGTATTTTGGGGGACCTCGGTATGTTGAAGGGTTTTCCTACTACCTACCGCGGAAGGATAGCTGCACCAACGCACAACACACACGCACACAAATTAGTTTCCACCACAAAAAGGCAGATTTTTATGTTTTATTCTGAAAGGAATTATGTTGCAGATATAGTGTGCACAAAGCGCTGTGGTGAGTATGCTAGGTCGAACAATCCATAATATCCCCTTGATGCTAAATGGGTCGACTGCCCACCTCCTTGCCCCTCCCACCCAAATCCCCCATCAGCTTTTTATTTTGTTCAACCGCCATCTGTAGCAGGCATGCCAATTTCTCTGAAAATATATTATCGAGTTTCATAAAGTTATGATACAAACCTTGAAGTAGAGTTATCGTTGCCTCTCTGAAGCAGTGTTTCTTCTAATGAACTCTGAAGGGTGGTTTGTTGAATATACATCACTAAAATGGGGTGCGTGACGGAAAGATAAACACCTAGGAGCAGATGCTTTGAGCCTAAATGGAGAAAGAGAGTTGTTTGGGTTTCGTGACATTCCCATAATTAAAAGAGCCTCTGGTTATCAAGTACTAAAAGGAACGCACTCAAACTTCTTCAGTATCGTGACGGTAAAGTCTTGTAATTAACATACCAAAGAGAGAATTTAAGACTGATAATTATAACTATAATAAGAGTAATGATTATACAATCACCTGTCGCAATATGACGTTAATTAGCACAGAAAATGTACTACAAAAATTGTACTTAACACACTACATACTAATGTCGAATATCAGAATTTCAATATGGAAATCTTCCCACAATGCAACTAGGAATTTAACAATTCAATCTTGATTGACGGAGCTTATTGAGCTCCGTCAAACAAGAATAAATTGGTTACATTTCTAGTTGCATGATGGGGAACATTTGCTATTTTTAGTCTTTCGACACCGGAGTGCATAAAACTTGAAACTGCAAACTGCTCTTTGCAAAATCTTTACAAGTACGACACGAGGTTGAAACTACCTCGTGAATAACGAAAACTCTTCATACGTTTTCCTAAAAATATATCCCGTTTCTTCAGGAGAAAGGTTAAGTAAATTTTATGAGAAAAACCCTTACAACACGTATTCCATGCACCTCATCACCATTAACACTATAGTTGTTGCTGTTTTAAACACCTTACGTCCACATGGGAACCCCGGAAAGCGGATTCGTGTAAGTTCTGCTTTTCTCGTACATCAGGAACCGATAATGAACACCAGGGTGGAAGTTCTTCAAAAGTGAGCCGTATAGGTATAAACGATTGGCTAAACCTAACTTCACAACTATTGTGTGGTCGTGATGCAGGCATACATGCTGAAAGTGACCATTACACTAATAAATAAATAAATAAATAAATAAATAAATAAATAAATAAATAAATAAATAAATAACGCTCTCTTTGCCAAACACCACTACGAGATGAAACTATTAAATAACTAAATCCTTTCATTTTCTGGCACCAGAAATTTGCAAGACGTGACGTGGGGGTGGGTGGGTCTCTTGAGTGCGCCAAAAATGTGCATTTCCAACTTGTGCAATTTTTTGAATTTTTTAAAAATATATCAATATATCAGCTAATACATACCATCATTTGTGTTTCAAACCTTAAAGATGATGCTGTACATCACACTCTTAACATAAATACAACATCAGGAGGCTTTATATGTGAGAATATTGGGCTTAATCTGGGAAAATGTCACACGTTAGTAGGGGGTGGGTGCAGACAAATGTGCAGACAAGATTTTGGGAACAATTCAAATGAAAATTTGTTCCCGTATATGGACATCTGCTCTGGCCAAGCCTGATAATGAACAGCTTGTCATGTGTAGATCGGGGCCCACAGAGGTTTAAATTGGTGGTACCAGTTTAAGAACATTATGAAAACCCCCTAAAGATAGCTGTGCCTACTAAGTTTATAAGTTTATTTTGGATTTTAATGGGAGAGTGGGGGTGGGTGTCTGAGAACGGTAGTAGAAAATTTGCACATAGTGGGTGGGTGGGTGTAAAAAGGAGCCGAATAAAAAATAGGACGCCACGTCTTGCAAATTTTTAGTGCCCCCCCCCCCCCCCCGAGCAGCCATACTATTTAATGGCGTTATGACGTGTCATGATCCTGGTCGGAAAAAAGGCCGCTACGGTTCAAAGGGTTAACTTTCAACAGCCAGGCCATTATCATTTGGAACAGTCTTACGAGTAGGGGAGGTACCGCAGACAACCACCAACCAACGGCGAGGTGACCGTCAAACTTGCGAACGTACTCAAGCGGAACCTACAGTATTGGCCGAGACTGAAAGCAAGTGCACTGTCGTAGAGCCCTATGCCTTAAAACACAGCGCATTCGTGCCCCTACATAGGAAATCAGGGATGAAGTGTCTGACATAAGGAAACAGCCCAGATGATGCTACCTGTAGCTCCTTCGATCTTTCGATAGCACGTCCAATGTTCTAACCAATGCGGCAATGCGCTCCCTCGAAATGAAGTATACATGGCGGGGGGAGGGGAGGGGGGGGGGGTATGGTAAACACGACTACTCGAGTGGTGGACCACAACAGAGAGCTCTATTAAGCCAACGCGATGGTACAGTGAAAATGTGAGACTAAACTCTTAACCAGCTTAAATATTTCTTAAATTTCGTTATAAAACTCAGTCATGCCTGCTGTTAAACAGCCATCACTTCGTTTACTGAACAATTCAATAATGTCTGACATTAAGAACAAGTACCAAGAGGCTAAAATCTTTGATAACAGAATGTGTAACTGAGAAGAAGCAGGATTCTACATCATCAAGGTAGTGTATTGGAAGCACAGTGACTTATAATTTATAGCATCAGTCTTCAAACCGAAAGGTCGACTGTTCGATCCTAAACCGCGCCACTTGTGTTGTATCCTTGATCAAGACACTTAATCCCGATTGCCCACATGGAGATCGGTAGCGCCGTGTATCAAAGTGTACCCCTGCTAACCCTGAGTATGCCGGGATATAAAGCTGGAGAGTCAGACAGCGGCTCGCCGCTTCGCGATGCTTCTCTCCGTGTACTCCAGCTCCCCTAGCTCGTATAACTCTCCGACACGATTTAACGCTGGTTGTTGAACTTGATGTTAAACCGCGATAAACAAACTAGGGCCGCGTACCTTATTTTGTTGCAATGTGAACGGAAATCCACCTGCAACAAGCAAACAGATGAAAATCGACATTGCCCTTTCTGAATGATGTCGTACGGTCTACGTTTTACACATTTGAGTACGCAAACTGACTGTCTGGTGAGCGTAGAGGTCAAGTGGGGCTGTTAAATCAGTGGGTAGCCAAGTATCAGTCTGACGAGTGCATCTCATATGTTGCACATTTTCAAGCCTTTGAACCCATAGGCCACTTTCCCTGTCCAGGAACATGATACGTCATAATTTCACCAAGTATGATGACTGCTCAGTGCCTGTGTGGGATAACCAATCAATATTTATGACGTACGCCCCAAAGGCTGCACATTGAACATATTGAAAGGTTTACCCCAGATAATGAATATAAACTCATCCAGTTGCAGTCATTGAACTAACATGGAAGACACCACTGTTGCAACCCACTTTGTAATAAAAGTTGCAATATATAATAATTATTACAAAGTGCAACTACTTTGTCGGGAAAAAACGTTGCAAATATGTAATAATTATTACAAAATGCAATTACATCGACGGGAAAAACATTGCAAAATGTAATAAACTTTTTTTCAAAGGGGCACTTTTTTGTCAAAGGGAAAATCCGAAACTAATTTATGTTATTATACAACTATTAAAATAAATTTGTGTCTCTATGATTCTGCGACTGTCTTCGGATATGTTATATGCGTTTCTAAGTGTATCCTAGTGAGTTTCGTATATCTCCGAAGTTTTATTACAAAATGCAACTACTTGGACTGGAAAAACGTTGCAAAATGTAATAATTATTACAAAATGCAACTACATGGACTGGAAAAAACGTTGCAAAATGTAATAAATGTTACAAACTGCAATTACCTCGACTGGAAAAATATTGCAAAATGTAATAAAATATTTTCAAGCAGAGGAATCAAACTAATTCATTGTATTATACAATTATTAATAGCAAATTGTATCTGAATGCCTTAACCAAATGCTGTCGATGTGTGTTGTTTGTAGAGATGACCACTGTTGATCGGTATAGTGGCGATGACAAGAAATGGCTAGTGATCGTCTATGGCTATCTCAAGTGATCGTTGAGAACGAGATAAGGATTAGAGGTCTATGAGTAATAGCCGCACTGAGGCCTCTCCTCGCCTCCCTTACATCCTTATACGAGGAGATGATCATTGGTGATCACCACTGACGATCACTAGGGATGCCTAGTGATCGCTTATGGGGATCTCTAGAGATCGTAAACAGCGATCACCAGTGATCATCTCCCTGTATGAGGATGAGAGGGCTGTGAGGAGAGGCCTCATTGAGTCCACACCTCATAGCCCTCACATCCATATCTCGCTCCCAACGATCACGAGAGATCGAAGAGATCCATGCTGATTGGCAATTGCGATATCAAGTGATTGTTGGGGCGAGATGGGGATGTGAGGTATATGTGGCGAGTCCTCATTGGGGCATCTCCTCACAGCCGTCTTGTTCTCATAGGGAAGATGACCATTGGTGATCGCCAGTGGCGTTCCTTATGGATGCCTAGTGATTGCCGATGGTGCTCTCTACTGATTGTTGGGGTGGGGGGCGTGGGGGGGGATGAGGATGTGAGAGCTATGAGAAGAGACCTCTTTCTTCTCCCAACGGTGAACCTATCTCAGAAGCCCTCCAACCAGTGGCCCGACCTAGCGACACAGTAGCCTAACCCCTGCTCCCAACGTTGGCACTATCTATCCCAGAAGCCCTATAACCAGTCGCCCGACCGAGAGGGACACAGTCGTACTTCCCTCTGCTCCAAACAGTGACCCTGTACCAGTAGCCCTCCAACCAGTGTCCCGACCGAAAGAGGCACAATCACTCGGCGATCCTACCATGGTGTGGGATAGTCAAAGTTTACTGGGGGAAATGGCACTACTGACACAAGATCTATGTGAAATGGCATAGGGTAAGGCAGACTTGATCTGACGCGACTGTAATGAAAGGCTATCACTGTGCGGGGAGTGTTACGAGGGTATTGACATAGGCCAGGGGCTGCTCAGCAGCAAAGGGCGGGGTTGCTGGGCTCAAGCGGCGTCCAGTCACTCACCTCTGTGGACATCAACAGCGGTCAACGTCGTCATGACCTTGCGCGCTCTCCATGACGTCACCGACGTCATAGCTACTCTAACCATTTTCCTCTGCCGATTCCCGACTTTCCTGCATCTTTACAATCTTTGCAGTGGGCATCCACACCCAGCCTGCGATGCATACGATGCGAACCATACATAGACAGTCGACTACAGTTGGTGAATGAGCCTACAGAGGTTGTGTCAGCGATAGGAATTTGGAGGGGTGGGCTGTTGTTCGGGTGCGGGTGGGGGTCAGGTAGAGGGCGACATAAAGGGCCTTTTCGGGAAAATAACATACTACTCGTGCAGGATGATATGGAACCAAACATACTTCACTTTGCTTTCCATGGGTTTTATAGATTTCATTATTTTACCTTAGCCATGTTGTTCAGCTTTAGTGGTTTTAGGGTAAGCGCAGGGTCAGGACAAACAATGGGAGGCACTGGCACTCCTTTTCATAGGAGCCATTCGGCTGCTTATTCGAAAGAATTACAAGGGATAACATAAGAATAACAACACTTATTATTTATTGGTAATTAGAAAAACAGAATATAACTAGAGAAAGAGAATTTACTGCCACCAGTAAATTCAAGTCTGTGTGAAAAGGGTTAA
The DNA here is from genome assembly GCA_031216915.1 of Pictodentalium vernedei. Classification (NCBI taxonomy): domain Eukaryota; kingdom Metazoa; phylum Mollusca; class Scaphopoda; order Dentaliida; family Dentaliidae; genus Pictodentalium; species Pictodentalium vernedei. The sequence continues at coordinate 360,150,015 of CM062297.1, forward strand.
AGTATCAGGAATAAACTATAAAGAAAGAGAATTCATGGAGGCTTATTTTAGGGAGTAAAATATTTTTGAACAAATCAGAAATGGGTTTTCGTTAGCAGTATTTACAGATATTCATACAGGAATCAGAACATTTTTATAAGAAACCTGAAATGGCATATATGTGACCAGCATTCAAAGGGTTTGATACACGAATCAGAAATGGATATTTTTGGCTCTGCCCACTAATTTGAGTGATGAAATACATTCATAAACTTTAGAAATGCATTAAGGTGTAATAAAATGCATTTCCCAGTCTTTCTGAATAATGCCCCCATATTAAGATCTTCATAGGGTTAAAATATTCCCTTTAAATACTCCATTTTAATCATTTAAATGGGGGCGCAGTGGCTCAGTTGGCAGAGGTGCAGGCTGCAAGGCGTGAGGTCCTCACTCTGTCCTTGGGCAAGACACTTCACCCCATTGCCCACGTGGGTGCATGGTGGCGCTGTGTACTAAAGCGAACTGCACATCGATGGTGCACCCGTCTCCAACCAATGCTAACCTTGCTTGTGTGGAGTTAGTAAGTGGGGGGATCTGACAGTTGCTCGTTGTTGCCCGGTGGTTCTTCCCGGGTACTCCGACTTCCTCCACCTGAAAAACTGTCGTGGTCGTGATTAGCCACTCTGCAGAAATATGTGACATTAAACACCAATAAATAAATAATCCTTTAAAAAATGAGATCAATCCAATAAAGGGTCATAAGCTATGTTTTTCAAGCAAAAATGAAAAGGTAATTAAAACTGAATAGACGTTTATGTGAATAATGTTGACCGTTTTTCGCCATTATGTTGGCTAAAGGGTTAAGAAGCCCTTACTTTGGAAGGCACACTGAAAAGATGTCCCATTCCACATAGAATTAAATGTTAATAAAATAAAGCGAAAAACATTAAGTTTCTCAGCTGACAGTACCTGCTTTTGCACTCCAGAGGGATGGAACGGCACAAATCAGAGACATTCTCTTAATGGCACTTTGGCACCAAAGGTTTCTGCACTCCCGGTGAGACCGAGCTGAGCGCAGTGAAAGACTATAGAACTCCTCTAACAAATGAGTTTTAAACAGTCATAGCACTGACACAGTTAACAGTACAGTCAACCATGTCAGCATTGCATTGTTACCGGCACCCTGACAGTTTTGTGATAGGTTTCAACAATTATTCAGTGCAGTTTTATGGAAAGGGTTAACTTTATTCTGCCTGAAATAAAATGTGTCCAATCCACATTCAAGTCTTGAGAGGGTTAAAAGCACTGAACTGAATAAGATAGGTTTCAACAATTATTCAGTGCAGTTTTATGGAAAGGGTTAACTTTATTCTGCCCGAAATAGAATATGTGCAACCCACATAGAAGTCTTGAGAGGGTTAAAAGCAGTGAACTGAATAATTTATAATTTATTTCCTTGCAAGGAAAGGGTTTCTCTCAACTTAGTTTCAGGAACTTACAACCAATTATAATGACAAGGTCAGATTTCATTTTGACAGCTGACTCCACTGATTTTACATAGTCTCCAGTGTGAACATAACATGGTATTGCTTGGGAAGAATTTACTGTATCAGGAAACTGGAGGCTGTGAAACCCTGTGGCCTGCTGGGCCATACCCAATGGCTCTAGCGACCTGAAAAACATAGAAGTTGTGAATGTCTACAAGTATGCCAATCAGTGAGATACGACAATTCGTTTTCGAGTTATCGTGAGGACAAGGCAGTGCATAGAAGACAGAAGACAAGAGAAGAAGAAGAAGAAGAAGAAGAAGAAGAAGAAGAAGAAGAAGAAGAAAAAAGAAAGAAAAAGAAACCGTACAAAAACAATAGTCTGTGTGTTCACACAGACTAATTAGTTTCACAAATATACTGTCCAAAAAAAGTTAACCTCCCTCCCCTATAATGCCAGTGGGCATACGGTAAATAGATAAATTCTCATGGGAGAAAGCCTGCTATTTTTTAATAAGGTGAATATGCCTTATTAGTGAAACAATGGTTTCTAGAGGATTTGCCTTACTGAATGAATATTAGGCAGTGCGGACGTCATCACAACGTCGAAAAATGTCACGTTGTTCTGACTTGTCCAGTATCTGGTGGAACCGCCTCGAGCATCTCTAACAAATCTTAATCGGCGCGGCATGCCCTCGGCGACCTTCCGAATTTCTCTCAATGTGATATTGTCCCATTCCTCTACAAGCGCAAGGCGCAGACTGTCGATGTCATTTAACCACTCTCCTGCCGAGTATGTCCCACACATGTTCTATCGGGTTGTAGTCCGGGCTCTTTGCACGATGATGAAGTGGTCAACAACCAGCAAATGTTCATCAGTTTTGAGGTTCTATGCCCGCTCCGACAGAGGAATGGGGAACATCACAATAAGAGATATTCAAAACATTTCCCATAAAATGTTTGGGCATTCATCCAAGAATAATTTGGCTGTTATATATTTTATTCAAAGTTTTAACCTTCACCCCGCCTTGAATTCGAGTACCCTAAACTTCTTCATAAAATTGGCTCATTTTTGGTTCATTTTTCTTCCATTTACGAATAGTATATCGAAAAATGATTTATATGTTCGTATTCACAATTACCTATCGAGCATATTTTCTGTTGTACGTTTGGTTGTAAAGTTTAACCATATGCCCATTCTGTTTGCATAAAGATAGATGCTGTCCAAAAAAACTCTCGCTTTTTCAGAATTTGGTACGATTATGTGACAATTTACTCCATTCATAATTGATTGAGTGCTGAACGTTTTCAATGGCTGCATGCAGCAGTCATAGTATAAACACTTTTGTTTTATATGTGAGTATTAAAAGTTTAGCACTTGGCAGATTTGAGACTTCCCTTATGGGTACTGTCATAATAATTGTTATTTTCGTAAAATCACTGAATATTGTTGCTAAGCGTTCAGTGGTAGTTTGGAATAGAATATCTGAAAAAGCGTTTCGATATTCAGATTCACAGTTCAATTCCAATAATATTTTCTGTTATAAGGTTGCTATAAAGATTAACCTAATTCCTGTTTCGGTTGCATACAGATAGGTGCCACTGAAAGAAAAACTTTCATTTTTTAGAATTTTTTAGGTTTAAGTCGCACTTTACTCCATTCTTAATTGATTGAGTGCTGAATGTTGTCTATGGGTGTATGCGGCAAGCAAAGTTTGACAACCTTTGTTTTACAAGTTATTATTAAAAGTTCAAGCCTTGGCAGATTTAAGAGTTCCCAAGTGGGTACTGTTGGAATAATTGTTATTTTCGTAACATCCATCCATGAGAATTGGTAAGCAAGCAGCGATCTTTCGGTCCTTTATCAAGGTGCAAATAGTTCAAGTTGAACAGTTCATCAAATAGACAGAAATGATGCCAAACTCGGCCGTTGACAGGTAAATAATGAATGGAAATTTCATTGCATTGAAAATAAAGTGGGAACGAATCGTTCCCACGGTTTCCACGCGAGGCGTGGTGTTCTTCTTCTTCTCCTGCCTTCTATGTTCTTCCTTGTCCGCACGATAACTCGAAAAGAAATCGTCCTATCTCGCTGATTTTTGGCATACTGATAGGCAGTCAGAAGTTCTCGGCCACCTATGTTTTTTTTCAGGTCGCAAGAGCCACTGGGTATGGCCCAGTCGGCCCCAGGGTTTTCACAGCCTCCAATTTCCTGATACAGAAAATTCTCCCCAAGCAATAGGATGCTATGTGATTCACACTGGAGATAATGTAAACATCAGTGGAGTAGCTGTCAAAAAATGAAATGTAACCTTGTTATGATAATGGGATGTAAGTTCATGGAAGGAAGTTGAGAGAAACCCTTTGCCTTGCAAGGAAATAAATTATAAATTATTCAGTTCAATGCTTTTAACCCTCTCAAGACTTCAGTGTGGATTGCACATATTTTATTTCAGGCAGAATAAAGTTAACCCTTTCCATAAAACTGCACTGAATAATTGTAAAATTTGTTGAAGCCTATCTTATTCAGTTCAATGCTCTTAACCCTCTCAAGACTTCAATGTGGATTGCATATATTTTAGTTTAGGCAGAATAAAGTTAACCCTTTCCATAAAACTGCACTGAATAATTGTTGAAACCTATCACAAAACTGCCAGGATGCCGGTAACAATGCAATGCTGACGTGGTCGACTGTACTGTTAACTGTGTTAGTGCTATGAATGTTTAAAACTTATTTGTTAGAGGAGTTCTATAGTCTTTCACTGCGCTCGGCTCGGTCTCACGGAGAGTGCAGAAACTTTTGGTGCCAAAGTGCCATTAAGAGAATGTCTCTGATTTGTGCCGTTCCATCCCTCCAGAGTGCAAAAGCAGGTACTCTCAGCTGAGAAACTTAATGTTTTCCGCTTTATTTTCTTAACATTTAATTTATTGTGGAATGGGACACCCTTTCATTGTGAGTAGTAGGAGATGTATGGATCGGGCCACATTGGGGGGACACCGGGGGCGCCAGAAGTGACGCCATGTCACGTGACCTGGGGCGCCATGTTTGGTTGTCGTGGTAACCCGCGTGGGCGGCCATCTTGTGACGTCATCTCTATAGGGATACCTGGTGTGATTGCGCATGCGCAGCACGTGTTGTTAGGGTGATACGTGTTTCCGTCGTCCATTTTGTATACTGGAGGCCGACATCTTGGTTTCTATGGTAGCAAGTGGTTGCTATGTGTCCCCACACCTTCTAACAAGACAGGGGTTTGTTCGTAGAGTGTGTTCCTTTGAACAGGAGTAATTTTCTGGCTTAGAATTCTCCCAGAATCCTCGTATATTACCACAAACAACCCGACAAGTTTTACTATTTCGAATTCTTTCAGAATTCTCTACTTCTATCTATATATACAATAGTTTTCGTCTATCTGACCATGTTCCTTTGCCCTGGAGTATACTCCAGTAGAGAAGAAGAGCCTATCAGCTGAACAGCTTTGCTTATTATTACTATATTTAGCTGTTCTGGGCTATTCTTGTTAGTTCTGACCCTATTCCGAGTACTCTTGTTGTTTCATTTATCTAGACCATTTATATAAATTATAACTAACCAATCAGATTGCTTGATTTCCTATAACCTGTACTTAGTTGTATAGAGTTATCTCCCCTTATTACAACGAAGTTGTGTCCGATTCTCATCACCTCCATATCCAATGGCCCTATCCCATGGAATCCCATTTCTGGTAAACACCCATGGCTATGGAATCCCTTTTTAGTCGTATAAGGCCATGAGGGTTATGTAAAAGCCCTCAATGAGGCATCATGTATTATCCCTCATAGCCTCATTGAATTTTGAGGTCATGGGAGCCATGAAAAATCCCTCAATGAGGTATAATTTACTACGACTCTTAGCCTCATTTCGGTATTTAACAGGTATATCCTATTGAATCCCTTTTTGGAAAATGCCTGTGGCTATGGAATCCCCTTTTTGTCGTATGAGGCCATGAGGGCTATGTAAAAGCCCTCAATGAGGCCTCATTTATTATCCCTCATAGCCTCATTGAATTTTGAGGTCATGAGGGCCATGAAAAATCCCTCAATGAGGTATAATTTACTACGACTCTTAGCCTCATTTCGGTAGTTAACAGGTATATCCTATGGAATCCCTTTTTGGAAAATGCCTGTGGTTATGGAATCCCTTTTTTTAGTTCTGACCCTATTCTAAGTACTCTTGTTGTTTCATTTATCTAGATTATAACTAACCAATCAGATTGCTTGATTTCCCATAATCTGTATGCAGGGTTATCTCCCCCTTGTGTATAACAAAAGACTATATCCAATCGCCATATCCCATGAAATCCCATTATTTTGCAAAACACCCGTGGCTATGGAATCCCTTTTTTGTCGTATGAGGCCATGAGGGCTATGTAAAAATCCTCAATGAGACCTCATTTATTATCCCTCATACCCTCATTGAATTCTGAGGTCATGAGGGCCATGAAAAATCCCTCAATGAGGTCCAATTCACCACCCCTCTTAGCCTCATCTCGGTATTTTAGGATACCTGTTGTATTGCATTATTTGAGGATACCTGACAATGGACTTTACATCCGGGTACTTCATGCTACATCCGGGCACTTCTGTTGGAAAAGATATAAAAAGGGTGTTGGTACGAAAATAAATTGAGGGGGCACCTCGAAGACAACGAGTTTTTCAGTAAATGGCAAAGAGCCTATAGAAAGCGTAAAGAAGGCATCGAGCATGTATACCGACTAGTGACCCAAATGAAAACCGCCATCAACAATCAACAAATAGGCGCGGCTGTTCTGCTAGACGTCGAAAAAACATTCGACTCTGTATGGCACAACGGAATGCGCCTCAAATTATCTAAAGTGAAACTCCCAATGAAACTACTTAGACTACTCTCCTCCTTCCTAAATGATCGTGAAATTAAAGTCAGAGTTAACAACGAAATGTCCGACAGTGTCCCCCCTAGAAGCAGGCACTCCGCAAGGGTCTGTCCTCAGCCCCCTCCTGTACATCATCTACGCCAACGATCTTAAATTCACCGAGGATCGAGTTCAAGTCTCACAATTCGCGGACGATAAGGGCCTCTGGGACTCTAATAGCACGGCCTATCTACTCCCAAAACCTCTGCAACGCGCTCTCGACGACCTAGAACACTGGTGTGCCAAATGGAGAATAAAACTGAACGCCAATAAACCCAACGAATCACCTTTACCCGCAAAACAAAACAACCGAGATTTTGACATCAAGCTAATGGACAAAGTCCTCCCAGAATGCAAAGAGGCGAAATTCCTGGGCATCACCATTGATCAAAAATTGTTCTTTAACAAACACACTGACGACATGGCGAAAAAAGCAACTAAACGCATCAACTTATTGAGAATGCTTAAGGGAACTTCATGGGGAGCCAACCAGTCCACCCTACTCAAACTATACAAAGCCTTTGTGCGCCCAGTACTCGAATACGGGGCAATCATCCTAATTGACCTCAACCAAACTAACATGGGAAAACTCCAGAAGGTCCAAAATCACGCGCTTAGAGTCGCCCTCCGCGCCCCATGGGACACACCCATCAAAACACTCCACGATAGGGCCGATATCCCCACCATCAAAGACCGCCTAGCCACCCTGGCCGCGAAAAATCATGACCGGCTAGCCGACAGTGAACTAATCTCCGAACTTGGAGCCATTTGCGAAAGCCGACAAAAGCCCAAAAATTGCAATCAAAACTAAGACCGCTCGAAAAAACTAGGGAACGAGAAAGTGAACTAACAGGCAGAGTAACAGCTTAACTGTGGCCTTCTACCAGAAAGGGCTGCCTTCACCGACTCAACTAAAAATACATCAGGATTAAATATTGTTAAAAAACTAAATAATAAATAGGGAACGAGAAGGTGAATAAACAGGCAGAGTAACAGCTTAACTGTGGCCTTCTACCAGAAAGGACTGCCTTCACCGACTCAACTAAAATTACATCACGATTGGATACTGTAGATCACATTTTCGGCCGGGGGGGGGGGGGGGGTTCGGCCCACACAAGACGCTCGCGACACCAGGCGCGAACGTTTTTTGTGGGCTGGGCCTCCCCGGCTGGAGGTGGGATTCGCAGTGTTTAATCGTGATCCAAAATAAACTCAAGCTATTCTAAATATGGTCGAAACCATCGAAGGGCATAACAGAAACACCCTCGAGTGTGGTTTAGTGTCTAAACCTGTTACCCTCTCGCTACAAACTCACCATCACCCAAACATGGTGATCTAACAGGCAGATTAACAGCTTAACTGTGGCCTTCTACCAGAAAGGGCTGCCTTCACCGACTCAGCTAAAGATTAGATCACAAATTAAAACATAATGTGCTACTTTTATCTTTTTTTATTTTTACATATTCTAGTGAAAACTAATTCTGCCTTCTTTAAAGCAGGTACACAGAAGAAGATGCTTTTTGACCAGCACCCCAATAACCGCTATGGACAGTCTATCCGTTATAGAAACGGTAACCCCATGGTTCCTGAACATCCTCCACTCCATCCCTAAAAGTGGTCGACCACTTTAAGGGAGGCGAGCGTTGGTCCTGCGTCCCGCCTCTGCCCCTTTTTGTAAGCGCATTGCGCATCTCTTGTCCCAACCCAATAGGATTACAACGCAGGCCTGCCCCCGAACCAGGGAAGTTCGGGTCTTCTTTCTGGTGGTCCCCGAAAGGGGTCGTTGTTGTTTCCTTCAAAGACGTCCTACCAAACAGAGACAGCCTGAGGCATATTATACTTGACAGTGATGGCTATCACTCAATATCATCTCCGAAGTGGCAGACCATACTTGCCTGAAAATCCAGATCGACTGCACCCTCGGGGAGAGATAGTACCTTTGTGAGAGGTCCCAACCTCTCACACTGGTCCTCACCCGAGGGCTCAACCGACATCAGACAAAGAGACCATCACGCCACAACCGGTGACACCTGCCGAGTACCTGAACCTGTTCCTCCTTCAACAAGAGTAGACATGTGGAAATTAGTCATTAACAGTCACTGAGGGTCGAAAGGGGCTTGTTTCCCATACCGTCCCTGCGTGCCTTCGGCGCGTTAAACCATTCCATTCGATTGTCGAAATAAATTCATTTGTGTCCTGACCGTCGTCGAGTGAAGACATGTTACCAGTTCGACCCAGATACTGTTCCAAGTTATTTTCGAGATCGGATCATGCTAGAAGGCACGAGAAGACCCATCATCGGCTCCAATGCAGATATTGTACGAAGTTGTTCGCCCAACCATACAATAGGAAGAGGCAAGAAGAACATCACTGTCCAAGAAGAACAGAAGAGGAGAGAGATACTGGAGATTCCATGACTGACCAGAATAAAGCACTTTTAGAATTTTTACGGCATGCTAACAAAGAGGAAATCGATACCGTTCTACGTGCTGCTGATGAAGATTTGATTACCTGTTTATGTAAATGTGCTACCAACATCCTAGAAGATAAGATACCACTGAAAATACGAACATGTATTGAAGCTGCTAACAGATGATGGAGTTTCTACCAATATAAAAAGATGTATACGACGAAAGAGTTGCTTTCTCTCGGCGCTTATCAACCCAGTCCTAGCTCTGAAAAAGGTATAAAAGGAGTGTTGATGTGAAAATAAACTCATTTGTTCTACGACCACGAAAGAGTGAAGTCATGAAAGTCCATTGCTGCAGATATTGTGAAAAGGCCTTTTCCAGATCGGACAACATGCACAGACACGAGAATGCTTACTGTCCCATGAGGAAATCGGAAAAATCGAGCAACACTACAAGATTAAAAATAAATTTAGATACACTGCGAATCCTATCCGATGCAGGTCGATATGAAGCCAAGACTATACTCAAGACGGCCAGTGATGATTTGATACAATGTATATGTGATTGTGCCTCGAATATCTTGAAGGGAGCAGTATCCATAACCAAATCCGACAGAACTAAGCTGATTCCATACAAACACCAGGTTAGGAGAATTGCCTCACCAAAGACAGAACTGTCTTATCGGAAAAGAAGACGGCTCATACAGAAAGAAGGATTTTTAGGAAAGTTAATCAAACCCGTCATCAATGCTCTGTCCGATATCCTATAAAAGGGTCGTGCTCATAAGAAATTTGTTATTTGTAATCTGACCTTCAAAAGGAAAGCGGACACAATGCAATCCAGTTGTGCACCAAACAATTGGTCAATAGATTCGGACACCGATGAGTCGTCGGAACTATCCGAAGATATGGAATATGAAGAAGAAGAAGACGAAGAGGAAGAAGACGTTTCGGTGATGGAAACTATCGTCCAAAGTGCCTCTGGCAAATACCATGAAGATTTTGACAACCTCATGAACAAATATATCGAGGATGGAATGGATAGAGATGATGCAGTTGAAACAGCATATAGAGCACTTCAAAAGAATGTCAGAGAAGCCATTAGTGAGAAATACATTAATACCCTTGTGTACATCAGAAATTTTTGCAACGACTCAATTCACAAGAAAATTCAAGAAACAGCCAAGCGTCTTCGCGAAGAAGAGGATTATGACTTTGAAGAATCCCAGAAATAAGCTTTGGAAAAGCGAAGATTTCTGTTCGACAACCTTATGACAAACTACTCATTCAGAGTAGATGATGATGATGATGATGAAGAAGAAGAAGACGATTAGAAAAAAAAGTATAAAAGGAGTGTTGGTATGAAAATGAATTCATTTCCATTTTGAACGTCGAAGAGTGAAGATGTCTGTGTCAACAACAGTGCTCAGATTCAAAGATGACTTACATGTACAAATGTTCAAGAATGAAGCTGGATTAAAGCTGACTTCCCTAGAACTGGCGCAACTGATCGAGCAGTAAATGCAGCCAAGAGCAAAAATCTAGACATGGATGCCGATGGAAAGAAACAAAGATGTGTGGATACTAACCGATCATTAACCAAAAGAATAAAGAGAGAACTGACTGATACTTCCAATACAAACAAGAATGAAGTTACTACTATGAAACAACACGAAGTGTCTACTGTGAAAGATGTTTCCACTAAGAACGAAGTTTCTACTAAAGACAAGAAAAAGATGCCAGCTCCCATAAAGAATGAAGTTACCACTAAGAACGAAGTTTCTACTAAAGACAAGAAAAAGATGCCAGCTCCCATAAAGAATGAAGTTACGAATAAGCCTAAGTTTTTACTGCAAATGAAGTTTCTTCTGAAACCAAGAAAGATGTTTCCACTCAAACCACAAATGAAGTTTCTACAAAGAATGATGTCCAGAAGACTGAAGTTACTACTATGAAACAGCTAGAGAAAGAGGAACCCAAAGATGACAGCCAGGAAATTAAAGCAGCCAACAAAACCAAGTTATCAAATGAGAGATTTATCAAGAACCTAGCCATGCAATGGGAAGAAGCTCCAACCCACAAGAAGATGAAATGGTTAGCCCATGCGAGAAGAACTACAAAGACAAATACCTTGAGAAATTGAGTTGTATAATTGAATAAAAATGAAATGTTATATATATATATGTTTTGTTTTTTTTATCTACTACCCCAACAGAAGTACCCGGGTGTAAAGTTTCTACAACAAGTATCCCCAATAGTCCAATGTCAGGTATCCTCAAATACCCGTATGCGCCTATGTGAAAAGGCATGGGTGACACAATGTGCTCTAGCAACGGGGTCCGCCATGTCCCTATCCTTATGCTTTATATTTAGCCCAGTGAGAAAGATTATCGAAAATATATACACTTTTAAACTACAAAATCGAAAATTCAAGCTATCACCTTGACATATATACCCCTGTGGGCCCCCTGTTAGTGATTGGTACTATTCACCAACCGATTGGTTTGTTTTATTATATGGCTCATTTGCTCGATGGGATTCGAGTAGTTCGAGCAGTATGTGCAAGTCACTCGATCGAGCAATTGCTCTAAAGCTCACGAGTCGTTCGAGCAGTATGTGCGACTAACGCGATCGATAGCTTATTGGCATTGGGAATGATATATGCTTTTGTTACACACACGGGAGACAACTTTGTATGAATATGTATAAATTAGGGGGAATGAAGCAATATAATTGGTTAATCAGCTTTCATAAAGGGAACTGATTGGATGATCTGGATAAATGAAACGAGAAGAAGTGTACTTGGAATAGAGTAGGAAGAATTTGGATTACGAACCACCTTACCAGTAATAGGATACCAAATATTCGGTAGGTTACTACTATCAACGATTAAATGGGACCTACAGGGACATATACCAACCATACTCTGCTGTCGTTCTGTACTACCAGGCATTAACCCATCCCACAATACCGCTTGATAATATGAAGCATCTGGTGAGTTAGTAGGACCAGGGACTAACAAGAGACCCACAGGGGTATATACAGCTTATGCTAAACTACCGCTCTAAACTACCAAGCAATACCCCACCCCATAATACCACTTGACCTACCATAACTTACTATCTATATAATATAATAAAATAAACCAATCGGTTGGTTAATAGTACCAAGCACTAACAGGGAGCCTACAGGGGTATATACCGTCCATTCTATACTACCGTTCTAAACTATCAGGCATTATCCCTACCCTCAATACCGCTTGGCCTATCATTACATACTACCTATACCAGTCATAAGATAACACCAAACATTAGGTGGATTAACAGTGCTAAGGGCTAACATTGGCCCTGTAGGGTTACAATGCGTATATCCTATACTCGTCGACCATGCATTACACCCACCCACCACACAAAAACGTCTGTCCCCGCATTACACACTACTTAACCCAGTGATGGGATGACACAAAGCATTAAGTCGATTAGTAGTAAGAATGGCTTTCGGGAGGGGGGGGGGGGGGGGCAGAGGTATCCCCATACTATACTGCCGTTCTATAATAATAATAATAATAATATGAAGGCCCAAGGGGTAATAGTATACCAACATGGATATATACCGCCACTACCATATCACCCCCCCCCCCCCCATAGGAGAAACGCAACACCCCCCTGACCCGAATAACATTATGTCAGATTGTATAGTGGACAACAACAGCGGTCAACATCTCTATGACGTTGCGTGCGTATCATGACATCATGATGTCAATAGCAACGTCAACCGTTTCGCGGAAAAAAACTTTCAAGAAAACCCAACTTTCCCATCATCTTTCTACCATTTACCCATAATATATACCCATAGCCCCATGTGTACATATATCGCTATATACACCATATTATACTATATATGCAGTAGATACACCATTTGCCGGATCTAGCTGGATGGAACCAACGTTTTCCTCAGGAAAAATGCTCCGGCAAAAGTCCGGTTTCTATGGAAATTTAACACTAGCTGCTCCGGCAAAAGTTCGGGTAATCAGGGTCGATCGGGTACATGCTATACTACTCACTTGCACACCAAATATGACACCATTTCGCCTAATAGTTATCGCCTAAAAACAAACACATTTGCGAAAAATATCAAGTCCATAATAGGACATAACTCTGATAAGACTATGGCAAATAACACAGTCGAACCGAAGCAGGTCAACGGAAAGATACACCTGCATACCAAATGTCACGCAGTTGAAAATCTCCTCTCACTCTCATTTGATAGACCTCCTTCAAATCTGTCGAATCAGCCACATCCGTTGAACAGGCACTCTACTTTAAGCTGTATTCGTCTGTCACAGACTGAATGGAATAAACCAAGATGTCATGCAGTTGAACATGTTTCTCATCTGAATACACGTGTTTTTGCAACTTCAGTTAATTTGGTCTGTTTCACGAGACATCACCGCCAAATCAGTGAAATCTTTTGATGAAACACTTTAAAAAAAGCTAAAAAAGTACACATTTTCACACGTTGTCACATGTTGGAGAGTGTGTCGTTCGCATCACCTAAGGTTTTTACGACCTTGCCCCATCACTCCAACTAGAGAAGGGGCGGATACTTCGTATTCGAAATATTCAACTCAAGACCTTTAAAATGATATATGACATGACTACCTTTCTAAAACTTATTTTTTTATTTCCCTCGGCCTCACCCTTCGGGAAAGGTCGGATACTTCATATTTGATATATTTAAGTCAAGACCTTTAAAATGATATATGACATGACTACCTTTCTAAAACTTAAATTTGTTACTTCCCCTCAGCCCCCACCCCCTCAGAGAGAATACTATTAACAACTGGATTGCATTGTGTCCGCTCTCTTAGAAGGTCAGATTACAAATAACAAATTTCTTATGAGCACGACCCTTTTATAGGATATCGGACAGAGCATTGATGACGGATTTGATTAATTTTCCTAAAAATCCTCTTTTCTGTATGAGTCGTCTTCTTTTCCGATAAGATAGTTCTGTCTTTGGTGAGGCAATTCTCCTAACCTGGTGTTTGTATGGAATCAGCTTAGCTCTGTCAGATTTGGTTATAGGTACTGCTCCCTTCAAGATATTCGAGGCACAATCACATATACATTGTATCAAATCATCACTGGCCGTATTGAGTATAGTCTTGGCTTCATATCGACCCGCATCAGACAGGATTCGCAGTGTATCTAAATTTCTTTCTAATCTTGTAGTGTTGCTCGATTTTCTTATGGGACAGTAAGCATTCTCGTGTCTGTGCATGCTGTCCGATCTGGAAAAGGCCTTTTCACAATATCTGCAGCAATGGACTTTCATGACTTCACTCTTTCGTGGTCGTAGAACAAATGAGTTTATTTTCACATCAACACTCCTTTTATAACTTTTTCAGAGATAGGACTGGGTTGATAAGCGCCGAGAGAACGCAACTCTTTCATAATATACATCTTTTTATATTGGTAGAAACTCCATCATCTGTTAGCAGCTTCAATACATGTTCGTATTTTCGCAGATTATCAAATTCAGCTAAATTCAGTGGTATCTTATCTTCGAGGATGATGGTAGCACATTTACATAAACAGGTAATCAAATCTTCATCAGCAGCACGTAGAGCGGTATCGATTTCCTCTTTGTCAGCATAACGTAAAAATTCTAAAAGTGCTTTATTCTGGTCAGTCATGGAATCTCCAGTACCTCTCTCCTCTTCTGTTCTTGGACAGTGATGTTATTCATGCCTCTTCCTATTGTATGGTTGGGCGAACAACTTCGTACAATATCTGCAGTGGAGCCGATGATGGGTCTTCTCGTGTCTTCTAGCATGATTCGATTTCGAAAATAACTTGGAACAGTATCTGGATCGAACTGGTAACATGTCTTCACTCGACGACGGTCAGGACACAAATGAATTTATTTTCGTACCAACACCCTTTTTATACCTTTCGCAACAGAAGTACCCGGATATAGCATGAAGTACCCGGATGTAAAGTCCAATGTCAGGTATCTTCCAATAATGCAATACAACAGGTATCCTAAAATACCGAGATGAGACCAAGAGGGATGGTGAATTAGACCTCACTGAGGGATTTTCATGGCCCTCATGACCGCAGAATTCTTGAGGGTATGAGGGATAATAAACGAGGCCTCATTGAGGGCTTTGACATAGCCCTCATGGCCTCATACGACAAAAAAGGGATTCCATAGCCACAGGCATTTTACAAAAAGGGATTCCATAGGATATATCTGTTAAATACCGAAATGAGGCTAAGAGTCGTGGTAAATTATACCTCATTGAGGAATTTGTCATGGCCCTCATGACCCTCAAAATTCAATGAGGCTATGAGAGATAATAAATGAGGGCTCACTGAGGGTTTTTACATAGACCTCATGGCCTCATACGACAAAAAAGGGATTCCATAGCCACAGGCATTTTCCAAAAAGGGATTCCATAGGATATACCTGTTAAATACCGAAATGAGGCTAAGAGTCGTGGTAAATTATACCTCATTGAGGGATTTTCATGGCCCTCATGACCTCAAAATTCAATTTGCCTACGAGGGATAATACATGAGGCCTCATTGAGGGCTTTTACATAGCCCTCATGGCCTCATACGACAAAAAAGGGATTCCATAGCCATGGGTGTTTCCCAAAAATGGGATTCCATGGGATATGGCCATTGGATATAGAGGTGATGAGAATCGGATACAACTTCGTTGTAATAAGGGGGGATAACTCTGTACGATTAAGTACAGGTTTTGGGAAATCAAGCAATCTGATTGGTTAGTTATAATCTATATAAATGATCTAGATAAATGAAACAACAAGAGTACTCGGAATAGGGTCAGAACTAACAAGAATAGCCCAGAACAGCTAAAGATAGTAATAATAAGCAAAGCTGTTCCAGCTGATAGGCTCTTCTTCTCTACTGGAGTATACTCCAGGGCAACGGAACATGGTCAGATAGACGAAAACTATTGTATATATAGATAGAAGTAGAGAAAACTGAAAGAATTCGAAATAGTAAAACTTGTCGGGTTGTTTGTGGTAATTCTACGAGGATTCTGGGAGAATTCTAAGCCAGAAAATTAGATAAATTAGACTCTCGCAGAGAATTATTCCGGCAAGCCTTCGTTAACCCTCCATAATCTGCCAAACATTAAACTTTTAGATAAATTTAGGATAAAATGGGCTGTTTTCAAATTGCCACTACACTAAATGGGGAGCTGGAAAACAAATATAACTCCTTTTGTCGGGCGTGGACTTGTCGGATGACGATATTGATATTAACCCTTTCCAACAATAATGCTGATTTTAACCTAAACTCTTTTTTATTAACCTGAGTCATTTGAGACAACTATAACCACCTTTCTCACGGAATCTCGTCTGAATAAGCCTATGATTCTCCAGAATTTTTTTTCTGAACAAGTTGGAATGATTGCGTGAAGTCAAAAAAACTTTCTTCCAAATGAATCCATGGAGTGTTGCGCCTGGAAGTGGGGTGGGATGGGACTTGTAAAAGACCACTTTATGACAATAAGAGTGCGGCCGCAACCCCTATTGTTATAAATTATATTTCATTACAATATGGGTTATGGCCCCACTATTCCAATTAAAGCAACTTTTAAAAACTCACCCAACTGACCCAATGGTGTGTTGGGTGGTGGTGGGGTGGGATGGGGGTCATTACGGGACTTGGGGAGCGCGGTTGTTCAGTGGCTAGAATGTTGGACTTGTGATCTGAAGGTTATGAGTTCGATACCTGGCCGGGGTAACTTGCGTTGTGTCCTTGAGTAAAGCACTTCATCCCCATTGCTCAATTGGGACACGGTGGCACGGCTTTGGGAATGATATAGGCTTTGGGAATGATATAGACTTTTGTTATATAGAGGGGAGACAACTCTGCATACAGATTATGGGAAATCAGGCAATCTGATTGGTTAGTTACCTGCAGTAAAGTGAACTGATTGGATTATCTGGAAAACAAGAACAAGAGTACTTGGAATGGGTTTAGAACTAGTCTGAACAGACCAGAAAATCTAAATATAGTAACAAAACTGTCCCAAGCGATAGGCTCTTCTACTCTTCTGGAGTACACTACGATTCAATTGAACGTGCCCTTTAGCCCTACATGATACAAGTAAAATCTACGGTATGGGGGTTCTAAAAAGGATTCTGGGGAAAATCCGTACTAAATGAAGTCAATTTAGGTTGTTTGGGGGGATATGGTGATTTGGAGAGATTGTCAGGTTTATTTGGGTAATTTTGCGAATTGGGAAATTACTCCTGTTCAATCGAACACACCTTCGAAACATACCTCTGTCCCATAACAAAGTTTTAGGTCACATAGCAACTACGATACCAAGATGGCGGCCTCAGGTATACAAAATGGACGACGGAATCACCTAGCACCATAACAACACGCGCTGCGCATGCGCACTAACACCACGTATCACTATGGGGATGACGTCGCAAGATGGCCGCCCACGTGGGCTACCATGACAACCAAACATGGCGCCACTAGGTCACGTGACCATGACGTCGCCTCTGGGGTCCCCCAACTGTGTAAAGGAAATGCACTGACAGGAGGATTTTAAATAAAGAGACTATTCAACGGATTTTTGTATAGGGATTTTTCATAAACCTTCTATTTAAATGACACATGCTCATGACATTTGAAAGCAATGTTTGCATCCGGTCAGTATTGTAATAGTCTTCAATCATCATGTAGGTGAATGTGTCATTCAAAAAAGTTAACATTTGTCAACTTGGGAGCCAATAGACTACCCCTACCCCATGCCCATTTCAGTGAACTATCTTATTTTCCATTCTTACCGCTGAAATCTTCTTTGTGCTATATCTTCAATATATTGCCATATATCAATATGGTATAATTAATCCTTTAACCAACGTAACGGTCAAAACTGGCCAGCGCTACTCTAAATGAAAGTGTCAATGACACTGTAGCTCAACTTGTTTAAGACATGTACATGTATAGTATGTGAAGCAACAATGACAAACATCTAGGTAATGACCTGATAACAAAGGTACATGTAAAGTATTGTAACGGTCTGTACATAAATGCTGACCATAGCCTATAACAAATATATAGGTAAAGTATTGTAAAAGTGGGGTGACAGTTGGATGCTAAACTAGAAAAGAAATCTTTGTGTCCCAGAGTGGGTCTGACTGAACCCAAAAATATTTGTTCTCATAGCACAGTGATAACAAAGGCACCCCAAAACACTCGTTCCTGTCAAAAGGTGATAACAAAGGTACCCCAAGAAGTTTCGTGAAGATCAGTTCATAAAAACAGACTCTAGCCCAAGCCGTATTGACATGTGCACTTACTGTGTATAAGTAGTTCATAAATACAGACTCTAGCCCAAGCCGTATTGACATGTGCACTTACTGTGTATAAGTAGCACTGAACTTTACACTTTAAAAATATTACATAAATGAGATAAACATTAGCTTTACACTTTAAAACCATCCCAGCACCGACTCGGAATTACTGACTCCAGAGGAGGTATCCCCTTGCTTTTCACTATAAAGCAGGTGATATAAGGGAACACCATACCCCCCCCCCCCCCTTTCCCTTGCTCTGGGTCAATCACCCCAGAACGAAGAGGGCAGCAGGACAGAGTCACTGCTGGAACAGAAAGCCTGCATAACTGTAGTTGCAACTGTTTAGTGGACGACAATCTGAGCAACATAATGGACCTAAACAATGCAGGTCGCCAGAAATAGACTCAATATTTCTAAGGTAAAAAATCGTGAACGTAGAAGGCTGAGACCAGTATGCAGCCTTCATCAAATCAGTAATAGCAATACTATTAGCATAAGCCCAAGGTGTAGACAGCGCTCTCACTTCATGCGCCAAAATTTTAAGCACAGACTGCTGAGTAGAAGATAATTTTTCATAAGCAGTACGAATAGTCAATTGTATCCACCTTGAAACAGAGTGGACCGAGATGTCCCTTCTATTAGGCAGCAGAGACAGAAAGAAACTTTTTCATCCCTTTCTGATAAACTCAGATCTACGCATAGCTCTAACTGGACATTGCAGAGGCCTATGACCGTCTGAGGACGGAAAAGCCTTAATCACAATAGGTTCAGGGTACTTATTAGGAGCCTGATTCTTAGCCAAAAATCCAACATTAGTAGTTAAAGTAATAGTATTACCAACACTACGATAGTGAGAATCATCAACAGATAGTGCATGAAGCTCACTAACTCTTCTAGCAGAAGAGAAGACTAAGAGAAAAGCCGTCTTATAAGATAAGTATTTGAAGCCTACCGTGTCAAGGGGTTCAAATGGTGCTTCTTTTAGCTTCAGAAGAACCCAAGCTAAATTCCACTTAGGAATTAACCTAAGGGTTCTAGGTCTATTTATCGAAAAGTTTTTAACTAACTTTGATAAAGAGACATTAGATCCAATTTGTAAGCTACCATGATGAGCATAAGTATCCGATAGCACAGACCTATAACCCTTAATAGTTATTGGCTGCAGTTTGATCTCGTCAAACAAGTAGACCAAAAAATTAGCAATGTCTGGAATGGAGGGATCATAAATATCAATAGAATGATACCTACACAAACGAGAGAAAACCTTCCACTTAACAGCATAATTTAGCGAAGAAATACAGTTAGAAATTGCGTCCACTGCTCGTCCTGTAAAATGCTTGCCGTGCAAGAAGGACAGCACAACGGAAATACATGAAGGTTGAGCCCTTGCGGGTTGTGATGCAGTGTGCGTGATTTCCCCTGCGAAAGAAGGTCCTCTCATGGAGGAAGCTTCCGAGGAATGTCCCACAACAGACACCTGAGTAGATTTATTCATGGTCTCTGGGGTGACAGAGATGCTACCAACAGAATCTTGCAGTGAGATTGCTTGATTTTTAGCAATATCTGTTGAATCAACGGAGCTGGAGGATACGCGTATCCTATCATTCCGTCCCAAGAGATCAAGAGAGCGTCTACAGCGAACGCTCGAGGATCTGGGCATTGCGACACATACATCTGCAACTGATTGTTGAGATGCGTCGCAAACAAGTCTATCATAGGGCGATCCCATTGGTAGCAGATCTGCTTGAATACTCGTTTGTTGTGAGTCCATTCTGATGGCAACATACGGTCTTTCCGAGAAAGGGAGTCCGCTAGAACGTTCAGACGACCCGGCATATGACGGACCGACACAAGAACCTGATGCTCCAGGACAAACAGAAGGATTCTCTCCGTTAAGTTGAACAACGGAATGGAATGAGTGCCTCCCTGGTTCCAAATATGCGCTACTACTGTCGAATTGTCGGACAGAATTTGAACATGTGAATACTGAAAAATGTTCATCCAATGACGTAGCGCAAGCCAAATTGTCATCATTTCTTTGATGTTTATGTGCTTGTTTAGGAACTGCGGATCCCAAAGACCCTGGCACCTCGAATCTGTTGGGCTCAAAGTTGCGCCCCAACCTGTTTGATTCCCATCCGTCATAATCGTAAAAATCGGATCCGGCAGTTGCAGTGGCACTCCCGGAGTTAACCACTGAATATCTGCCCAAGTCTGAATCTCTTGTTTTACTTGGTTCGACAAGGCGATGTTCGTTTCGAGCGAATGAATCTTCACACTCCAATTCTGAGTAAAAAATATCTGGAGTGGACGAGTGTGTAGGCGCCCCATCGGAATGAGGTCTGCGGCGGCTCCGCACAAACCTATCAGTCGCATGAATTCTCTCGCTGTTACTACATCTGAGTGAAGACAAAAGCGAGCAACTGACTAATTTCGCTCTGGGTAACGGCAGACAAACCAGATTGTTGTGCATCTCGAAGCTCATTCCCAAGTGGATGAATGACTTGGACGGAACAAGATCCGACTTCTTTTCGTTTACTATGTAACCGAGACGTCGGAGCAGTTGAAGCAGACTCTGAACATCGTTCTGAAACGTTAATCTGTTGTTGTACCTCTGAAGAATGCCGTCCAAGTAGGCCGACGTTACCGCAGACGAATGAGCTCGGAAATGAGTCATTACCGAGTTCATTATTCGAGTGAAGGCCCAAGGCGCTAGATTCAGACCGAAGCACATTGCTCGGAATTGATAAACAACTCCTAGGACAGCAAACCGAAGGTACTTTCTAAACGCCGGATGTACCATGACGTGAAAGTACGCATCCTTGAGATCTATGCTCGCAGCGTAATCGAATGCTCGCTCTTACCGATCGAATGGTCTCCATATAAAATTTTGGAGTCACGATCAGCTTGTTTATCCAGCTTAGATCTATAACTGGACGGAAGGAGCCGGCTGGTTTTGGTACCAGAAACAGGTGACTGTAGAAACCGGGAGATTTCTGGTTTTCTACGACTTCTATTTCATTCTTCTCCAGAAGAGATTGGACCTCTCATAGAAGCGAATCTCTCTTCTGAAGGTTTGACAGAAGCTGAGTCCAACGTGGACTTCGTATTAACGGAGGTTTTTCCTTGAAGGACAGTTTTAGACCTTCCGAAATAACCCCCTGAACCCAAGGATCATCCGTAAATGACAACCAATTGGTTAAGAATCTCGACAGCATTCCGCCCACTGGAGCGCAATAGAGGTTCTGACCATCACCTCCTGGACCTGCGTGGCTTGCGGGAGGAGAAACTACGTCCTCCCCCACCCGCACCTCGACCAGTCGATCTTGGGGCATCTGACCGGTTGTCTCGGCCAGCATTACAACCCCTACCTGAGTCGCTACTCTGACAGTCTCTGAAGTAAGACTTAGAGGCTTTCTTAGATCCTGTATAGGAACTTCCTCTGGACGTACTCGCCCCAGAAGTCCCTGACTTACTCCTCTCTGCTGAGTTTGGTTTTCTCGAAACGGACTTAAAGAGCAGAGAGTCCGAAGCTTTCTTAGTAATCTGATCATAGATTAGCGAAAGCTTACCATCAAAGAGAAGCTCTCCTGAAACCGGAGCGACTCGAAGAGAGTTTTTCACCTTAGAATCCACACTTGTGGATGAAGCCAGCACATCATCACGTCTAACTCCAAATTTGCCACTGAAAGGGTGGAGTTATACGTAGAATATGCTATGGCCCTCGAAAGAACTCTCAAGGAAGTTGAACATCCTGGAATTCTTTTCCATCGATATGTTGTGATAACTTTCTGGTAAGGTGATCTGCGTAAGATATGGCGTCTAAACTGGCTCTGTTAGACGAGATTGTAGTCTCCAACGTACTGGAGAGAATCGACACAGACGCCGGCAATGACAACTCCAAGTCTTTCTTCTGCCTGGTCGTCTAAACGCAGAGGAACTCTCGGAATGCCCTGTCCTGCCGTTTCAAATCTATTTCTACTGTTGATGAACGGCAGATGTAGAGCATGAGACGATAAGAAACTGGATCTGCCAGTCATAGAGACTAGTCTGAAAATAGCGTCATTCAGCAATTCAAATGTCCATGAGACATTTCTGGACTGGGCCGGAAACTCAGGCGTGACGTCCTTATTCCGGCCGAAAAAGTCTGTGTCCAGTGACGCTATCAGTCTCTTATCTGGAATCGCAGCCCTCTGTTCCGGAGGAACAACTTCTGGAAAGTGTTGCTGGATGAAATCTACGGCCACCTTATGTTGTTCTGAAACGGAAAATCCCAGCTCCGCTGATTCCCTTTCACCATCCGGCTGGACCAAATGTGAATCTCGGTCGTCCCTTTCTGACACTGCAGGGGAGCGTACCGACCCAGCTTCCTCAGACAGTTCCTGATCTGAAAGAGTTTCTGAAGGTTGCTGGGATGCTGCGATGAGTTGTGCTATCTGCGATCGCAAGTCCGTCACGGAGGCCTGTGGAGCCGCGGTCTTACATAGTTTAGCTATAAAGCAGGTGATATAAAGGGCATAGTTTAGCCGCTGGAAGCTCCTGGGACGGTAACTCTTGCATAATTCTTTTATGCGAATGTCCCGACTGGTAAGGCCTCATGTCCTTGGCTACCGGATAGAGTGACCTGGTTGACGTGGAATCCCTGGTCGGCGAAGCAGGCTGGATATCTGCGGTCACGTAGCCAAGGTGTGGTCGTGTGTGCTGACATGTGGATGAGGAAGCCAGTAGACTACAAAAATTTCGAAAAATAATTCCAAAGAAAAATTTTTTCGAAAAAATTTCAAGATGAGCCCAAGTTCCCAAAGGGAACGATGAGCCCAAATGGATACCAAAAAAGCCTAAGTGTGGACAAAATTTTTAAAACATATCTAAAAATTAATGTTACACTTACGGACAATATTAATGTATCTGGCTATGAACAAAACCTTATAGAAGACAAGGAATTACTGTCAGAAGTAACCGTTGTCAACGTAAACAAAAGTGAATAAAAACCGAAAACAAGACTCCACTCACTGAAAATATGGCCCGAAATCAGTAACCAATTTTAAAACACTATCTGATGTAAAACAGAAACTTCCACAGAAGAAACTGCAGTACATCGGATGGTAGATGCATGACCAAAATGCCTAAACACCCCTAGGGTGAGGACGTAACCATGGGGAAAACAGAATAAACATTCTGTTACTATGCTGAAAACTCCCAAGAAATTTCAGTTAAAAAATTTCAAAAATTATGCCAAAAGCATGGGAGATTAGCTAGGGGGGTATCGAGGAAAGGGAGAGAGGAAACACTGAACAAACAGTGGAGATTCCATAGCAAGAATGAAATCATCAGGCCCATGCCCCGAAATTAGGGAACATGAAATAATTTTGCATAAAAATTATATGTTACAGCCCTGAACACATCTTTCCACTGTTTCTTCCTCTCATCCTCTTAGTTCGTCCTTGGATCCACCATTTCCTTCATGATTTTGTGTCTGGCATCATTTTAACTGAGATTATAAGCACAGATATCAGTGAGATGTTACTGATTGAAGGGCCAAACAAAGAATGAAGATTTGGCACCAATTTCGGTACTTCGTTGACACTGCACATGCGCAGTGGATATAAGTATGGAGGAGCATATAGGACATAGATTTTTTGGATTCTGATGCAAATTTTGGGGATTGGGGGGGGGGGGGGCAAAATTTGTGTTTGGCCCTGCAATTTTAAGAGTTAGCATCAGCTAAGTCAGGGTCATTGGTACAGTATAAAAATAATGATTGCACTAATTTTGGTACAAAATGGCCAGCGTCAGCCATCTTGAATTTCGGACCGCACCCAAAAACACTCGTTCTATTCCCAAGGTGATAACAAAGGAACCCAAGAAGTTTCGTGAAGATCGGTTCATTCATAAATACAGCCTCCAGCCCTAGATATAATGACATGTGCACTTACAGTGTATAAGTAGTACTGAATAAATCAAAGTTCATCTAATTTGCATAATTTCTGCACGAGAAAAAAACCTGTATTATATGTGATGTATTCCATGTTACTACACATTCATACAAAAATTTATTCATATCAAAGCTTTCATACAGAAGTTCTGTACAAAAAAATAATTGCACTAATTTTGGTACAAAATGGCTGCTGGCAGCCATCTTGAATTTTTGGACTGCATCCAAAAACACACGTTCTCGTCCCACGGTGATAACAAAGGTACCCAAGAAGTTTTGTAAATATCGGTTCATAAATACTGCCTCTAGGAGGACATTACCGCAGACGAATGAGCTCGGAAATGAGTCATTACCGAGTTCATTATTCGAGTGAAGGCCCAGGGCACTAGATTCAGACCGAAGCACATTGCTCGGAACTGATAAACGACTCCTAGGACAGCAAAACGAAGGTACTTTCTGAACGCCGGATGTACCATGACGTGAAAGTTTGCATCCTTGAGATCTCTATGCTCGCAGCATAATCGAATGCTCGCTCTTACCGATCGAATGGTCTCCATATAAAATTTTGGAGCCACGATCAGCTTGTTTATCCAGCAGCTTAGATCTATAACTGGACGGAACGAGCCGTCTGGTTTTGGTACCAGGAACAGGTGACTGTAGAAACCGGAAGATTCCTGGTTTTCTATTACATTCTTATCCAGAAGAGATTGGACCTCTGAATTTGCCGGAAGCTGAGTCCAACGTGGACTTCGTGTTAACAGAGCTTTTTCCTTGAAGGACAGTTTTAGACCTTCCAAAATAATCCCCTGAACCCATGGGTCATCCGTAATTGAGAACCAATTGGTTAATAATCTCGACAGCCTTCCGCCCACTGGAGCTCAATAGAGGTTGTGACCATCACCTCCTGGACCTGCGAGGTTTGCGGGAGGAGAAACTACATCCTCCCGACCCGCACCTCGACCAGTCGATCTTGGGGCATCTGACGGTTGTCACGGCCAGCATTACGACCCCTACCTGTGTTGCTACTCTGACGGTCTCTGGAGTAAGACATAGAGGCTTTCTTAGATCCTCTATAGGAAGTTTCGTAAAGATCGGTTCATAAATACGGCCTCTAGCCCGAGCCGTATTGGCATTTGCAGTTACAGTGCTGAAAGTAACATTAAATAGATCAAAGTTAGTCTAATTGGCATAATTTATGCACGAGAAAAAAACCTGTATTATATGTGATGTATCCCATGGTACTAAACATTCATACAAAACATTATTCAAATCAGAGCTTTCATATGGAAGTTCTGCGCAAAAATCTTATTGCACCTAATTTTGTACGGCACGACGGATGGACGACGGGCCGTGACGTTACCTCAAATTTGGCTTTGCCAAAGTTGAGCTAACTAGAGGTAGTGTGAGCAAGCTCACAAAGTGATACCCCCCGAATGTATAAGTTAGATTATCTCCCCTTGGAAATGTCAGAACGGAATTATATTTCTTCATGCACATCTGCATATGGAGTTCTTCCATTGTGTAAAGTTTCATGAAAATTCTTCAAACGGTTTAGGAGGAGTTGCGCTTACAAGGACGGCTGAAATGTATAAGTTAGATCATCTCCCCTTGGAAATGTCAGAATGGAATTATATTGCTTCATGCACATCTGCATATGGAGTTCTTCCATTGTGTAAAGTTTCATGTTAATTTTTCAAACGGTTTAGGAGGAGTTGCGCTTACAAGGATGGACAAATGGACAGACGGACGGACGGACAGACGGACAGACAGACAGACAGGGTGATTCCTATATACCCCCCCAAACTTTGTTTGTGGGGGGTATAAAATTTGTCAGTTAATTTTTATTATTTTTTCATTTTTTGTCTCAAAAACTTAGGTTATGACCCCCTCATTAGAACGAACACATCCACCTCGTTCCAATGAGGGGTCATAACCTATGTTTTTGAGACAAAAAACGAAAAAAATTCTTGATCTCCAGAGCAGACTATATCATGATAATACTGAATGGAAATTAGACCCAAACATTTTTCATCAGATAACTCAAAGTTTGGGAATGCCTAATATTGACCTCTTTGCATCGCGTATAAATTATCAAGTAGGCCAGCATGTTGCCTGGCAGCCAGACTCTGGCGCCCCAATTATTGATGCATTTACACTTACATGGCACCAAAACTCGGTTTATATTTTCCCACCATTCAGCTTGCTGGGAAAAATTCTACCAAAAATTGAACGGAATAACACCGGGGCACTTGTTATAGCACCTTTTGGGATATCACAATCATGGTTTTCAAAAGTGACTAGGAAACTTACCGCTTGTCCTTTTCTTTTACCTAGGGTGGGGGCGGAAAACATTGACAATTCCATACAAGGAACTCATTGCCGCTTCCATACAAAGACGAACGCCATCCATTGGCGAAGACACACTTGATGGCCTGCAGACTGTCAGGAAAACCCTCCAAAGCAAGAACATAACAAGGGCTGCTGACATCCTCATGTCGACAATCGACCAAGAAACAATACAAAATTTACATCTGTCAGAGGCAAACATTTTGTGTTGAAAGGAGTGTTAATATACTGTTACCACCTTTTGGTATCGTCTTGGAATTTCTCACAACCTTATTTGACACTGGTTTGCAATATAGAGCTATCAATACTGTCTGTAGTTCACTTTCAACTTTTTTGCTAACAGACTTTGGAAAAACTGTTGGAAACCACCCATTGGTGATGAGATTTCTACGGGGTGTGTTTCAACTCTGTCCGGCATTACCCAGAAATCTGATCAGCCAGCACTTAATTGGATTTAGTTAATCAATATTAATGATAAACTTTCCTTAAAATTACTTACATTGAAATTAGTAGTTCTTCTGGCTCTGTTGACAGCACAGAAAGCCCAGATATTATATTTAATGCACTTAAATAATATTGTTCCGCTTGAGAATTATTACTTGATACACATTACAGAGTTAGTAAAACAAAGCCGGCCTGGAAGGCACATCAAGCCAGTAGAACTTCATAAATTTCCTGACAATGGGGATTTAAGTGAATATAGAACCTTACGGGCTTATTTGCAGAAAGCATGTCATGTTCGTTATGACATACAAAAACTATTCATTAGCTATGTTCAACCACGCAAGCCAGTTGCAAAATCCACCTTTGCACGTTGGATAAAAACAGGATTGATAATGGCGGGAATAGACATGACCCTCTTCTCACCACACAGTACACGGTCAGCCGCCTCCTCATCAGCTGCCAAATATTTGGTACCCATCTCTACAATCTTGTCAACTGTGGGCTGGTTCAAAGAATCCACTTTCACAAGGTTTTATAACAAAAAACGATAACAAAACAGGGAGAATTTGCATCTCCCTGATTGGAACAAGTTACACAGTAATACATTTACCCATAGAGACTTTCCTCCCGATGCATTGTTTTCAATTGATAACTTCGAGGACTGTTAAACATCTCGTGGAATCCCGTACAGAGACGGAAGAAGATGGAAATGTTTAGTTAAACAAGACTTACTTGAAGGTTAGGGCGACATTTGAACTCTAATTCTGTCTTGTCCTGTCGTAGGAAGGGATGACACGCACTCTCTACCCAACACAAGTAGTGTCATCGATGCAATATACAAATTGTGACACACCTGGACCAATTCTAGCCTACAGCAAATATACACTTGCTCCATTGAAATCAGATCTATACATGTATGTTCGGGTATCCTACCGTCCTCTCGTTACTTTAACACTTTCGCTGCCGAAAGCTACTATTGTCGTATATTTTATGATGATTATCTATATGTTCTGGTATGCGCAGATCAAACCCACAAACTGATTAATAGTTGGAAAGAGAGCCCTTTTCAATTATTAATCAGATGACAGAGTTTCAGGTATGTCATACATTTTATTAAACTTTCTCGCATATAGGCAAACTGTGAGGTGACTTCATAGAGGGTCAAATGGTCAAAAATTAAAATGCGTCAGATCTTCCGGGAATTTTAGCATGATGTAGAGCTAAACTAGAGGCTCTAAAGAGCCTGTAATCACTCACCTGGCAGAACAACATTTTAAAATGTGATCTCCCAAAGGATTTCCATGGTAAATATGAGCCGCAACACGATGAAAATTACATGAGGATGACTGGCAGATGGTGTCCCAGTCATCAATCATGTAAAGTTTCAAAACATTTGGCCTTGTAGTTTCGTCGTCGGAGATTTTTCAAAATCGACAATCAGAATTAAAGAATGCCTCTGGCGGCCATGTTTTTCATCCAACAGGAACACAATGAGGAACAGTTGTAGAGAACGTCTCATATACCATTCCTGCCATGTTTGGTTCATGTTGGCTCAGTAGTTCCAGAGAAGATGAATGTTCCAGATTTCACCTCTCCTTACAAATTGACTCTGTTAAGGTAATTGGGGCATCCGGCATCAACTGTCAAGTTCACCTGTTGGATTCTAAGGTTTGTTCCTTGCGCTTTCGGCAACTATTGTACTTTACCCGAGTTTTTCTTGTGACGCATAGTCAATCAGAGCTACTAATCAATGACTACTAAAAATGCAGATGTACCAAGTGCTGCTCAGGATGGTTCGCTGCTTGGGATGGGGATGCATATGTTTGGGGAGAGTATGTTATACCAAATATATTCTTGCTAGGTATGTATGTATGGGTTCCTCGTCTTGGGTGGTGCTTTGTCTTGGGCAGCACCATGGTACATGTCACGTTATCATATTCTTATGCTGCGGTATTCTTAAATAATTATATTAATGTATAATGTAAAAAATTTGATGTGCCTTATGGTACTTGATTTCGTAATTTTAGTATTAACTAATAATTGTGCCTTTAATGGTACGTGCATATGTCTGGTATAATTATTTCTCTTAAATCTGTGCCTATTTAACTAGTCTGGTGCAGAATTGCACGTGTAATTGAGTTTAGTAGCATACAGCTTTAGTAATATCAGTGTAACTCCACTAATCGGGGGATAATTCGTTTAATCCTTTGCCTTCGCAGAATGGTAGCTAGTAATTTTAACCTCCAGGTTCCAATTATGAGGTCACGTCTTTGATTGGTCACCGAGTATGGTCTGTGTGGTGTACTGTGTGGTATTGACTGGCATGTAGCTGATATGAAGTCCAATTTGATGTGATATTGCTGAACTGTGATTTTGTAGTTATGCGATGAGACAAGAGATCGCTGATACGTAATGTACTGTAGTTATAGACAGTGATGTCCCATGTGAACAGTCAAATATGAACTGTACAAACTTTATGTCCTGAAATACAGTTATATCATGTGAATGAACCTTACGTATTAACCATACGAACTTTGTGTCTTAATAGACAATTCTATCCTATGTGTGTGTCCTATGTATTGACTATGGACTTGCTTATTGACAGACAGTAATGAAAGGGGAGAATCAATAGTTTTTGTTGATGATTTTAAGTGTATTTGGTGTTCATTAGTTTCGTACTGGCCAGTACCGTGGTGTAGGTGTATATGTGTGTAATTACGTTGTGTTGTTATTTCACTTAACATTCAAATTCACCGTATTTATTAAAGCTGCAATTATTTTAATTTAATTTGGTCTATTTTGTGTGTCACGTGCTTGCCACTGCCGGGCTTCACCAGAGGTGCGTGACATTTTTGGTGGAGAATCCGGGCAGTATTCGATGGGCCTTGCATGGTAGGCACTGACATACAAGCTGTGGGTTAAATTTCACTGTAAATTAGAAACAGAAAAGTTAGCAGTGATTATTATATTACGGTTTGGAACTTCCGTTCTGCAACACTGGCTTGTTTTCTGAGGTTAATATTTTTTGGTTTAATTAGTTTGGGGATGGAGAGCTTGAATGAGTTGAGAGAGTATGGGAGTACATTGGGATTGGAGGGAGATGCTTTGGTCAAATTTGTTTCGGACCAACAGGCGAGACTTCGTGATGAACGTGTGGAACAGAGAGAGTTAGAAAGACTTAGATTTGCTAGTTTAGAGAAGGAAAAAGAACATGCTCGAGAGAAAGAATTGCATGAACTGAAACTGAAGGAAATGGAACTCTCATACAAACAATTGACAACAAAGTTAAGTGATGATGAAAATCCTGATAAGTCTGGAAGAAATGTAGTTCTTAATTTACCTAGGGCACCAAAGTTACCGCCGTTTGAAGAAGGTAAAGATGATATAGATGCTTACATAAACCGTTTTGAAAGGTACGCAGAATCACAGAGATGGGATAAAAGTTTTGGGGCAACACATTTAAGCGCGTTGTTGAAAGGCAATGCTTTGAGTGTGTACTCGCCTTTACCGTGTGAGAAAGCTTCAGATTTTGATGTATTGAAAGACGCTTTATTAAAACGGTTCAATATGACAGAGGATGGCTTTAAGCAAAAATTTTGCTCTGCTAGACCAGAATCGAAAGAAGCTTTCCAGCAGTTATCTGTTCGATTGGGGAGTTATCTCTCTCACTGGATTGATATGTCGGGCATTCTTAAGACTTACGAGGGTTTGTATGACTTGATGGTACGTGACCAGTTTTTGCATGTTTGCAATCACGAGCTAACTTTGTTTTTGAAAGAGCGGGTGCCTAGTAATCTCGACAAAATGGCTGCGCTAGCAGACCAATACAAAGAAGCGCGCCGTGTAAATATTACAATGTTAGCAGATTCTGGTAGAAAATTAAATTTGCTCCAGGTCCAAACTTTGAAACCGGGTAATAGTAAGAGTCCTGGTAATGAAAGATCTGCAAGGTCAAAATGACAGAGGCGAGAGGAGATGTTTTCGATGTAATAAGGTAGGTCATGTCATTTCTCAAGGCCCTTTGAGAAGCCCAAAGAAACATGTGAGCAGTTTCCAAGGCGGTAGTAATCAGGGGGGAAATTATAGTATGGGGCAGTTTAAGGTTGGGTCGAGTTACCAAGCACCAGTATGTAATTCTATCCAAGGTACGACCAATAGGCTTGTCGATTCAAATGTAAATAATCCAGTACCAATGAATAGTACAAGTCATGATATAGGCAATATGCCGGTTGTTGAGTGTGTATATAAAGGTGAGAGACTTAAAGTACTTAGAGATACAGGGTGTAGTGGTGTTGTGATGAGAAAATGTTTAGTACCAGTTGAAAGTATAACAGAGCAGCAAACATGTATTCTTGCCGATGGTTCGCAAATCTCTGTACCTACTGCTACAATTAACTTAGATACGCCATATTATACAGGTGAAGTGACTGCATGGTGTGTAGAGCAGCCTCTTTATGACATTATTATTGGCAATATTAAGGGCGCAAGAAGTCCCAGTGACCCTGATAAATCGAAAGTGGTCAATGTTATGACTAGACAGCAAGTTAGGCAACAGAGTAAGACATATAGTGGGTTAAAGGTTCCAGAGAGTATTGGTGACATTTCTCCCGCTGACTTTCAAGCTTCACAGTTGAGTGACGTCACATTATTTGGTGTTCGTACTCCTGCCAAGGAAGGTAAGTCTAAGATAAAGTCAAGTGGGTCTTGATCAAAGCTCGTTATAAAGAATGATTTGATTTATAGAAAGTTTCAGTCACCGAAAGTTCAACATGGAAAGTTACTTACACAATTAGTGGTTCCTAAGGTATACCATGATAGTGTAAAGAGGTTGGGTCATGAGTCAATCATAGCGGGACACCAAGCAATTAACGTACTTTGGGTCGGATTCAGTGTGAGTTTTATTGGCCTGGTATACAAGCCGATATCAAGAGATTTTGCAGGTCTTGTGAAATATGTCAAAAGACAATCCCCAGAGGTAGACAGGTGCGTGCTTTACTTGGGAAAATGCCGGTAATAGATACACCGTTTAAGAGAGTAGCCGTTGACATAGTTGGCCCTCTTACGCCTAGAACTAGTTCCGGTAATAAGAATATTCTTACATTGGTTGACTATGGAACTAGGTACCCTGAGGCTGTGGCTCTATCCTCCATTGAAACTGAAGAAGTTGCGGAAGCGCTGGTAGACATATTTTGTAGAGTAGGTTTTCCACAGGAAATGTTGACAGATAGGGGCGGTCAATTTGTCTCTGGCCTTATGTCAGAGGTAAGTAGATTAGTTTCTATGAAGCAGTTGATGACCACCCCATACCACCCAAGCTGTAATGATCTGGTACAAAGGTTTAATGGTACATTAAAGCAGATGCTTAAAAGGTTGTGTGCAGAAAGACCCCAGGATTGGGATAAGTATTTGGGTCCGGCTCTTTTTGCGTACCGAGAAGTACCCCAGGAGAGTGTTGGGTTTTCCCCATTTGAACTAATTTATGGGTGGCCGATTAGAGGCCCTATGGCCATTTTGAAACAGTTATGGACCAAGGAAGTAAATGACCCAGAGGTTAAAACAGTGTATCAATATGTTTTAGATTTACGTAACCGCCTTGAGTCAACATGTGAGCTAGTAAAGCAAAGTTTAGTTAATGCTTCTAGAAAACATGAGAAGGCATATAACAGGCGTGCGAAGTCGCGGAAATTAAAGGTTGGTGACAAGGTTTTGCTTTTATTACCCACAAAGGCAAATAAATTACTTATGCAGTGGAAAGGTCCATTTGAAGTTGTAGAAAAGATGAGTGATTTAGATTATAGAATTAACGTAAAGGGGAAAGTTAAAATGTTCCATATAAATTTATTGAAGAAATTTATCGAGCGGGATAGTGGAGTGAGCCAGGGTATAGCAAATTGTAGTATTTTGAATAAAATAGCAGTATCGGTAATAGATATACAGGATCACCCTGAAGAGTTGAATGACGATACAGGTGAGTTAGTTGAACCTCCGACTGTTATAAGAGAA
The DNA here is from genome assembly GCA_031216915.1 of Pictodentalium vernedei. Taxonomy (NCBI): domain Eukaryota; kingdom Metazoa; phylum Mollusca; class Scaphopoda; order Dentaliida; family Dentaliidae; genus Pictodentalium; species Pictodentalium vernedei. The sequence continues at coordinate 360,182,908 of CM062297.1, forward strand.
ACAATTCTAGATGTGAATATATGTCCAGATTTGGATAACGAGCAAAAGTGTATTGTAAAGAGATTGTTGGGCGAATTTAGGGAGGTACTGACTGATAAGCCTGGTTATACTTGTGTTATAGAACATAAAATACAACTTACAACAGAAAGGTCTATTAGGCAAAGGCCCCACCCTTTGCCATATGCTATGGCTGAAGAGGTAAGTATGGAAATTAGTAAAATGTTGGATCTAGGGGTGGTTGAGAGATCTCAAAGTCCTTATACATCTCCGTTCGTGATAGTCAAAAAGAAAGGCGGCGGAAATAGATTTTGTATAGACTTTAGGCAGGTTAATCGAGTCACCGTATTTGATGCAGAGTCTATGTCCAATATTGAGGAAATGTTTGCTAAATTATCAGGACATAAGATTTTTATTAAGCTAGATCTTACAAAGGGATATTGGCAAGTCCCGTTGTCAGAAGATTCCAAGGGAAAAACGGTCTTTCAAACACCCGTTGGTTTGCTCCAATTTAAGGTAATGCCCTTTGAGGTTCAGAACGCCAGTGCCACATTCTGTAGGTTGATGAGAAAGGTTTTAGAAGGTCCGAGTAACGTACAAAATTTTATAGATGATATTTTGATATATACCATGACTTTGGGTCATAACTGTACTATTTTGAAACAAGTATTGTTGAGGTTGAGAGAGTGTAATCTCACTGCTAGACCCAGTAAATGTTACATTGGTTACAAAAGCTTGGAGTGTCTGTGGCACATTGTGGCTGAAGAGAGGCTTAAACCAGCTGTTGAAAAGGTAAAAGCTGTGCAAGACGCATCTATTCCGAAGACAAAGAAGCAGATAAAAAGTTTTTTGGGTCTCGTAGAATTTTATAGGCGTTTCATTCCTAATTGTTCATAGATAGCCAGTCCTTTAACTGATCTCACTAAAAAGGGGCAACCTAATCATGTCGTTTGGGGTGAGTCTCAAGAGGTAGCATTTCAAAAATTGAAGTGTGCATTGTCGAATCCCCCAGTGCTTAAATTGCCGGATATATCGAAAGGATTTATTCTACGAACAGACGCTTCTGATAGAGGTCTAGGAGCTGTGTTGTTACAAGAGGAGGTAGGTATCAAAATGCCAGTTGCATATGCGGGCAGAAAGTTGAGAGGTAGCGAGAGTTCGTATGCTACGATAGAAAAAGAGTGTTTAGCAATTGTGTGGGCAGTACAAAAGTTTAATAGATACCTGTACGGTAAAGAGTTTATTTTAGAAACAGACCACGCGCCACTTCAACATTTACAGAAATGTAAAGTAGCTAATGCACGCTTGATGAGATGGGCGTTGCTTTTGCAGCTGTACTGCTTCAGAATTATAGCAATTCCAGGTAGCGAGAATGTGGGTGCGGATTTTTTGAGCAGATCGAATATTATACCGTGTGTTTAGCAGAAAATTATGTTTTCTCAAAAGGGTGGGCATAATGTCACGTTATCATATTCTTATGCTGTGGTATTCTTAAATAATTATATTAATGTATAATGTAAAAAATTTGATGTGCCTTATGGTACTTGACTTCGTAATTTTAGTATTAACTAATAATTGTGCCTTTAATGGTACGTCCATATGTCTGGTATAGTTATTTCTCTTAAATCTGTGCCTATTTAGCTAGTCTGGTGCAGAATTGCACGTGTAATTGAGTTTAGTAGCATACAGCTTTAGTAATATCAGTGTAACTCCACTAATCGGGGGATAATTCGTTTAATCATTTGCCTTCGCAGAATGGTAGCTAGTAATTTTAACCTTCAGGTTCCAATTATGAGGTCACGTCTTTGATTGGTCACCGAGTATGGTCTGTGTGGTGTACTGTGTGGTATTGACTGGCATGTAGCCAATATGAAGTCCAATTTGATGTGATATTGCTGAACTGTGATTTTGTAGTTATGCGATGAGACAAGAGATCGCTGATACGTAATGTACTGTAGTTATAGACAGTGATGTCCCATGTGAACAGCCAAATATGAACTGTACAAACTTTATGTCCTGAAATACAGTTATATCATGTGAATGAACCTTACGTATTAACCATACGAACTTTGTGTCTTAATAGACAATTCTATCCTATGTGTGTGGCCTATGTATTGACTATGGACTTGCTTATTGACAGACAGTAATGAAAGGGGAGAATCAATAGTTTTTGTTGATGATTTTAAGTGCATTTGGTGTTCATTAGTTTCGTACTGGCCAGTACCGTGGTGTAGGTGTATATGTGTGTAATTACGTTGTGTTGTTATTTCACTTAACATTCAAATTCACCGTATTTATTAAAGCTGCAATTATTTTAATTTAATTTGGTCTATTTTGTGTGTCACGTGCTTGCCACTGCCGGGCGTCACCAGAGGTGCGTGACAGTACACATAGTACTATATAGTATTCAGGAGACGTTATTGCGCATTACTCAAGTCACCTGCCATATGGGATCTTACTGAGATACTCACAAAGTTAGAAGAGTTTGAACAGTCGGTTTTAATATAATCCTCCTATCCCTTGCTGCAGAAGCTGATGCTATTATTACTTACTAATAATGGCACAGTTGATGTTCCTTTTTCTATATATATGCTTTAATATGTCCTTCTATTCATGTTGTCTCATTATATATCTTTACAAAAGCTCAGATCATTCTCAACTCAAATTACAGCTACATCTTATCATTTCTCTGCCAACTATGTTTGTATTAATAAACCTCAAGGAATTGAAATCGGCTGTTCACTACTGGTGCACACCGGCCCTGTCTGCATCCAAGAGTACCCCCCACCCCCCAACTAAAATCTCAAGTGGTAAAACTAACAAATGATTGATTTACAGTTACACAGAATACGATGGAACTCTTTCACCCCAGGGCTTGTATGCGTGTACTCGCGAATATACAACTTGATCTCAAGTGTTTTCTGTTGGTGAATTTGTTATTGAAATTTGGAACGCCAGGTGTTACTATCATGATACTGGTACATAATGTAGTACTTATGTACCCAGAAGACCAAAACAGTTTCTATATGTTTAGGTTTTTTGATCCCATCTTTAAGATCAACAAATCCCAAGTGGTATATCTGGTTATCATTCAAAGGGGAATGGACCGGGGTTTAATTCAATATCACCACACATTTAAAGACGGACAGGAATCCAAGGCATTAAAATGAAGACTAGACAAACGTTTTATATTGTGCACGCTTCATTAAATTATCACTTCACACTTTCAGAGGTACATTTAGTACTTTAAAACAGTTTTTTATACGCTTACAGTCCTTTTTACCGGCAAAAAGTTGTGTTCAAGCTTTTTTTAAAACGGGGGTTCATATTTTATTTTCAGGTAGCGTTTCGCCAAACACATGCCAAAGTGATAATAAATATTAAAACCAACCATACATCAGTGGATACTAGTTCTAGATTCCTGTAAGTCCCACCTCAGTGATACCCACAAGAGCCTATTAAGACTAGGGCCCCTTGTGCTCACTCCACCAATCCCTATGTGTGAGCTCACAGTGGTGGGCCCAGAGGGGCTGATTTTTCAGCACAAATTAAGTGCAAATAAAAGGCACAAGCTGACAAATAATGGCATACACCGCACACTTGCTCTCAATCTATCGACAATATCTTTTGAAATGTCGACAGTTAATTACTCAGGCAATATACTCAGCCTAATGATTGGAAAGCACATTACCTCCAACAATACAGCACCCATGTGCTAATGAGGCTTTTGGTACGGCTATATCTCTTACTGCGCGCAGACACTGATACGGTTTTACATGCTAAGCATCATACCGACCTCAAAATAGGGCCAAAGCATTTTATTGGAAACACTGACGGCATCGGTGTCGTATCATGGAAACCACATCCATTCAACAATATAGCATGCAATTATAGACGAGCCTTAGAGCGAGGTCTAGGGGTGAATGGAGGAAACGGGTAGCTAAACCATTCACCTTTGGTCTTCCACCAGTGCCATCGACCATCACACATGCCAAATGCTGATACGATCTCACAAATAAAACAGTGTATACGTCGTATATTCGAACTGCACCCAATTAGTGAAACACGTATTCTCACACGCAGCAGTTACCAAAAAACACAAACAACACACCGTATCATGTGCTAAATAAGTAACCTGTAACTATGCTCAGTCTTTCGCTGATGGAGCGCAATCTATTTTTATAAGCAGTGAAAAGTTACATTACTCCATGGGGTGGAAGTCCACCCATATGAGTGTCCAAAATATGGACCACAATCTATAACAATTCTCTGCCCATATACTCAGCGTGCAGAGAGCCGTGACCGCATACTCTAAGAGTATTGGAGAGGTATCCCTCTCCCCACTTACACACTATGCCGGACCCACTGAATGTCTCCCACTGAACGTGCAGCCTTAAGACTAGCTCTTAAGACATCCTAAATCTCTCTTCACAAAAAGTCATGTAACAGACTCCCACAACTGCCTGTAAGCATGCCTTCGTTTCTGCCTCCCCCTTTTCAGTCACCCATCTTGCTGAATGATCCATTATATCACTTTGCAGCGCAGCAAAGTAAAGGTCATAAAATCTGAACTCCATAATTTGCTCAAGTCTGCTTCTAAAACCTTAAATTCGTCCTCTGATTCACATTTCATGAGTCTTTCTATGTGATGTTTGTAAATGGAGGCATCATCCTGACTACCACCATGCTTCCTAACCCATAAGCGAATATCACTTTTGATGTGGTTCCAACAGTGGAGAATTTTAAAATTTGGAAACACCTTTTTAATGGCATTGTTGAGTGCCAATTCCTCATCCAATGTAACTACAAAACCAGCTCTTCGCAAGACTGAACTTTTCTCTGATAATATTTCGAAAAACCGTCTATGAAATTTCTAATCTTTTTTCTCATGTATCAGGGAGGCCATGGGAATGATTGGTTCTGAATCAAAAAATGGGTGCCGGAATGTGAACGGGGAAACCCAGAAGTCCCCCATTCTGAATATTGTATTATCATAGGCACAAATGATTGTTTCCTTAACAGTTAATAAGTTTTCGATTTCATCTAAGCTCTCTTGAATGGCAACCACGCAACACAAACTAAGAAACGAATCGACACTGAGAACTGACCCATTGAGATGATAAGCTGGTTCAATTAAATTATAAATACCATCTTTACTCAGTCGTTGTTCTTCTTTTACCTTGGCAACGATGTTTTGAGCTTTCTTTAAATTTTTTGGGAGAAGATGTATTGAAGTTGCTTCACTTTTCATCCTCTGGTATATTTTATTTGCAAATTCTCCACACCAAGCCTGCTCATATATTTTGTCGATGACAGATGGACAGATCCGTATCAGTGTATTCTGTAGGTGGGTTCTGCACCAAACAACCTTCAAATGGTACATTCACCAATGTACTGCACTAAGATGAAACGCCCATTCAGGGCAAGGTGGTACTCCACTTTTATGAACAACGGTGAACAACTATGCTTTCCACCAGGCATTTGGATATGAAAAACAGTTTTTCTTATAATTTGGCTAGATGGCGGCACTTTCCTAGACCCGGTGTTTTCCCACTTATACGCATCACAATGCCAAACGTGTACCTTGGAGAATGTTGTGGAATCAAACACAAGCATGTTACCACCACTTGGCCTTGTTGTATTTGTCGTCGAAATAGGGTCCATATTTGAGCTACTGAGAAAGCTAAAACTTCCTGTAGATTGAGACGATCGTCCGAGATCATGTACGGCTTAGAATCGCTTCCTCCACCACGCAACTGGCATCTGAGATTGTCCATATAGATACATTTATAAAAATACTGGGACTTAATATGTCCCACCACAAAGGAAGACATTGTAGTATTATGGTTTGGGATAGACTCCATGCACTTCTATATATACTCTAAATATTATAACATCATGCGTTTCATAAGTTACATCAAGGTGTCTTTTGTTGAGAGTAGAGCTGCATGATATAAAGATTTGAATACTGGTGACGATATCAAATAAAATATCGTGATATACCGGTATATCGTCGAAAAATTGTTAAAAGTTGAGTTGGCAGTCATATATCACCAATATTATGATACTATAGAAACTTGTCTTTTTCTCTTTATTATTATAATGGAAGGTTATATGATTGCACAATATATATTTCTGGAAATGGGTAGCCATTGTTGTTGTTAAATTAAAATGAGAAATTTGCATAACGGAAAGTCCATTCGTAACATTTCATGCAATGGGCAAATGGCTGACAATTGTTTTCAAGCATGCCTAAGGGAGAAAATTGTCGTGGGAGGTAAATATGCTGGCTAATTTCAACAAAATCAGATTTCTCACATTGCTGAGGTAATTTACTTTTTAATAAACTACCTATTTTCCTTTTTTTCTTTGATGGAGGTTGGTCAACATTGTCCGATGTTGTTTGTTTAATTACCCCAGTGTTAACCATGTTTGTCTGCAATAATTTCTGGCTTCACTGACTGTGTTTTTACAGCAGTTCAATGGACAATGGGACAAACGCTTGGGAGAATACTGGCCAATATGTTGAGAACATTTCATGTACAGGGTATAAAGTTTATTGATAAAACAAATAAAAAAGACATAACTAATCTCGCCCACAATTCTTGAAAAAGTATTTCGGTTTGTCGATACACACCGCATTGTTCAAAGTAGTTCAAAGGTCAGAAGCTGAAGGCACGTTATATCTCACTGTTCATGGATTGTTCGAGAAGTGAAAAAATACTTCCTGTTTCTATGTCCAGCTGTTTGATTAAATAGATTTTTTTTAGGAAAACAAAGGCAATAATTTTATATATTGCGTGCTAAAAATGAATATCGTTACAGACAATATACCGGTATTCACACAGAATGGACGATATTCACCCGGTGAAGATTCCAATACCGGTATTTCGAAATATCGTGCAGCCCTAGTTGAGAGTTGAAAGACCGCCGCCTCACATCACAACCACCACCAACACCAACAACAACAACAACAACTCAACACAAACACACACATCTCAGCTTATTTTTTTTGTAATGGTTGAAAAAACACCCATTTACACGAAGTGTTACACAAAACTAAAATAACACCAGACAAGCTGTCCGATGCAAAATTATCAAGAGGCAACTGAAAGCATTCGTTTTGCAGTTGTTTTTTTCATTACTTTGAAATAAAGCGATTGGAAGATATCCCAAGCTGAAAAAAGATCATACGATATTTTCCAGCAACTCAATCTTCCACATGTTTATTAGGGAAAGGGTTGGGGACGGGGTGGATTCATCAAAACCAGCAATTCAAATGCTGATTTACACTGTTTATTTAACTTTATATGGGCCCTTTTATGATGTGGTCGCTGTGGGGCCTCCCCAATCTCCGGTTCAGATTAACACTGAATGACACTGACCACTAAACCATAGCATTCTCTAAATACAATATCAATGGTGGCCCCAGTGGCAGAGCGAGGATCCCCAATCGAAGGCCTGGTTGAGGGTTAAAAACAATAATTCACAGTTTGCATTTGGGAGCCCCACCCCAAGCCCACCACTGGGAAGAAGGTTAAGTTGCAAGACTCTGGGGGAGATCGATCCTGGTGCCTCCTGAAGAAAGGTAGGGGTTAAAAACAGTTTGTGACAGTTTGCATTTTTTTTTTTTGGGGGGGGGGGGGGGAGGGCAAACCCCCACGACAACCTTCCAAATATCATGATTGCCCCCCCCCCCCCCAAAAAAAAAAATGGCTCCCCCCCATTATAGAATCCTGGCTACGCCCCTACTAGATAAAAAAAATCCTTTTAATATTTTCGAAATGGGGGGGGGGGGGGGGAGGGGGGCTAGATCGATATAAAGCTTGAACTGTGGAATTGTGCGTATTCCTGCAGATTATGAGCCCTTCCCACGGTATTTTTTTTCTTCAAATTCTGAATCTCTGAGAATGATTCTGGTGCCTACTGGGGAAACGTGGAGGCATGTGTTTGGCGAAAAGCTAACTGAAAATAAGCTGTGAACCCCCCGTTTCAAAAAATAGCTTGAACACAACTTTTTGCCGGTAAAAAGGACGGTAAGTGTATAAAACTATGTTTTAAAGTACTAAATGTACAGCTGTTAGCCTGTGCTAAAGGAAATGTGAACAGACTTCCACACACGAAATGGCAATAATCTTGCCAGTGACTTTGTCAAGTTAAGCTAATATATGGTCATGGGTAACAGACAAAAAGAAGAAGAAAGATAATAGAATGTTATTTATTCATTACATTTACGACATAGGCCAATATGGTTTACAGCAAAACAATTTTGAAAGGACAATGTTGACACAATCACTAAGCACTAAAAATGAAATCAAGCAGGTCAACACCAAGATTGTGTCAATTTCTTTTCCATCTTCAATGCAAATAATATTTTCTTGAAATCATAATCATGGCAATTCAGGGTACCACACAATTTCTGCAGCAACAGGATCCATGAAAACATTTTGAGGGTGGTTGAAAACAAAGATTTTCAACTGAGACTTGAAATGAACATTCAGTAAAAGGAAGTGAACAAGCAAAAAATATTTTCAACTCATCTTAAATGTCCAAGCAGCAAGAGTCAATTGTTTGTTCTAATGATTATTACTTCTACTCTTCTAGAAACTGTGTCTTTTGAAAGACATAGTCATGTTTTGGAGGAATTTAGAATGTTGCATTCTGCACCCCCCCCCCCCCCCCCCCCCTCACCAGGAATCCAACTCACAGCAACCGCACCTAGCAATTAGGTGTCCAACACCTAATCCACTACCACTAGAACATTGCACACCTTCAAAACAATGGCTGGAATGTTAAAGAATTTATAGTAATTTATATATTTTTTATACTTATCAATGACCCAGACTTAGTTGGTGCTAGCTCTTAAAATTTCAGGACCAAACACAAATTTTGCCCCCCCCCCCCACTCCCAATCCCCAAAATTTTCATCAAAATCCAAAAAATCTATGTCATATATGGTCCTCCATACTTTTGTTCACTGCATATGCACAGTGTCAAGGAAGTACCGAAACTGGTGCCAAATCTACATTCTTACAACCAGTGCCTGGTAAGTGTTATGTAATCAGTGGGGAGGAATGAGTTATCAACTCATGGGAGGGCCATCCCCTTCTGGGTCATTGGTAAGTATAAAAAATAAATATATAAATTACTAAATTAAATTTTTAAACATGTTTATACTGTATCAATGACCCAGACTTAGCTGAATAGAAAAAAGGTTGGAGGGCCTAGGACATAAAGGAAAATCCAATAGGCTCAATTACATGTAAACAGAATTATCCCCTCAAGGAGAAAAGGAGAAACAGGATTTACATGTATCTTTCTTGTTTATATAAAATAAGAGAGACACATTACCAGTCCGTAACTGAGCACAATAACATCAATGATCTCTATTAACATCCAGTATAACCCATTATACTCATTCTTTAAAGGAAAGCCAATAAATAACGATAGTCCAGAGAATGAGACTCTTTATACTAATTTAAAAGTGCCCGAGGATTGTATATTAACGCTGGTATGACACGTGACATATACAAATGCTTCACACCGAGCTACACTTTAAAAATATTACATAAATGAGAAAAACATTAGCTTTACACTTTAAAACCATCCCAGCACTGACTCGGAATTACTGACTCTAAAGGAGGTATTCCATTGCTTTTCACTATAAAGCAGGTCATATAAGAGAACACCATCCCACCCCCCCTCACTCCGCCCCCTTCCCCTCGCTCTGGGTCAATCACCCCAGAACGAAGAGGGCAGCAGGACAGAGTCACTGCTGGAACAGAAAGCCTGCATAACTATAGTTGCAACTGTTTAGTGGACGACATTCTGAGCAACAGATAACAGACCTAAACAACGCAGGTCGCCAGAAATAGACTCAATATTTCTAAGGTAAAAATTTGTGAACGTAGAAGGCTGAGACCAGTATGCAGCCTTCATCAAATCAGTAATAGCAATACTATTAGCATCATAAGCCCAAGGTGTAGACAGCGCTCTCACTTCATGCGCCGAAATCTTAAGCACAGACTGCTGAGTAGAAGATAATTTTTCATAAGCAGTACGAATAGACAATTGTATCCACCTTGAAATAGAATGGACCGAGATGTCCCTTCTATTAGGCAGCAGAGACAGAAAGAAACGTTTTCGTCCCTTTCTGATAAACTCAGATCTACGTTTGTAAATACGCAGAGCTCTAATTGGACATAGCAAAGGCAAAGGATGGAATAGCCTTAATAACAATAGGTTTCGGGGTACTTATTTGGAGCCTGATTCTTAGCCAAAAATCCAACATCAGTAGCCAAAGTAATAGTATTACCAACACTACGATAGTGAGAATCATCAACAGATAGTGCATGAAGCTCACTAACTCTTCTAGCAGAAGAGAAGGCTAAGAGAAAAGTTGTCTTATAAGATAAGTATTTAAAGTCTACCTGTGTCAAGGGGTTCAAATGGCGCTTCTTTTAGCTTCAGAAGAACCCAAGCTAAATTCCACTTAGGAATTAACCTAAGGGTTCTAGGTCTATTTATCAAAAAGTTTTTAACTAACTTTGATAAAGAGACATTAGATCCAATTTGTAAGCTATCATGATGAGCATAAGTATCAGATAGCATAGACCTATAACCCTTAATAGTTATTGGCTGCAGTTTGATCTTGTCAAACAAGTAGACCAAATGAAAGTGTCAATGACACTGTAGCTCAACTTGTCAAGACAAAGACATGTACATGTATAGTATGTGACACAGCAATGACAAACATCTAGGTAATGACCTGATAACAAAGGTACATATAAAGTATTGTAATGGTCTGTACATAAATACTGACCGTTGCCTGTAACAAATGTATAGGTAAAGTATTGTAAAGGTGGGTGACAGTCAGATGCTAAACTAGAAAAAAATCTTAGAGTCCCAGAGTGGGTCTGACTGAACCCCAAAATATTTGTTCTCATAGCACAGTGATAACAAAGGCAGCCCAAAATACACTCGTTCCTGTCCCAAGGTGAAAACAAAAGTACCCAAGAAGTTTTGTGAAGATCAGTTCATAAATACGAGCTGTATAGAACTTGTGACAAAAAAATGATTGGACCTAATTTCGGTACAAAATGGCCACTGGCAGCCATCTTGAATTTTGGACCGTACCCAGAAACACTCATTCTCATCCCAAGATGATAACAAAGGTACCCAAGAAGTTTTGTGAAGATCGGTTCATAAATACAGCCTCTACCCTGAGCTGCATTGACATGTGTGCTTACATTGTGTAAGTAGCACACTGAATAAATCAAAGTTCATCTAATTTGCATAATTTCTGCACGAAAAAAAACCCCTTACAATATGTGATGTATTCCATGTTACTAAACATTCATACAAAAATTTATTCAAATCAGAACTTTCATACAGAAGTTCTGTACAAAAGACTGATTGCACTAATTTTGGTACAAAATGGCTGCTGGTGGCCATCTTGAATTTTGGACCACACCCCAAAACACTCGCTCTCATCCCACGGTGATAACAAAGGTACCCAAGAAGTTTCGTAAAGATTGGTTCATAAATATGGCCTCTAGTCTGAGCTGTATAGCAGTTGTGTACAAAAAACTGATTAGACCTAATTTCGGTACAAAATGGCCACTGGCAGCCATCTTGAATTTTAGACCGCACCCAGAAACACTCGTTCTCGTCCCAAGGTGATAACAAAGGTACCCAAGACATTTCGTGAAGATCAGTTCATAAATACAGACTCTAGTCTGAGCCGTATTGACATGTGTACTTACTGTGTGTAAGTCGCACTGAAAAAATCGAAGTTCATCTAATTTGCATAATTTCTGCACGAGAAAAAAACCCGTATTATATGTGATGTATCCCATGGTACTAAACATTCACACAAAAAATTATTCAAATCAGCGCTTTCATATGGAAGTTCTGTGCAAAAATCTGATTGCACCTAATTTTGTACAAAATGGCTGCCATCGGCCATCTTGAATTTCGGACTGGACCCAAAAACACTCGTTCTCGTCCCACGGTGATACCAAAGGTACCCAAGAAGTTTTGTAAAGATCGGTTCATAAATACTGCCTCTAGGAGGACATTACCGCAGACGAATGAGCTCGGAAATGAGTCATTACCGAGTTCATTATTCGAGTGAAGGCCCAGGGCACTAGATTCAGACCGAAGCACATTGCTCGGAACTGATAAACGACTCCTAGGACAGCAAAGCGAAGGTACTTTCTGAACGCCGGATGTATCATGACGTGAAAGTTTGCATCCTTGAGATCTCTATGCTCGCAGCATAATCGAATGCTCGCTCTTACCGATCGAATGGTCTCCATATAAAATTTTGGAGACACGATCAGCTTGTTTATCCAGCAGCTTAGATCTATAACTGGACGGAACGAGCCGCCTGGTTTTGGTACCAGGAACAGGTGACTGTAGAAACCGGAAGATTCCTGGTTTTCTATTACATTCTTATCCAGAAGAGATTGGACCTCTGAATTTGCCGGAAGCTGAGTCCAACGTGGACTTCGTGTTAACAGAGCTTTTTCCTTGAAGGACAGTTTTAGACCTTCCAAAATAATCCCCTGAACCCATGGGTCATCCGTAATTGAGAACCAATTGGTTAATAATCTCGACAGCCTTCCGCCCACTGGAGCTCAATAGAGGTTGTGACCATCACCTCCTGGACCTGCGAGGTTTGCGGGAGGAGAAACTACATCCTCCCGACCCGCACCTCGACCAGTCGATCTTGGGGCATCTGACGGTTGTCACGGCCAGCATTACGACCCCTACCTGTGTTGCTACTCTGACGGTCTCTGGAGTAAGACATAGAGGCTTTCTTAGATCCTCTATAGGAACTTCCCTTAGACGAACTCGCCCCAGAAGTCCCTGACTTACTCCTCTCTGCTGAGTCTGTTTTTTTCAAAACGGACTTAAAGAGCAGAGAGTCCGAAGCTTTCTTAGTAATCTGATCATAGATTATCGAAAGCTTACCATCAAAGAGAAGCTCTCCTGAAACTGGAGCGACTCAAAGAGAGTTTTTCACCTTAGAATCCACTCTTGCGGATGAAGCCAGGGCAGCATCATGTCTAACTCCAAATTTGCCACTGAAAGGGCGGAGTTATACGTGGAATATGCTATGGCCCGCGAAAGAAGTCTCAAGGAAGTTTGAACATCCTGGAATTCTTTTCCATCGAGACGTTGTGATAACGCTTTGGTAAGGTGACCTGCGTAAGAAAAGGCGTCTACAACTGGCTCTGTTAGACGAGATTGTCGTCTCCAACGTAAAGGAGAGAATCGACATAGATGCCAGCAATGACAACTCCAAGTCTTCTGCCTGGTCGTCTAAACGCAGAGGAACTCTCGGAACGCCCTGTCCTGCCATTTCAAATCTATTTCTACTGTTGATGAACGGCAGATGTAGAGCATATGAGACGATAAGAAACTGGATCTGCCAGTCTTAGAGGCTAGCCTGAAAATAGCTTCATTCAGCAATTCAAATGTCCGTGAGACATTTCTGGACTGGGACAGAAACTCAGACACGACGTCCTTATCTCGGCCGAAAAAGTCTGTGTGCAGTGATGCTATCAGTCTCTTATCTGGAATCGTAGGTCTCTGGTCCAGAGGAACAACTTCTGGAAGGTGTTGCCGGATGAAATCTACGGCCACCTTATGTTGTTCTCAAAGGGAAAATTCCAGCTCTGCTGATTCCCATTCACCATCAGACTGGACCAAATTTGAATCTCGTTCGTCCCTTTCTGACACTGCAGGGGAGCGTACCGACCCAGCTTCCTCAGACAGTTCCTGATCTGAAAGAGTTTCTGAAGGTTGCTGGGATGCTGCGATGAGTTGTGCTATCTGCGATAGCAAGTCCATCACAGAGGCCTGTGGAGCCGCAGTCTTACGTAGTTTAGCCGCTGGAAGCTCCTGGGATGGTAACTCTTGCATAATTCTTTTATGCGAACGTCCCGACTGGTAAGGCCTCGTGTCCTTGGCTACTTGATGGAGTGACCTGGTCAACATGGAATCCCTGGTTGGCGAAGCTGGCTGGATATGTGCGGCCACGTAAGCAAGGTGCGGTCGTGTGTGCTGACGTGTGGATGAGGAAGCCATAGCGACAACATCTGGGCCCAGATGTTGCTGGAAGAGAGAGGGACCTCTCTCGCTTGCGGTCCGGAGAGACCTGAATGAGCTAGCTACCGGACTGTCCAGCTTCCTCCGTTCCATCCTCCGATCCGCAGTCGCCGGGTGTGCGTGATCTGAGTTTATAGTGCTCGCAACACCCCTTCTCCTCTCCTGGACCGCAACGGACGAACCCGGCGTCACATCATCCACTTTTCAAGTGATAGCTTCACCGGGCGAGCTAGCTGACGACAAGGTCGTCAATCCTACTAAGGATCTAGGCACTCGTATTTCGTTGAGCACTTTTGCTGCTAGCTCTTCATTTGATTGCGACGACGGTAGCACACTTCCTGAAGACATCACGGAAACATCACCCTGTTCTTGTTTCTGAAAAAAGAGACTGAAAAACTAGAGTGACCCTGTGGTGAGAGGACTGGCATGGACCTATCACCAATAACAATATACCGTGACGCACGTCTCCAACGTTTGTCATCCAAATTGGCACACACTGAGCAAGAATTAGTGCGAGTACATTGACTACAGCAAATACAATGAACATGAGAATCAGAGGAAGACTTCCTTGATTTACAATTTGAACGATATTCTTTCATATTTTGAAAAAATATTAAACAGCCGTAGTACTCACACTAACCCTTGAAATACAAAGATACATAATAATAATATAATCCATTACAAAAATTTCGAAAAATAATTCAAAAGAAAAATTTTTTTTAAAAGATTTCAAGATGAGCCCAAGTTCCCAAAGGGAACGATGAGCCCAAATGGATCCCAAAAATGCCTAAGTGTGGACAAAAATTTTAAAACATATCTAACAAGAGGCCCCAAGGGGCCTGAGGGTGCTCACCTGACATGGTAGCCTAAATATCAACCCAGAGAATTGATTTCAACAAGTTGCATCTGCTCCTCCTAAGAAAAGCTTATACCAAATATCCAAAGATTCTAACCAGTGGATCTAAAAAGAAAAGATTTTTAAAGAATATTCCTCATATTGAACTAAGTTTTAATTCAGGCTCCCACAGGGAGCCCATATATGAACTCAGGGACTTGGCTTTAACAAACTTGAATCTCACCCCCCTAAGGATGCTGCACACCAAATATCAAAACATTCTGACTGCTGGATCTGAAGAAGAAGATTTTTTAAAGAAAATTCATCATTTTGAACTAAGTTACAATTCGAGCTCCCACAGTGAGTCCAAATATGGACCTAGGGACATGGCTTGAACAAACTTGAATCTCACCCCCTAAGGATGCTGCATACCAAATATCAAAACATTCTGAAGAAGATTTTTAAAGAAAATTCCTCATTTTGAACTAAGTTATAATTCGGGCTACCACAGTGAGCCCAAATATGAACCCAGGGACTTGGCTTGAACAAACTTGAATCTCACCCCCCTAAGCATGGTGCATACCCAATATCAAAAGATTCTGCCTGCTGAATCTTGAGAAGAAGATTTTCAAAGAAATTTGCCTGAAATGCACTAAGTTCAAATTTGGGCTCCTATACTGAGCCCAAATATAAACCCAGGGGGCCGATTTGAACAAACTTGAATCAGATCCGCCCCACAATGTTGCATATCAAATATCAAAAGATTCTGACTGCTGGATCTGGAGAAGATTTTTGAAGAAATTTGCCTGAAATGCACTTAGTTCGAATTCGAGCTTCCTATAGTGAACCCAAATATGAATCTAGGGAGCCGATTTGAACAAATTTGAATCAGATCCACCCCACAATGTTGCATACCAAATATCAAAAGATTCTGCCTGCTGGATTTGGAGAAGAAGATTTTTTAAGAAACGTGCCTGAAATGCACTAAGTTCTTATTTGGGCTCCTATACTGAGCCCAAATATAAACCCAGGGGGGGGGGGGGGGGGGCCGATTTGAACAAACTTGAATCAGATCCACCCCACAATGTCGCTTACCAAATATGAAAAGATTCTGCCTGCTGGATCTGGAGAAGAAGATTTTTTAAGAAATTTACCTGAAATGCACTAATTTCGAATTCAAGCTTCTATAGTGAGCCCAAATATGAATCTAGGGAGCTGATTTGAACAAACTTGAATCAGATCCACCCCACAATGTTGCATACCAAATATGAAAAGATTCTGCCTGCTGGATCTGGAGAAGAAGATTTTTTAAAGAAATTTGCCTGAAATGCACTAAGTTCGAATTCGGGCTTCTATAGTGAGCCAAAATATGAATCCAGGGGGGCGATTTGAACAAACTTGAATCAGATCCACCTCACAATGTTGCATACCAAATATGAAAAGATTCTGCCTGGTGGATCTGGAGAAGATTTTTGAAGAAATTTGCCTGAAATGCACTAAGTTCGAATTCGAGCTTCTATAGGGAGCCCAAATATGAATCTAGGGAGCCGACTTGAACAAACTTGAATCAGATCCACACCGCAATGTTGCATACCAAATATGAAAAGATTCTGCCTGCTGGATCTGGAGAAGAAGATTTTTGAAGAAATTTGCCTGAAATGCACTAAGTTCGAAATCGGGCTCCTATACTGAGCCCAAATATGAACCCAGGGGGCTGATTTGAACAAACTTGAATCAAATCCACCCTACAATGTTGCATATCAAATATCAAAAGATTCTGCCTGCTGGATCTGGAGAAGATTTTTTAATGTTTTTCCCATTGCCTACAGTGTTAAAAAGTGCTGACTCAGCACTTTTTCAAAGTCCTGAAAAAAGTACCTTGTGATCAAACCGATATGGATTTTTTTTAACCATTCTATTCTACTGGATAAAGGTAAGCTTTATACAAAATAAGAATTCTCTGTGCCGTGTAGTTTTGGAGATATGGCAGTTTTAAGGTTTTTCCTATTTTTAGCTCCCGAGGTTTCCACGGGGCAATGAGAAACATTTTTTATGCATCAATCAACTACTTATGACCCATTATCATCTCATATCAAATTTGGTTTAAATCGACCTCACGGTTCAGAAAATAGAAATTTTAGGTGTGGCCAAAATTTTTGCCCCTCCCATAACGAAGGCAAATAATGCCCGACAAACTTCTCTTGAACAAACTTGATTCTACACCTCAAAAGGAAGCTGCATACCAAATATCAAGTCTCTGCTACTGCTGGTCATGAGAAGAAGATTTTCAAAGATTTTGGTGCCCCTTGGGGGCGTGGCCCCACCCAGGAGGAGGGGCAACTTCATTTGAACAAATCTGAATTGACATTAGGTAATAAACATTTACCCAACATTTGAAAAATATTGGGCCAGTGGTTTCTTCCGAGAAGTTGGTTTTGTAAAGTTTATGCCGGACGACGACAGACGGACGACAGACAGAAAGCGATTAGTAAAGCTCCCCTTGAGCTTCGCTCAGGTGAGCTAAAAATTAATGTTACACTTACGGACAATATTAATGTATCTGGCTATGAACAAAACCTTATAGAAGACAAGGAATCACTGTCAGAAGTAACTGTTGTCAACGTAAACAAAAGTGAATAAAAACCAGAAACAAGACTCCAGGCACTGAAAATATGGCCCGAAATCAGTAACCAATTTTAAAACACTATCCGATGTAAAACAGAAATTTCCACAGAAGAAACAGCAGTACATCAGATGGTAGATGCATGACCAAAACGCCTAAAGACCCCTAGGGTGAGGATGTAACCATGGGGAAAACAGAATAAACATTCCATTACAATGCTAAAACACTCCCAAGAAATTTCAGTAAAAAAATTTCAAAGATTATGCCAAAAGCATGGGAGATTAGCTAGGGGGTATCAAGGAAAGGGAGAGAGGAAACACTGAACAAACAGTGGAGATTTCATAGCAAGAAGGAAAACATCAGGCCCATGCCCCGAAATTAGGGAAGATGAAATAATTTTGCATAAAAGTTAAAAAATTTATAGTAATTTACATATTTTTTATACTTACCAATGACCCAGACTTAGCTGGTGCTAACTCTAAAATATTTAGGGCCAAATGCAAATTTTACTCCCCAATCCCCCAAATTTGCATCTAAAACCGAAAATTACATGTCCTATATGGTCCTCCATACTTTTACTCTACTGCACATGCGCAGTGTTAAGGAGGTCTCGAAATTGTCGCCAAAAGTCATTCTTACAACCAGTGCCTGGTAGCGTTATGTACTCAGCAGGGAGGTATGAGTTCCCAACTCATGGGAGGGCCATCCCCGTCTGGGTCATTGGTAAATATAAAAAATATACAAATTACTATAAATTTTTTAACATTTTTATACTGTACCAAAGACCCAGACTTAGCTGAATAGTAAAAAGTTTGGAGGGCCTAGGACATAAGGAAAATCCAATAGACTCAATTACCTATAACAGACCTATCCCCTCAAGGAGAAAAGGAGAGATAGGCTTACATGTATCTTTCTTATTTGTATCAAAAAAGAGAGACACAACACCATTCAGTAATTGTAAACATCTAGTATAACCCTTTATACTAATATTTTTTAAAAGAAAGCCAATAAATATGGGAGTCTAGAGAAATGAGACTCTATATACTCATTTAAAAGTGTTCGAGGATTGTATATTAACGCCCAATTAATCATGTGATATATACAAATGCTTCACACCAATCAATACTTAAAAAAATATTACACAGATGAGTAAACATAGGCTTTACCCTTTAAAATCATCTTGGAACCGACTCGGAATTACTGACTCCAAGGGAGGTATTCCCTTGCTTTACATTATAAAGCAGGTGACCTAAGGGAACACCCCGCCCCCCCCCCCCTTCCCCTTGCCCTGGATCAAATACTTCAGAGCAAAGAAGGCAGCAGGACTGAGTCACTGCCGGAACCGAAAGCCTATACACATATAGTTGCCACTGTTTAGTAGACGACATTTTGAGTAAAAAAAAATAACGGATCTTAGTATGTGATAATAGATTGCGGAAAGCTTGCCATCGAAGAGATACTCTCTGGAGACCAGAGCGACTCTGAGAGAGTTTTTCACCTTACTATCCACACGTGTGGATGTAACCAAGGCCGCGTCACGTCTAACCAACTCCATACTGCCACTAAAGGGCGGAGTTCTACGTGAGGCCCTTGAAAGAATTTATAAGGAGGATATACATCCTGGAATTCTTTTCCTTTGAGACGTAATGATAACGCTCTGGTAAGGTGATCTGCGTACGATAATGTGTCTAAGCTAGACGTAGTAGACGATATTGACGTTTCCAACATCATGGTTGGAATTGACATAGACGACAGTATAGACAACTCTAGGACTTAGGCCGGGTCGTCTAGATGCAGAGGAACTCTCGGAATGCCCTGTCCTGCCTTTTCGAATTATTCCATGAATTGATGAAAGGCAGATGTAGGGCACTTGCCGATATGAAACTGGACTTGCCCTATTGGTAGCAAGTTTATATATAGCATCATATAATAGTTCAAATGTCTCCGAGACATTTCTGGACTGTGACGGAAACTGAGGGACGATGTCCCTGAACCGATTAATAAATCTGTGTCCAGTGGCGCTATCAGTCTCTTATTCAGCAACGCAGCATTTTGGTCCAGAGGAACAACGTCAGAAAAATAAAGCCGGATGAACTCCACGGCAATTATGTTGTTCCGAAAGGGAAAATTCAACTATTCCGTATCCCTTTCGCCATCCAGTCGGACGACTTGTAATTCTTGGTCGTCCATGTCTGCACCTGCAGTGGAACATACTGACCCAGCTTCTACGGATAATTCCTGATCCGACAGAGTTTCTGTCGGTTGCTGGGATGCTGTGATAATTTGTGCTAACTGCAATAGCACGTCCGTAACAGAGGCCTGTGGAGCTGCGGTCTTACAATATTTAGCCGCTGGGAGCTCCTAAGACGCTGACTCATGCATACTATTTAATGCGAACGTCCGGAGTATGAAGGCCTCGTATCCTTGGCTACCGGTTGGCGTGACCTGGTCGGCGAGATTGGCTGGATATCACTGGTCACGTAGCCAAGGTGTGGTTGTGTGTACTGCCGTGAGGATGAGGAAGCCAATAAAGCAGTCTCTCCGGACTGTCTATATCACGGAGCATCCCGAGCGGTGGACATATGCCCCGACTGAGGAACATTCTATACCATAACATCTGTACCCAGATGTTGTTGTACGAGAGAGGGACCTCTCTCGCTCGCAGCCCGTGCGGAGCTGGATGAGCTAGGAACCGGACTAATAGACTTCCTCCGTACCATCCTCGTATCCGTCGTCACTGGGTGTGCACATTGTATTTATAGTGCTCGCATCAACCAAATCTCCTCCTGGACCGCAACGGACTAACCTGGGTGCCGAGCCATTCGTTGAATGGTCGCTACACCGGGCGAGCTAGCGGACGCCAAAGCCGTCGATTCTACTTGGGACCTCTTAGGCAATTGACGTATCTGCATGAGCACTCTTGCCACTAGCTCTTCATTTGACTGTGACGGCGGAAGCACACTTTCGAAGACATCACGGAAACATTACTCTGTTCTTGGTTGTCAAAGAGACCTGTGGAGCCGCGGTCTTACGTAAATAGCCGCTGGAAACTCCAGGGACATTCATTCCTGCATTTATATAATATGCTAACGTCCCAACTGGAAAGGCCTCGTGTCCTTGGCGAGCGGATGGAGTGACCTGGTTAATCCCTGGTCTGCGAAGCAGGAGCTCCCGGGAAGTTCCTTCCTGCCTGATATCATATAAGAACGTCCTCTGGAAATCTGTGGTCACAAAGCCAAGGTGTGGTCGTGTGTGCTGACGTGAGGATGAGGAAGCCAATAGAACAGCAGCGTCGGACTGTCTATGCGACGGAGCGTCCCGAGCAGGAGGAGTGGACGTATGCTCCGACTATCAAACTAACACACAACAACATCGCGGGGCAGATGTTCATGTAAGAGAGAGGGGGCCTCTCTCGCTCATGGTCTGGATGGACCTGGACAAGGTACGAACCGGACTAACAGGCTTCCTCCGTACCATCCTCGTATCCGTCGTCACTGGGTGTGCACATTGTATTTTATTTTGCTCGCATCACCCAAATCTCCTTCCTGGACCGCAACGGACGAACCCGGGTGCTGAGCCATTCGGTGAATGGTCGCGACACTGGGCGAGCTAGCGGACGCCAACGCCATCGATCCTACTAGGGAACTCCAGGCAATTGACGTATCTACATGAGCACTTTGCCGCTAACTCTTCATTTGACTGTGACAACGGAAGCACACTTACGAAGACATCACGGTAACAATACCTATTTCATGGTACCCTATGAGACCTGTGAAGCCACAGTCCATCGTTAATATCTGCTGGAAGCTCCCAGGACATTCATTCCTGCATTTATATAATATGCGAACGTCCCAACTGGAAAGGTCTCGTATCCTTGGCTAGCAGATGGAGTGACCTAGTCGGCGTGTATTCCTTGGTCGGCAAAGCAGGAGCACCATGGACGTTCAATCCTGCATTTATATAATATGCGAACGTCCCCTGGAAATCTGAGGTCACATAGCCAAGATGAGGTCATGTGTGTTGACGAGGATGAGGAAGCCAAAATAACAGCCGCGTCAGACTGTCATGCGACAGAGCGTCCCGAGCAGGAGGAGTGGACGTATGCTCCGACTATCAAACGAACATACAACAACATCGCGGGGCAGATGTTCATGTAAGAGAGAGGGGGCCTCTCTCGCTCACGGTCCGGATGGACCTGGACGAGGTAGGAACCGGACTAACAGGCTTCCTCCATACTATCCTCTGTTCCGTCATCGCTGGGTGTGCACATGGTATGTTTATAGTGCTCGCAACACCCGAAATTCCTTCCTGGACCGCAACGGACGAACCCGGGTGCTGACCCATTCGGTGAATGGACGCGACACCGGGCGAGCTAGTGGACGTAGATGTCAACGCCGTCAGTCCTACTTGGGGCCTCTTAGGCAATTGCCGTATATCCATGAGCACTTTAGCCGCTAGCTCTTCATTTGATTGTGACGACGGAAGCACACTCTTGGATGACATCACGGAAACATCAACCTGTTCTTGTTCCTCTGAAAAAGAGAGTGAAAAACTAGAGTGACCCTGCAGAGAGAGGTCCGGCATGGTCCTCTCCCCGCTAACAACCTACCGTGACACACGCCTCCAACGTTTGTCATCCCAAATGATACACATTGAACAAGGGTTAGTGTGAGTACATTGACTACAATTAATACAGAAATCATAAGAATCAGAGGAAGACTTCCTTCCATACAACTGAACAATAATTTTTCAAGGTGAAAAAAGTCAACAGTCATAGTACTCGCACTAAACCTTGAAAACAAAGATACATAATAAAATAATCCATTATAACATTGCGAAAAAATTATTCAAAAAGAAAAAAATTTTTGAAAAATTTTTTTCAGAAGAGCCCATTTTCCCAATGGGAACCCTGAGCCCAAATGGATCCCCAAAAAGCCTAAGTGTGGACAAAAATTTTAAATCATTTAGAAAAATTAATGTAACACATACGGATGTATCTTGCTATGAACTAAACTAAGCAGAAGACAAGTAATCACTATCAGAAGTAACTGTTGTCAACCTAAACAAAAAGTGTAAACAAACCAGAAACATGACTCCAGGCACTGATAAACATGGCCCGAAATCAGTATCCAATCAAAACACTATTTGATGCAAAACAGAGACTTCCCAAGAAGAAAGTGCAGAGCATCAGATAGTAGATGCAGACCAAAACGCCTAAACACCCTAGAGTGAGGACGTAAACATGGGGAAAAAACAGAAAATAATTCTGTTTCCAAGCCAAAACTCCCAAGAAATTTTAGTAATAAACATTACAAAAAATAAGCCAAAAGCATGGGAGAATAGCTAGGGGGGAATAAAGGAAAGGGAGAGAGGAAACACTGATCAAACAATGGAACATTCATAGCAAGAATGACAACAACAGGGCCATGCCTCGAAAATAGGCAACATGAAAATAATTTCATAAAGTAATTATAAGTTACAGCCCTGAACATTTGAATCCACTGTTTTTCCTCTCCTCCTATTATTTCCTCTTCATATCCACCATTTCTCTCATAATTATGCGTCTGGCATCATTTAAACTGAGATTTACAAGCACAAATATCAGTGAGGTGTTACTTATTTCAGGGCCAAACAAAGAATGATTTTTTGCGGCAATTTCGAGACCTCCTTGATACTGCGCATGCGCAGTGGAGTAAAAGTATGGAGGACCATATAGGACATGTAATTTTCGGTTTTAGATGCAAATTTTGGGGATTGGGGGGTAAAATTTACGTTTGGCCCTAAATATTTTAGAGTTAGCACCAGCTAAGTCTGGGTCATTGGTGCAGTATAAAAATATCATAAGTTACAGCCCTGAACACATCCTTCCACTGTTTCTTCCTCTCATCCTCTTATTTCATCCTTGGATCCACCATTTCCTTCATGATTTTGTGTCTGGCATCATTTTAACTGAGATTATAAGCAGAGATATCAGTGAGATGTTACTGATTGAAGGGCCAAACAAAGAATGAAGATTTGGCGCCAATTTCGGTACTTCCTTGACACTGCGCATGCGCAGTGGACAAAAGTATGGAGGACCATATAGGACATTGATTTTTTGGATTTTGATGCAAATTTGGGGGATGTGGGGGGGGGGGGAATTTGTGTTTGGCCCTGAAATTTTAAGAGTTAGCACCAGCTAAGTCTAGGTCATTGGTACAGTATAAAAATCTAGCTTTTTAGACAAAGTTCTCATGATTACCTGGTTCACATTCCTCAAAGTGTGAAACACACTGGCTACAGTACAATGAAAGTGCTGTGGATAGTCTCAGATGCAGAGGAACAACTCGAAGATCTTAGTCACAGCTAATTATATCAACACGGGACTTAGTCATGAGGATATGTACTCTCTCCTTCCTCAAACATAACATTAGATCTGTACAAAAATCATCATTCAAAATTTAAACTATTTTTAATGCTGTATCCAAATCACAACTTAGGATCCCTCATTATTAACAAGCCATGTGGTGGAGACAAAACAAATGTTTTACTTATTCAAGGAATTATTTTACCAGTATTAAAGTAGAACTAGTTTACCAAAGCAAACAAGCACTGATCCACTTCCAAGGGTTCCCATGGAGATCACAAATGTCATCCCAGTAATGTTAGGTAAACAGTAAGTGACTGTTGGGAATGATGCATGATTGAACTTTCTCTTCATTGCCCTCGTAAAATCACTCTGGGTGTCAAAAATCACATACCTGCATTGTTCACAGCTACTGTCTTACTGGTAACAATGAACAGTTAGCTTCTCTATTTATTCAGATTAATTTTACGTCAATAACTGCCGTATAAATATGTACAAAGCTGCAGATAACTTAACAATGTTTTGACATTATTGTTGGTTGCCTGCGCAGACAGCCAACAATAACCCTTTCAAGATAAATGTATCCTGCCAAGCATGCTATCAAGAAAGACTTGGGACAACTTTTTCAGAGCAATATAAGAGGGGCAGTTTGTGGCTGTATGGGAACTTAAAGGTTAATGGTAGACTCTTGGTGATAAAAAGTTCTGCTTTCTGTCGCACTGGAGTCATTCCATGTGAACTGCCCGTATTTATGCACAAAGTTATCTCAATGAGGAATCAGTCTCCAAGAAGCACAACATCGATAACATGTGCTCCCTTCATAACCCATTATCCATTTAGAGACAAGCCAGAAAATAAGCAGACTGTCATCTGCAAAATGAGGTTCCCAGAGGGTGAATTTGGTGATGCTACCCTGCACAGCAGGGTAGCATCACTAAATTTACCCTCTGTGAACCTCAATCTGAATCAGGGTCTCAAACCTAACAGAAAGAGGTGCCCAGAGGATAAATGGGATAGCATCAGCAAATTTGCCCTCTGGTAACCTCATTCAGCAAATGACAGATTGCTTATTTTCTGGCTTGTTTGGAGAACAAAAAGTTTCCATTTTCTGATTTTACTCTTGAGAAACCTCTGCTACCTGTTGACTGGAATTTATTTTTATAAGGAAAAATTTTAGAGGTATTTTTTTTTTTGTGTCGTGCCATTCTTTTAGAGGTCTTATTTTTTGTGTCATGCCATTCTTGAATAGTTACTTTAGTGATGAGTTTTTTCATCCCACCAATGGGTATTGAATAAACAATAGCAAAAATAATCTAATGGTTGTCAATTTATTTACTTGTGATTACGAATAGCATTGAGGAAATAAAATAAAGAATGAGAGCACATATTAATGAGCTTATAGAACATTTACACTGCCAAATTTTTTGAATGCATGATATGGAAACTGCAAGTGTAATTCTGCAACATCATTTCCAGGCATTTTGAAGTGGCCATGACTGGATCATCCTCATTACAGCCATCATTGGATAACATAAATCCAGTAACATTATCCCATTTTACTGTGGAATCCTACTGATTGAATTTGTCACTTTGCAATTGAAACTTATTCAATTAACAGGAAGTGTATTCACTTAATAGGGATGCTCATGGAGCTCTGTCAAATCTATTGTATCAATGGTGAGTTTGCGATTCTGTTACTCTGTGATCCAGTCTGCATCCAGTTAGAAATTCAAACTTTGCTTATCTCCCTTGAGGATATGTATTCAATTGATAAGCAATGCAACAAGAAACTTTCTGTCACAAGGCAGGGCTACTATCCTGGGACAGGTTGGCCTGCTATAAAAATATAATAAACTAAGAGCCTACAAAGGATGAACTGAGACCAAATGGGTCAATTAACAAGGTGAATTTGGTATCTGTCGGGTTAATTTCTCAACACCTCACAAAATGTTTAACATTCAGTTAACAGATCTTGCCCTGTAACCTACAGTACATGGAGAGTGGATTGTAACTAAATCACCCATGGAGTGGAGTTATCACCCAACCTTCAACTTTAAAATTCTGTACATATCGACAAAAAACACAAGCAATGTTTCAGCCAATGGCCCCAGAGGTCCATTGGCTGAAAGTTTGCTTGTGCTGGTTATGCTTTGCAATTATTGCTTGGGTGGAATTTCCACTCTGCGAGTGATTTAGTGATAATACACTCTCCATGTCTTGTATATGCAATTAAAGCTATGCCATTTGACACTGAAATATGATAAATTTAAAGTAATTTGTATATTTTTTATACTTAGCAATGGTCCAGACTTAGCTGGTGCTAACTCGATATAATTCAGGGCCAAACACAAATTTTGAAGCCCCCCCCCCCCCCCCCCCCCCAATCCCCAAAATTTGCATACAAAACCGAAAAATTGAAGTCCTATCTGGTCCTTCATACTTTTGTTAACTGATGCATGCGCGGTAACCAGGAAGGTACGGAAATTGGCGCCAAGCATCATTCTTTCGATAGCCTGCTAAATGTTATAATCAGCAGGGAGGTTTGAATGCCCACTCGTGGGAGGGCCATCCCCGTCTGGGCCATTGTATACAAAAGATACAAATTACTTTAAATTTATCATATTTTTATCCTAATAACCAATGTCCCAGACTTAGCTGAATAGTAAAAAGGCTGGAGGGCCAAGGACTTAAGAGGAAAATCCAATATCTCAATTACTTCGATAAAGAATAGCTCCTACAGGAGAATAGAAGACAGAGGAATTACATATGTCCTTCTCTTATAAAAATGAGAATAACATAACACCAACAATGTAATTGAGAATTACATAATTTCTCCATTTAATGGCAGCATAACCCCTTATGATAATTTTGTGATGGAAACCAATTATAAAGCTAGTCCAGAGAATGAGACGCTTTATACTCATTTAAAAGTGACCGAGGATTGTATAGAAATGCTCATTTGACACGTGACATACACAAATGCTTCACAGAGAGCTACACTTTAAAAACAGTACATAAATGAGACATAGTTATTGCTTCACACTGAGCCACACATTAAAATCACCCAGCACCGATGCTGGTCCACTGTCTCTGGAGGAGGTTTTCTCTTGCTTTTCACTATAAAGCCAGATAACATAAGGGAAAAAAACTGTCCACTCCCCCCTCACCTTGTTCTGAAGGCCTATTCCTCAGAACGAAGAGGGCAGCAGAGCGGTGTCAGTGCTCGTGCAGACTGCCTAAGACATCTTCTAGATGTAAGATTAACGGACGACATTCTTAGCAACAGAAAGAGGACCTAATTATCTATGGTCCTGGAGATAAACTCTAAATTTCTAAAGTAAAACTTGGTAAATGAAGAAGGCTGTGTCCAGAAGGCAGCATTCATAGATCAGTAATGGCTATACTGTTAGAATAATCCCAAGAAGTAGACAGTGCTCGAACCTCATGCGCTAAAATCTTGTTGACAGAACATTGATCCGAAGATAGACTTTCATAGGCAATATGTATTGCCAGCTGAATCCATCTAGCGATAGAAAGAACAGATATATCATTTCTGTTAGGAATCGAGGAAAGAAAGAATCTTTTTCTTCCCTTTCTAATAAAACTTGATCGACGTTTATAAATGCACCTTGCTCTAACTGGACACAGCAAAGGTCTACGCTTATCTGAAATCTGATTCTTAGCCAAGAATTCCACTTCTGTAGTGAGGGTCTAACTGGACACAGCAAAGGTCTACGCTTATCTTGAATATGATTCTTAGCCAAGAATTCCACTTCCGTAGTGAGGGTAACAGAATTACCCACACTACGGTGATGGGAATCAACAGATAATGCATGAAGTTCACTAGCTCTTCTGGCAGACGAAAGGCTAACAGAAAGGCCATTTTATAGGTCAAGAATTTGAACTCTACATCGTCTAACAGCTCAAATGGAGCTTCTTGAAACAATCTGGGTTTTGAGCGAATGCATCTTCACACTCCAGTACTGAGTAAAGAAAATCTGGAGGGGATGTGCGTGCAGGCGGCCCAGCGGAATAAGATCTGCAGCTGCTCCGCACAGCCCCATCAGTCGCATAAACTCCCTTGCAGTGACTGCGGGAGAGTTTAGACAAAAGCAAGCATAACAACTGACTAATTTTGCTCTGGGTAACGGCAGACAAACCAGATTGTTGCGAGTCTCGAAGCTCATTTCCATGTGAATGAAGGACTTGGACGGAGCTAGATCCGACTTTTTCTTGTTTACTATGAAACCGAGATGTCGGAACAACTGAAGCAGACTCTGTACATCGTTCTGAAGAACAGTACTGTCGCCGTATCTCTGAAGAATGTCGTCCAAGTTACCACAGCCGAATGAGCTCGGAAGTATGACATTACTGAGCTCAATATTCGAGTGAAAGCCCATGGAGCCAGGTTCAGACCAAAGCACATCACTCTGAACTGATAAACCTCTCCTTGCACGGCAAACACAGGTACTTTCTGAATGCCAGATGAACCAGGACATAATAGTACACGTCCGTTAGATCTATGCTTGCCGCATAGTCATCTACTCAAATACTCTCTCTTTCCAACCGAATTGTTTCCATATAGAACTTTGGAGCTATGCTCAATTTGTTTATCCAGCTCGTGACTATTACTGGTCGGAACGAGCCTCCGGCTTCTGTACGAGAAATAGGTGACGGTAAAGACATGGAGAATTTTGACACTCGACGACCTCTATTGCTTTCTTTGATAGGAGAGCCTGTGCCTCCACAAGGAGAGACTCTCTTTTGGAGGAATTTGTCAGAAGATTTGTCCAAAGCAGACTTCTTGTAAGTGGGGGCTTTGCTCGCAATGATAGCTGTAGGTATTCCAAGACTACATTTCTCACCCACTAATCTCGTAATTTCCATCCAGTTTTTCATGAAGTTTGATAACCTCCTGCCAACTGGAAAGCAACAGAGTCTAAACCATCACCTGTATGGCTTGCGTGAGGAGAAACTATGTCTTTCCCGTGAAGAACCTCATCCCGTTGGCCTGGGGACATCTGACTAATAGTCTTGATAAGACTTGCGGCCCTTTCCCGAGTCGCTATTTTGATGACCACCGGAGTAACTGTAAGGTTTGTTGGACCCTCACGAGGAGCTCCCTTTCGATGATTGGGAACTGGAATGACCTCGCCTAGTTCGACCAACTGGTGCATGTTGTTGAGATGCTGATCTCAGTAGCAATGCGCAGGAAGCTCTTTTGGTAGCCTGTTCATAGACTAAGGAATGCTTGTCGTCAAACAGTGTGTGTCTGGAGACCGGAGTGACTTGGAGAGAGCTTTTCACCCTGTCATCAATAACTGATGATGACACAAGGGCTGCATCACATCCAACCATCTCTAAATTTGCCACTGAAAGGGCGGACTGGTACGTGGCATACATGACTGCCTTGGAAAGAACTCTTAGCGAGGAACTAACATCCTCAAATTCCTTTCCATGTAGATGCTGAGCCAGAGCCCTGGTGACATGATCTACGTTGGACATAGCATCCAGAATCGCTCTATTTGATGAAATAGAAGATTCCATCACATCCAAGCGTAAATTGAATGATGTAGGCAAGGATATATCCAAATCTGCAGCCTGCTTATCCAGACGCAGAGGAGCTCTCTGAACACAGTCTCCAACCATTTTAAAATAACTTTATTCATGAAAGGGTATACTGATTGAAGACGCAGATAAGGATCTGCCTTTCTTATTTGAACTTGCTAGGATGAATATGGCATTGTTAATGTGGCCGAAGGCCTCGACACCTGCCAAGATTGACCGAGAAGAAAAGAACAGCATCTTTCCTTCGCATGACATCTCTGTCTTGAGATGACAGCAGTTTCTGCCTAGCAGACACAGCTTGCTGATCAGGTGGAACAAGGTCAGGATAGTGTTGATGAATAAATTCATTGCAACCATATGTTGTTCCAAAAGGGAAGGGTAATCATCCTCCTTCTCCCTTTCACCAAACCGACTGATTCAGCTGAGAATTTCGGTCAACAGCATCTGAATGTATAGCACCGTCCGACAGCACTTGCTGGGAAGCTGCAATGAGATGCGCCATTTGTGACAGCAAGTCCATTACAGAGGCTTGAGAAGCAGCGATCTTCTGTTTTTTGCCGCTTGCTGCTCCTGGGACGGAGCTCCAGACGTAGATCTCTTCTCCGAACGTCCCAATGAATGAAGCCTCGGATCACTAGATACCGGATGAGCCGACTTCATGGGCGAAGACTGGTTACGTCTTCGCATGGCTGCCTTGATATCCTAAGTCAGGTAGCTAGTGTGCGGTCGTGTGTGCTTATCTGAACATGAGGAAGAAGCCGAAACTGTAGCCGACCCCGGCTGCAGTTTAGACGGATCATCCCGAGCGGCGAGTGTGGACGTTAGCTCCAACTCAGGCGAGTTTCTAAAAACAACATTTGGCCCCAAATGTTGCTGGGTTAAAGAAGGCTCTCCCACTCATGGGCTATCAGACCCCACCCAGCTTCCCGAAGAGAAACTTGCAGGCTTCTTCCCATTTGGCGTCGTCGCTGGGTGAGCTTTAGTTTTTGAGGTGCTCGCTCTACCCAATTCTACACTTCCTTCGACCCAATGGACTTACCCGGTGTTACAGCTCCCACTGTTGAGTTGGCCGCTTCACCGGTCGAACTGGCTGCTAGAATAAGAGGCCTGTTTAATATTCAGGAGCACCTTAGCAGCCAGTTGTTTACTCATCAGAGCGCGACGATGGCAGCACACTTTGGATGGATATTGCTATACCATCACCATATTCTTGTTTGTCTGAAAAAGAAACTGAAAAGTTAAAAAATTATCGTAATTTATATATTTTTTATACTTACCAATGACCCAGACTTAGCTGGTGCTAACTCTAAAATATTTAGGGCCAAACGCAAATTTTACCCCCAATCCCCAAAATTTGCATCTAAAACCGAAAAATACATGTCCTATATGGTCCTCCATACTTTACTCCACTGTGCATGCGCAGTGTCAAGGAGGTCTCGAAACTGCTGCCAAAAGTCATACTTACAACCAGTGCCTGGTAAGCGTTATGTACGCAGCGTGGAGGCAAGAGTTCCCAACTCCTGGGAGGGCCATTCCCATCTGGGTCATTGGTAAGTATAAAAAATATATAAATTACTATAAATTTTTTAACATTTTTATACTGTACCAATGACCCAGACTTAGATGAATAGTAAAAAGGTTGGAGGGCCTAGGACATAAGGAAAATCCAATAGACTCAATTACCTATAACAGACCTATCCCCTCAATGAGAAAAGGAGAGATAGGCTACATGTATCTTTCTTATTGTATCAAAAAAGAAAGACACACCACCATTCTGTAATTGAGCACAATAATATCAATGATCTCTATAAACCTCAAGTATAACCCTTTATACTAATATTTTTAAAAAGAAAGCCAATAAATACGGGAGTCTAGAGAAATGGGACTCAATATACTCATTTAAAAGTGTTCGAGGATTGTATATTAACACCCAATTAATCATGTGATATATACAGATACTTCACACCAATCAACACTTTAAAAAATATTACACAGATGAGTAAACATAGGCTTTACCCTTAAAATCATCTCGGAACCGACTCGGAATTACTGACTCTAAGGGAGGTATTCCCTTGCTTTACACTATAAAGCAGGTGACCTAAGGGAACCCCCCACCCCCCTTCCCCTTGCCCTGGATCAAATACTCCAGAGAAAAGAGGGCAGCAGGACAGAGTCACTGCCGGAACCGAAGGCCTATACACATATAGTTGCCACTGTTTAGTAGACGACATTCTGAGTAAAAAATAACGGACCTAAACAATGTAGATCTGCAGAAAGGACTCAATATTCTCAGATACAAAATCGTGAAAATGGAGGGCTAAGACCAATATGCAGCCCTCAATAGATCTGTAATAGCAACATTATTAGTCTAAGCCCATGATGTAGAAGAACTCTTACTTCATGAGCTTAAAACTAAAGCACAGACTGCTGAATGAAGATATAATCATAAGCAGAACTGATAGTAGATTGAATCCATCTGACTATAGAATGGACCGAAATGTGGAGGAAGCTTCCACTGCATGTCCCACAACAGACGCCTGAGTAAATTAATTCACAGTCTTTGTGGAGCAAGAGAAGCTACCAACAGAATTTGCATTGAAAAAATTACATTTGAGCAATATCTGTTGAATCAATGGCACTGGAAGATACGTATATTTTATTATTCCATCTCACAAGAACGATAGAGCGTTTACTGCAAACGCTCGAAGATCAAAACATTATGACACATACGTCTGCAACTGATTGTTGAGATGCATCGCAAATAAGTCGATCATTGGCCGCTCTCCTTGGTAGCAATCTGATTGAATACTCATTTGTTGGAAGTCCATTCTGGTGGCAACAAACGGCCTCTCCGTGAAGGGAGTCCGCTAATACGTTCTGACGACTCGGAATATGACGGACTAATAAGAGAACTTGATGTTCTTGTACCAACCGAAAGATTCAATCCATTACCATAAATAACAGGATGGAATGAGCGCCTCCATAATTCCGAAAATACGCTAATACCGTCGAGTTGTCGGACAGAATTAGCATATGAACATTCTGAATAACGTTCCTCCAATAACGTAGCGCAAGCCAAAATTACATCAATCTTGATGTTTGTGTGCTTGATAAGGAACTACGGAAACAAAAGACTCTGGCGCTTTAATCCGTTGGGCTCAATGAAACTACCCAATCTGTTTGACTGGCATCCGTCAAAACTGAAAACTCGGATCCGGCAATTGCAGTGGAACTACTTGAGTTAAGCTCTGAAAACTTGCACAAGTCTGAATCTCTTATTCACTTGATTTGACAAGAAGATGTCCGTATCAAGCGAAAGAAAGTTCAACCTCCAATTCTGAATTAAAAGAAATTTGGAGAGGACAAATGCGTAACCGCCCCACTGGAATAAAATCACAGCAGATCCGCACAACGTATCAGTCACATGAGATCTCTCGCTGAGACCTTGTCTGAGCGAAGACAATAGCGAGCATAACGACTGATTAATTTCGCTCTGGTTAACGGCAGATGAACGAGAATGTTATGCATTGCGAAGCTCATCCCCTGGTGGGTAAATAACTTGGACGAAACCAGATCCGATTTCTCCTCGTTTACTTATGAAACCGAGACGTCGGATCAAAAGAAGCAGAATCTGCACATCGTTCTGAAGCGTTAACTCGTTGCCTTACCTCTGAAGAATGTCGTCCAGGAAGGCCGACGATACCGCAGACGAATGAGCTCGGAAATGAGTCATTACCGAGTACGTTATTCAAGTGAAAGCCCAGGAACTAGATTCAGACCGGAACACATTGGTTGGTGCTGAAACACAATTCCTATGATAAAGACGCAAAGATACTTTCTGAACGCCTGATGTACCATGACGTGAAAGTATGTAACTAGAAATCTATGCATGTAGCATAGTTGTACACCCGAATACTCGCTCTGACCGATCGGATGGACTCCATATAGAAACTTAGAGCCACGATCAGCTTGTTATCCAGCTCAGATTATGAGTGGACGGAACGAGCCGTCTGGTTTTGGAACCAGAAAAGGATGGTTGTAAAAACCTTTAAAATCCTGGATTTCTACGATCTCTATCGCGATCATTCCAGAAGAGACTGGACTTCTGATGGAACCGAGCCACTATTCTACTGATTGACGGAAGCCGAGTCCATCTTGGACTCCGAGTTAACAGAGGATTTCGTTTGAGGAACAATATAGTCCTTCCGAAAACACCCCTTGAATCCAAGGTACGTCCGTAATCTAATCTCAAATAATTGAGAAACTCGATAGACTTCCACTCACTAATACACGATGGAGGATAAAACCATTAACTCCTGGTCCTGCGAGGCTTGCAAAAGGAGAAGCCATGTCCTCTACGGCCCGCATCTCGCCTCGTCGACCTAGGGGCGTCTGACTGGAATTACGGCCCCTATCTA
The DNA here is from genome assembly GCA_031216915.1 of Pictodentalium vernedei. Taxonomy (NCBI): domain Eukaryota; kingdom Metazoa; phylum Mollusca; class Scaphopoda; order Dentaliida; family Dentaliidae; genus Pictodentalium; species Pictodentalium vernedei. The sequence goes on from CM062297.1 coordinate 360,216,813, forward strand.
AGTCGCTACTCTGACGGTCTCTAGAATAAGACCTAGAGGATGCATGGGAACCTCTATAGGAACTTCCCTTGGACGTATTCATCCCAGAAGTGCCTGTCCTACTCTTCTCTGCTGAATCCGACTATATGGAAGCAAATTTAAATAGCAGAGAGTCTAAAGCTTTCTTAGTTAATTGATCATAAACTGCGGAAAGCTTGCCGTCGAAGAAAACTCTCCAGAGACCAGAGTGACTCTGAAAGAGTTTTTCACCTTACCATCTACACGCGTGGATGTAGCCAGGGCCGCGTCACGTCCAAACAACTCCATAATGCCACTAAAGGACGGAGTTTACATGAGGCCCTTGAAAGAACTCTTAAGGAGGTTGTACATCCTAGAATTCTTTTTGCTTTGAGACGTATTGATAACGTTCTGGTAAGGTGTCTAAGCTGTCCCTGCTGGACAATATTGTTATTTCCAACATCATGGTTGGAATTGACATAGACGACAGATAAACAATGCTAGTTCCTGACCTGGTCGTCTAGATGCAGAGAACTCTCAGAATGCTCTGTCCTGCCATTTCAAAATATTCAAGGAATTGATGAAAGGCAGATGTAGAGCATATTGCCGATAAGAAACCTGACCTGTCCATTTAGGTAGCAAGTTATATAAATATAGCGTCATTCAACAGATCAAATGTACGTGAAACATATCTGGACTATGTCGGAAACTGAGGGATGATGTCCCTAAACCAATTAAGAATTCTGTGTCCAGTGGCGCTATCCATCTCTTATCCGGCAATGCAGCATTTTGGTCCGGAGGAACAACGTCTGATGATAATGCCAGATGCACTCTACGGCAATTATGTTGTTCCAAAAAGGGAAAATACAACTCATCCGTATCCCTTTCACCATCCTGTCGGACCACTTGAAATTCTTTGTCGTCCGTGCCTGAACCTGCAGCGGAACGTACCAACCCAGCTTCCTGCGATAATTCCTGATCCGACAGAGTTACTGTCGGATGCTGGGATAATATGTGCGATCTGCGATAGCATGTCCGTAACAGAGGCCTGTGGAGCTGCAGTCTTATAGGATTTAGCTGCTGGAAGCTCCTTGGACGTTCACTCCTGCATACCTCTGATATGCGAATGTCCGGAGAATGAAGGCCTTGTAATCTTGGCTACTGGATGGCGTGACCTGGACAGCGTAGAATCCCTGGTCAGTGATATTGAGTGAATATCACAGGTCACATAGCCAAGGTGCGGTCGCGTGTGCTGCCGTGAGGATGAGGAAGCCGAAAGAGCAGTCTCTCTGGACTGTCTATACCACAGAGTGTCCTGAGCGGTGGACGTATACTCCGACTGAGGAACGTTTAGTACCACAACATCTGGGCTCAGATGTTGTAATACGAGAGAGGGACCTCTCTCGCTCGCAGCCCGGATGGACCTGGACGTGCTAGGAACCGGACTAATAGGCTTCCTCTGTACCATCCTCGTATCTGTCGTCACTGGGTGTGCACATTGTATTTTATAGTGCTCGCATCACCCAAATCTCCTTCCTGGACCGCAACGGACGAACCCGGGTGCTGAGCCATTCGGTGAATGGTCGCGACACCAGGCGAGCTAGCGGACGCCAATGCCATCGATCCTACTAGGGAACTCCAGGCAATTGATGTATCTACATGAGCACTTTGCCGCTAACTCTTCATTTGACTGTGACAAAGGAAGCACACTTACGAAGACATCACGGTAACAATACCAAGTTCATGTTACCCTATGAGACCTGTGGAGCCACGGTCCTACGTGAATATCTGCTGGAAGCTCCCGGGACATTCATTCCTGTATTTATATAATATGCGAACATCCCAACTGGAAAGGTCTCGTATCCTTGCCTAGCAGATGGAGTGACCTGGTCGACGTGTATTCCTTGGTCGGTGAAGCAGGAGCACCAGGGACGTTCAATCCTGCATTTATATAATATGCGAACGTCCCCTGGAAATCTGAGGTCACATAGCCAAGGTGTGGTCGTGTGTGTTGACGAGGATGAGGAAGCCAAAATAACAGCCGCGTCGGACTGTCATGTGACGGAACGTCCCAAGCAGGAGGAGTGGACGTAAGCTCCGACTAATGAACAAACATACAACAACATTGCGGCGCAGATGTTGATGCAAGAGAGAGGGGGCCTCTCTTGCTCGCGGTCCGGGGGACCTGGACGAGCTAGCTATCGGCCTGACAGGCTTCCTCCGAACTATCCTCGGATCCGACATTGCTGGGTCTGCACATCTGAAGTTTTATAGTGCTCGCATCACCCAATCTGCTTCCCTGGACCGCAACAGACTAACCCGGGTGCTGAGCCATTCTTTCCTGGTGAATGGTCGCGACACCGGGCGGACTAGCGGGTGACAATGCCTTCGACAGAACTAGCTAACACCCAGCAATTGTCGTAATACCTTGAGCACTTCCCGCTAGCCCTAATATTGCAACGATGGAGACACACTTATTGAAGACATCACGGAAACATCACTCTGAGTCCTGAAAAAGAAACTGGTAATGTATAGTGACCCTATGGAGCGAGGACTGTAATGGACCTCTCATCGCAACAAAATACCGTGACACACATCTCCAATGTTGTCATATCAATCAACACACACAGAGCAAGAATTAATGCGACTACATTGACTATAAGAAACACAATGAACTTGTGAATTAGCGGAAGATATCCTCGCATTACGATTGAAGAATATTTTTTCAACCAGAAAAAATATACACTATCATATTACTCGCACTAACTCTTGAAATAAATATACATAATATATTATAATTCATTATAACATTCAAAAGAAAATAATTTTCAAAAAAAAAATGTTTTGAAAAAATTTTCAGAAGAGCCCAAGTTCCCAATGGGAACTCTGAGCCCAAAGGATCCCAAAAAAGCCTAAGTGTGGACACAATTTTTTAATCATTTGGAAAAATTAATGTAACACTTACGGACAATATTAAAGTATCTTGCTATGAACTAAATTAAGCAGAAGACAAGTAATCATTGTCGGAAGTAACAGTTGTCAACATAAGCAAAAGTGTCAACAAACTGGAAACATGACTCCTGGCACTGAAACAAACATGGCCCAAAATCATTTACCAATTTAAAAACTATCTGATGCAAAACATAGGCTTCCAGAAAAGAAACTGTAGAACATCAGATGGTAGATGCAGATCAAAATGCCTAAACACCCCTGGGGTGAGGACGTAAACATGTGGAACAAACAGAAAGTAATTCTGTTTCCAAGCCAAAACTCCCAAGAAATTTTAGTAATAAACATTACAAAAAATAAGCCAAAAGCATGGGAGAATAGCTAGGGGGGGGGGGGGGGGGTTGGGGGGGGGGGAAAAGGAAAGGGAGAGAGGAAACACTGATTAAACAATTGAACATTCATAGCAAGAATGACCACAATAAGGTCATGCCACGAAAGTTAAAAAATTTATAGTAATTTATATATTTTTTATACTTACCAATGACCCAGACATAGCTGGTGCTAACTCTTAAAATATAGGGCCAAACACAAATTTTGCCCCCCAATCCCCAAAATTTGCATCTAAAACCAAAGAAAACATGTCCTGAATGGCCCTCCACACTTCACCTCTACTGCGCATGCGCAGTGTCAAGGACGTTCCGAAATTGGCGCCATTAATCATTCTAATAACCAGTGCCTGGTAAGCGCTATGTACTCAGCGGGGAGGTAAGAGTTCCCAACTCCTGGGAGGGCCATCCCCGTCTGGGTCATTGGTAAGTATAAAAAATATATAAATTACTATAAATTTTTTAACATTTTTATACTGTACCAATGACCCAGACATAGCTGAATAGTAAAAAGGCTGGAGGGCCAAGGACATAGAGCAAGATGGAATACGCTCAATTATATAAAATAGAGTCATCCCCTCTAGGGAAAAAGAAGTATTAGGCCTTACATGTATCTTTCTTATTTATGATAAATTAGAAAGATACAACACCTTCCAAAATTGAGCATCATACATCCATGTACTCTATTAATATCTAGTATAATCCTTATACTAATAATTTTTAAAGTAAGCCAATAAATAAAGTAAGTCTAGAGAATAGAGACTCTTTATACTCCTTAAAAGTGTCTGAGGATTGCATAGTCATGTCCGTTGACACGTGCTATATTCAAAAGCTATACTTTAAAAACTAAGACTTGAATGAATTTTTAAAACATAAACTTCTCACTAAACAACCATCCCAATAACAGCTCAGAATTACTAACTCCAGAGGAGGTATCCCCTTGTTTTCATAGTAAAACAGGTGACCCAAGGGAACACCCTCCCCCCCCCCCCCCCCCCCCCCTTTTTCTTGCCCTGGGTCAAATAGCCCAGAGCGAAGAGGGCAGCAGAACGGAGTCACTGCCGAAACAGACAGCCTACCTAGCTATAGTAGCAACTGTTAAGTGAATGACATTCTGAGGAGTAGATAATAGACCTAACAATAGAGGCCTCCAGAAATGGACTCAATATTTCTGAGATAAAAAATTCATGAATGTGGATGGCTGAGCGCAATGAGCAGCCTTCAAAAATCTATAATAGCGACACTATTAATGTAAGCCCAAGATGTAGAAGAACTCTTACTTCATGAGCCGAAATCTCAAACACAACTGCTGAGTCAAAGATATACCATAAGCAGTATCGATAGTTAATTGAATCCATTAGCAATAGAATGGAGCGTAACGTCCTTCTAATAGGCATCAAAGACAGAAGAAGCTTACGCCCGTAGTAATAAACAGACATCTGTTTATAAATACATAAACTCTAACCGGACAGAGTAAAGGCCTATGCCCGTACGAAGACGGAAGGACCTTAATAACAATAGGTTCCGGATATTAGGAGCCTAACTCTTATGCAAAAATCCAACCTAAATAGTAAAGGAAGTAGTGATTCCGAAACTACGAAAGTGAAAATCATCCACCGATAGTGCATGAAACTCACTGACTCTTCAGTAAAAGAGAAGCCAACAGAATTACTGTCTAAAAGGTCAGAATTTGGAAACTACTGTTTCCAGAGGCTCAAATGATTACTTAGCTAAATAAGAACCGAAGTTAAATTCCATATAGGAATTTAATCTAATGATTCTAAGTCTATTTATCAAAAAGTTACTAACTGACTTAGATAAAGAGACATAAGACTCAATTGTAAACTATCATAGAGTGCATAGGTATGAGGTAACATAAACCTATAACCTTAATAATAACAGGCTGCAGTAGATCTTGTCAAACAAGTATACTAGAAAGTTGCAATGACTAGTATGGAGGGATCAACAATATGAACATAGTGATCCCTACACCAACGACGGAAGAGCCTCCACTTTAGCCGCATAGAATAGCGAAGAAGAGGATCTCCTATAGTAAGAAATCGCGTCCAAAGCTCGTCCAGTACAATGCTTACAATGCAATACGGACCACACAACAGAATACGTGAAGGTTGCGACCTTGCGGGTTGTGATGACACGATTTTACCCAGCGAAAAAAGATCCTCTCATTGAGGAAGATTTCGCGTTAAGTCCCACAGTAGACATCAGAGTAAATTTACCCACGGTCTCTGTGAAGACAGAGATGCTATCAACAGAAATGTATTGTGGTTGTTTATCTTAGCAATACCTGCTGAAACAACAGCGCCGGAGGATACGCATATCCTATCATTCCGTCCTATTAGATCAATAGAGCGTTAACAACATTAGCTCAGAGATCCGGACAAGCAAACACATACGTCTGCAATTGATTAGCAAGCTGTGTCGTAAATAAATTATCATTGGGCGCTCCCATTGATAGCAAATCTGATTGAATACTTGTTTGTTGAGAGTCCATTCTGACAGCAACAAGCGACCCATAAGTGAACGGGAGTCCGGTAAAACAATCAGACGACCCGGAATATGACGGACCGAAACAGAACTTGAAGTACAATAACAAACAGAAGGATTCTTTCCATTAAATTGAATAACAGAAACGAATGAGTGCCTCCCTGGTTCCGGAGATACGCCAATTAACGGACAGGATTTGGACATGCGTTTCTGAATAATGTTCATCAAATGACATAAAGCAAGCCTAAAAAGTTAAAAAATTTATAGTAATTTATATATTTTTTATACTTACCAATGACCCAGACTTAGCTGGTGCTAACTCTAACAAAACCAGGGCCAAACACAAATTTTGCCCCCCAATCCCCAAAATTTGCATCCAAAACAAAAAGAAATCATGTCCTAAAGGACCTCCATAGTACGCCTCTACTGCGCATGCGCAGTGACGCAGTCGTCCCGAAATTGGCGCCAATTATCATTCTTACTGGCAGTGCCTGGTCAGCGCTATGTACTCAGTGGGGAGGCAAGAGTTCCCAACTCCAGGGAGGGCCATCCCCGTCTGGGTCATTGGTAAGTATAAAAAATATATAAATTACTATAAATTTTTTAACATTTTTATACTGTACCAATGACCCAGACTTAGCTGAATAGTAAACAGGCTGGAGGGCCTAGGACATAGAGGAAAATCCAATAAGCTCAACTATATAGTAAAGAGGTAACCCCTTAAGGAGAAAAGGAGTATTAGGCTTTACATGTATCTTTCTTATTTAATATTAAATTAGAAAGATACACTACCCTTAATAATTGAGCACAATAACATTCATGTTCTCTATTAACATCCAGTATAACCCTTATACTAATTATTTTTAAAGCAAGCCAATAAATAAAGTAGTCCAGAGAATTGAGACTCTTTATAATCATTTAAAAGTGTCCGAGTATTGTATATTAAAGCCCGTTTGACACTTGACATATACAAATGCTTCACACCGAGCTACACTTTAAAAATAAGACATGAATGAATTTAAACATTAATATTACACTTTAAAACCATCCCGGAAGCGACACAGAAATACTGACTTGGAGGAGGCATTCCCTTGCTTTTCACTATAAAGCAGGTGACCTAAGGGAACACCCGCCCCCCCCCCCCCTTCCCCTTGCCCTGGGTCAAATAGCCCAGAGCGAAGAGGGCAGCCGGACGGAGTCACTGCCGGAACAGAAAGCCTGCATAACTATAGTTGCAACTGTTTAGTGGACGACATTCTGAGCAACAGATAACGGACCTAAACAATGCAGGTCTCCAGAAATGGACTCAATATTTCTGAGATAAAAATTTGTAAATGTGGATGGCTGAGACCAATAAGCAGCCTTCATTAAATCTGTAATAGCAACACTATTAGCATAAGCCCAGGAAGTAGAAAGAGCTCTTACTTCATGAGCAGAAATCTTAAGCACAGATTGCTGAGAAGAAGATAAATCTTCATAAGCAGTACGGATAGTAAACTGAATCCATCTAGCAATAGAATGGACTGAAATGTCCTTTCTATTAGGCATCAAAGACAGAAAGAAACGTTTCCGTCCCTTTCTGATAAACTGAGATCTCTGTTTATAGATACGTAGTGCTCTAACAGGACAGAGTAAAGGCCTACGCCCGTCTGAAGACGGAAGAGCCTTAATAACAATAGGTTCCGGATATTTATTAGGAGCCTGATTCTTAGCTAAAAAACCCACATTAGTAGTGAAGGTGATAGTGTTCCCAACACTACGATAATGAGAATCATCCACCGATAGTGCATGAAGCTCACTGACTCTTCTGGCAGAAGAGAAAGCTAAGAGAAAAGCTGTCTTATAAGATAAGAATTTGAAATCTACTGTCCCAAGAGGTTCAAATGGCTTTTCCTTCAATTTAAGGAGAACCCAAGCTAAATTCCACTTAGGAATTAATCTAAGAGTTCTGGGTCTATTTATCGAAAAGTTTCTAACCAACTTCGATAAAGAGACATTAGATCCAATTTGTAAACTATCATGATGTGCATAGGTATCAGATAACATAGATCTATAACCCTTTATAGTAACAGGCTGCAGTTTGATTTCGTCAAACAAGTATACTAGAAAGTTTGCAATGTCTGGTATAGAGGGATCAAATATATCTACAGAATGATCCCTACACCAACGACGAAAAACCTTCCACTTAGCCGCATAGTTTAGCGAAGAGGAGGTCCTCCTACAGTTAGAAATCGCGTCCACTGCTCGTCCTGTAAAGTGCTTGCCATGCAAGAAGGACCGCACAACGGAAAAACGTGAAGGTTGAGACCTTGCGGGTTGTGATGGAGTTGGCGCGATTTCCCCTGCGAAAGAAGATCCTCTCGTGGAGGAAGCTTCCGCGGTAGGTCCCACAACAGACACCTGAGTAGATTTATCCACGGTCTCTGTGGCGACAGAGATGCTACCAACAGAATCTTGCATTGAGATTGTTTTATCTTTAGCAATACTTGTTGAATTAACGGCACTGGAGGATACGCATATCCTATCATTCCGTCCCAAGGGATCGACAGAGCGTCTACTGCAAATGCTCTTGGATCCGGACACGGAGACACATACATCTGCAACTGATTGTTGAGATGTGTCGCAAATAAGTCTATCATTGGCCTTCCCATTGGTAGCAAATCTGATTGAATACTTGTTTGTTGAGAGTCCACTCCGACGGCAACAAGCGACCCTTTCGTGAAAGGGAGTCTGCTAGCACATTCAGACGACCCGGTATGTGATGGACCGAAAGAAGAACGTGATGTTCTAACGCAAACAGAAGGATTCTTTCCGTTAGATTGAACAACGGAACTGAATGAGTGCCTCCCTGATTCCGTATATACGCCACTACTGTCGTATTGTCGGGTAGGATTTGGACAAGAGCATCGTGAATAATGTCCATCCAGTGACGTAACGCAAGCCAAATTGACATCATTTCCTTGATGTTTATGTGCTTGCACAGGAATTGCGGATCCCAAAGACCCTGGCATCTCGAATCCGTTGGGATTAATGATGCACCCCAACCTGTTTGACTGGCATCCGTCATAACGGTAAAACTCGGATCCGGCAACTGCAGCGGAACTCCTTGAGTTAACCACTGAATGTTTGCCCAAGTCTGAATCTCTTGTTTCACATGATCTGACAAGAGAACGTCTACATCGAGCGAATGAATTTTCACACTCCAATTCTGAGTCAGGAAAATTTGAAGAGGACGTGTGCGTAGCCGCCCCATCGGAATGAGATCCGCGGCGGCTCCGCACAGACCTATCAGTCTCATAAATTCTCTCGCCGTGACTTTGTCTGCGTGCAGACAATAGCGAGCGTAACAACTGACTAATTTCACTCTGGTTAACGGCAGACGAACGAGATTGTTGTGCGTCTCGAAGCTCATTCCCAGATGAGTGAATGACTTGGACGGCACCAGATCCGACTTCTCCTCGTTTACTATAAAACCGAGACGTCGGAGCAATAGAAGAAGATTCTGAACATCGTTCTGAAGCGTTAACTCGTTGCCGTACCTCTGAAGAATGTCGACCAGGTAGGCCGACGTTACCGCAGACGAATGAGCTCGGAAGTAGATCATTACCGAGTTCATTACCCGAGTGAAAGCCCAGGGTGCTAGATTCAATTCGAAGCACATCGCCCGGAATTGATACACCACTCCCAGGACTGCAAAGCGTAGATACTTTCGGAATGTCGGATGTACCATGACGTGAAAGTACGCATCTTTGAGATCTATGCTTGTTGCATAATCGTTCACCCGAATACTCGCTCTGACCGATCGAATCGTCTCCATATAAAACTTCGGAGCGACGATCAGCTTGTTTATCCAGCTCAAGTCTATGACTGGACGGAACGAGCCGTCTGGTTTCGGAACCAGAAACAGATGGCTGTAGAATCCCAGAGATTCCTGGTTTTCTACGACCTCTACCGCGTTCTTCATTAAAAGAGACTGCACCTCTGATAACAGAGCGTCTCTTTTCTGTGGATTTGACGGAAGATGAGTCCACTTTGGACTTCGAGTTAATGGAGGCTTTCGTTTGAAGGATATCTTTAGACCTTCCGAAGTCACTCCTCTCACCCAAGGGTCGTCCGTAATTGACGCCCACTCTTGTGAAAAACTCGACAACCTTCTGCCAACCGGAACGCGATAGAGGTTTAAGCCATCACCTCCTGGACCTGCGAGGCCTGCGGTAGGAGAAACCACGTCTTCCACGACCCGCACCTCGCCTCGTCGACCTCGGGGCGTCCGACCGATTGTCGCGGCCTGAAGGACGTCCCGAACGAGAGTCGCTATCCTGACGGTCTCTCGAATAAGACCAAGAGGACGCACCGGAACCTCTATAGGAACCTCTCTTGGGCGCATTAGACCCAGAAGTGCCTGTCTTATTCGTGTCTGCTGTATCCGACTTTTTAGGAGCCGATCTGAACAACAGAGAATCATTAGCTTTCTTTTTAATTTTATCATAAATAGCGGAAAGCTTGCCGTCAAAGAGAAGTTCTCCTGAGACCGAAGCGACTCTAAGAGAGTTCTTCACCTTAGAATCCACTAGTGTGGATGTAGCTAGGGCTGCGTCACGTCTAACCAACTCCAGATTTGCCACTGAAAGGGCGGAGTTACACGTGGAATAAGCTACTGCCCTTGAAAGAAGTCTTAAAGAGGATTGTATCTCCTGAAACTCTTCCCCTTGAAGGTGCAGTGATAACGCCTTAGTAAGGTGATCTGCGTAAGATAAGGCATCTAAATTGGCTCTGTTAGACGCAATAGCTGTTTCCAACACCGCGGTTGGAATAGAAGCTGACGACGGTAATGATAGCTCTAAGTCTTCCGCCTTGTCGTCCATACGCAGAGGAACTCTCGGTATACCCTGTCCTGCCATATCGAATTTATTCCTTGCATTAATGAAAGGCAGGTTGAGAGTATTAGCGGACAAGAAACCTGCTTTCCCCGTCCTGGGAGCAAGTTTAAATATAGCGTCGTTCAATAATTCAAATGTTCTAGCAACATTATTGGACTGCGACGGAAACTCGGGAGCGATGTCCCTGAACCGCTCAAAAAATTCAGAGTCCAATGACGCTATAATTCTCTTGTCCGGAAGCGCAGCAGTCTGGCCCGACGGAACAACTTGAGGGAGAAAGTTCCGGATGAAGTCCACGGCAGCTTTATGTTGTTCCGAAAGGGATAGCTCCAAGTCATCCGTATCCCTTTCACCATCCGGTCGGACCTCACGATGTTCCCGGTCGTCCGCCCCCGATGCTTCGGCGGAGCATACCGACCCAGCGCCGTCGGATAATTCCCGATCCGACACCGTTTCTGTCGGCTGCTGGGATGCTGCGATAAGCTGTGCTATCTGCACAAGAATGTCCGGCGTCGAGACCTGCGGAGGCGCAGTCTTTCGCTGCTTCGCCGAGGGCAGCTCCGCATCAGATGGCTCCCGCATACTTTTCCTATGCGAACGTCCGGAGTCCATCGGTCTCGAATCCCTGGCTGCCGGATGGTGTGACCTGGTCGCCGAAGAATCCTTCATCAGCGAAGCTGGTAATATATCGGCGGTCACGCAGCCAAGGTGCGGTCGTGTGCGCTGACGAGAAGAGGAAGCCTTAACAGTCTCTGCGGACTGCTTATACAAAGAAGCGTCCCGAGCGACGGACGTATGCTCCGCTAAAGACACATTTTGTACCACAACATCTGGTCCCAGATGTTGTTGTACGAGAGAGGGACCTCTCTCGCTCGCGGGCCGGCTGGACCTGGACGAGCTAGGAACCGGACTAAAAGGCTTCCTCCGATCTCGCTTACTATCCGCCGTCACTGGGTGTGCATCTATTATGTTTATAGTGCTCGCATCACCTAAAATTTCCTCTTGGACCGCATCGGACGAACCCGGCTGCCGAACCATTCGGTGAATGGACGCTACACCGGAGGAGCTAGCGGACGACATTTGTCTAATCTCCATGAGCACTTTTGCCGCTAGCTCTGAATTCATTTGTGACGACGGACGCACACTTGAAGAAGATAACATGGAAACATCACCCTGTTCTGGTTCCTCTGAAATAGAAACTGAGAGAGTAGAGTGACCTTGTGGAGAAAGAGCCGGCATCGCTCTTTCTCCAGAAACAACATATCGTGACACACGTTTCCAATGTTTCTCATCCCAATGTTCACATATAGGACAGGGATTAGTGCGAGAACACTGACTACAATTAATACAATAATCATGAAAGTCAGAGGAAGATTTCTTCCTATTACAATTTGAACAATGTCCCTTCATTGTGAAAGAACAACAATAAGTCCTAGTTACTCGCAAAAACCCCTGACACAAAGATACATAATAACATGATCCATTAATAAATGAAAAAACAATCGCAAAACAAAATAATTTTGAAAAAATATTTTTTCAGAGAAGCCCAAGTTGCTGAAAAGTAACGTTGAGCCCCGATGGATCCGATGGCAAAGTGTGGTCAAAAATTTTAAATTTATATAAAATAATTAATGAGACACTTTCGGATAATATAAATGTATCTTATAATGAGATAAACTACCACAAAGGCAAACAGCCCCCCTCAAAAAAGGCTGTTGCCAATGAAAACAAACAGTGTAAACACACTAGAAAACATGACTCCAGGCACTGAAAAAACTGGCCCGGAATCAGTCATCAATTACACTCTATCTGATGCAAAACAGAGACTCCCAGGGGAGAATCTGTAGAACATCAGATGGAAGATGCAGAACACAAACGTTATACACCCATGGGTGAAAACGTAACTATGGGGAAAATAACAGAAAACATTCTGTAACCAAGCAACTCTCCCAGGAAATTTTAGAAATGAAATTTCTCAAAAATATGCCAAAAGCATGGGAGAATTGCCAGGGGGGACTTTAGAAGGCTAGGGGAGAGGAAACACTGAATAAGCAGTGCAACAATTAGCAAGAATGACAACAAGAGGCCCATGCCTCGAAAATAGGCAACTTAACATAATTTCATCAAAAATTTTTAAGTACAGCCCTGATTATTTTTTGCCACTTCTTTTTCCTCTCCTCCTTCTATCCTCCTTAGAATCACATTTTCTCCAAAAATTACGTGTCTGGCATCCTTTAAACTGAGATTTACAAGCACAAAGATCAGTGAGATGTTGACTGATGAAGGGCCAAACAGAGAATGATAATTGGCGCCAATTTCGGGACGACTGCGTCACTGTGCATGCGCAGTAGAGGCGTACTATGGAGGTCCTTTAGGACATGATTTCTTTTTGTTTTGGATGCAAATTTTGGGGATTGGGGGGCAAAATTTGTGTTTGGCCCTGGTTTTGTTAGAGTTAGCACCAGCTAAGTCTGGGTCATTGGTACAGTATAAAAATATATTATTCCGCGGAAGATAAGTGCTTTCTTAGAGACTGCGGAACCCAAAGACCCTGGCACTTCGAATCCGTTGGGATCAATATTATATCCCAACCTGTTTGACTGGCAACCGTCATAATTATAACACTCGGATCCGGCAACTGCAGTGGCACTCTCTGAGTCAACCACCGAATGTTTGCCCCAGTCTGAATCTCTTGCAACACTAGATAGACAAGAGAACGTGTAAATCGAGCAATTCATGGATTGCTGAAAAGTTGCCGTCGAAGAGAAGCTTCTCCGAGAACGAAGCGACTCTGAGAGAGTTCTTCACCTTACTATCCACGCGCGTGGATGTAGCTAGGGCTGCGTCACGTCTAACCAACTCCAATCAGCCACTGAAGGGCGGAGTTATACGTGAACAAACTACTGCCCTCAAAAGAAATCACATTAAGGATAATATCCCGTAATTCTTTTCTTGAAGACGTAATGATAACGCCTCAGTAAGGTGGATTACGTATGATAAAGCGTCTAAGTTAAGTCTACTAGACATCATTGTCGTTTCCAACATTGTGGTTGGAAAAGACATAGATGGCGAAAAAGAATATTTCCAGTCTTTAACCACGCCGTCTAGATGCATATGAACTCTCGGTATGCCCTGCTCTGCCAAAATAAATTATTCGTATAAATGATAAAAAGGCAGAAATGAGCATTGCGGACAAGAAACTAAACTATCATGCTTGGTAGCAGGCTTATATGCATATATAGCGTCGATAAATAATACACATGTTCTAATGACATTATTGGACTGTGTTGGTAAGTCAGGGACAATGTCCCTGAACCGATCCAAAATTCCGTGTCCAATGACGCTATAAGTCTCTTATCCAACATCGCAGCAATGTAGTCCGAAATAACAATCACTGGAAGATAATGCCAGAAGATAGGAATGGCAGCTTCCGATGCTACGAAAGGGAAAACTCGAAATCTTTCGAATCCCTTTCGCCATCCTGTCGAACCCTAAAAAGCGTTCGGTCGTCCGTACCTGATGCAACCGCGGACCGCACCGACCCAGCACCGTCAGATAATTCATGATTCGACTAAGAAACTGTCGATTGCTGGGATGCTGCAAAAAAAACTGTGCTAACTCGGATAGCACGTCCGTCACTGAGGCCTGTGGAGAAGCGGTCCTACAATGCATTGCCGCTGGAAGCTCCGTGATCGTTACCCTGTGCATACTACCAATATGCGAGCGAATGGAGTGTATAGGCCTCGTGTCCCTTGGCTACCGGATGGCGTGACCTATTTGCCGTGGAATCACTGAATGACGAAACTGATCGGATACTCGAGGTCACGTAGCCAATGTGCGGTCGTGTGCCCTGCTGTGAGGATGAGGAAGCATTATCGACAGTCTCTCGGACTGTCAATATAACGGAGCGTCCCGACCGACAGACATAAGCTCCGAATGTAAAAAATCTGAACCACAACATGCAGTCCCCTATGTTGTTGGACGAGAGAGGGACCTCTCTCGCTCACAGCCCGGACGGACCTGGACAAGCCAGGAACCGGACTAACAGGCTTCCTCCGATCTGTCCTCAATCCACCGTCACTGGGTGAGTACTAAAGTAATTATAGTGCTCGCATCACCCAAATCTTCTTCCTAGACCGCAACGGACAAACCCGGCAGCCGAACCATTTTATGAATGTACGCTACACCGGGTGAGCTAGCAAATGTCACTACGTCGATCCTACAAGGGACCTCTTAGGCGATAGACATACTCCATGAGCACTTATTGCCGCTAGCTCTTCATTAACTACGACGACAGAGGCACACTTTTGAAAGACATCTCCGTAACTTTGCGAACAAGAAACCAGAAATGCTTGGTAATAGCAAGCATATAATAATAATATATATAGAGTCGTTCAATAATTCGAAAGTTTGTGTGACATTATTGGACTATGTCGGAACTGAGGGACGATGTCCCTGAACCGAACCAAAAATTTCTAAGTCCACCGACGCTATCAGTTTCTTATCCGGCATCGCAGCATTCTGGTCCGACGAAAGAAGCTGTAGAAGATCAATTCAGATGACATACACAACAGCATATGTTGTTCCAAAAGGGAAAGCTCGAAATCCTAAGAATCCCTTTCGGTATCCCGTTGGACCGGATGAAATTTTCGGACGTCCGTACCCGCTTCCGCGGAGCGTCCCGACCCAGCATCGTCGGATAAAAAATATGCGACAGATTCAGTTGATGCTGGGATGCTGCGATAAGCTGTGCTATTTAGGAAAGCACGTCCGTTCCCGAGGCCTGTGCAGTAGCGGTCTTATGATGCATTGCCGCCGGAAGCTCCGTGTACGTTGACTCCCGCACACTTTCCTATGCGAACGTCCGGAGTCTGCAGGCCTCGTGTCCCTGGCTACCGGATGGTGTGACCTGGTCGCCGATGATTCTCTGACTGGCGAAGCTGACTGGATATCCGAGGTCACGTAGCCAAGAGCGGTCGTGTGCGCTACCATGAGAATGAGGAAGCCTTATTGACAGTCTACTCCGGACTGACTATATGTCGGAGCGTCCCGAGCGACGGACGTATGCTCCGAATGCGAAACATTTTGTACCACAACATCTGGGGCCAGATGTTGTTGTACGAGAGAGGGGCCTCTCTCGCTCGCCGTCCGGATGGACCATAACGAGCTATGAACCGGACTAAAAGGCTTCCTCCGTTCTCCCTCTAATCCGCCGTCACTGGGTGTGCATTTGGTTGATTTATAGTGCTCGCAACACCCCAAAACTCCTTCTAGACCGCAACGGATGAACCCGGCTGCCGAACCATTCGATGAATGGACGCTACACCGGGCGAGCTAGCGGACGTCAAAGGCCGTCGAACCTACTAGGGTCCTCTTAGGCAATTGGCGTATTTACATGAGCACTTTTCCGCTAGCCCTTCATTAATTGTGACGACGGAGGCACACTGTTGGAAGACATCACAGATACATCACCCTAATCTTGATCGTCTGAAATAGAAATTGATAAAGTAGAGTGACCCTGCGGGGAAAGGACCGGAGTGTCCAATTCCCCACTAACATACCGTGACATACGCTTCCCATGTTGTCATCGAAATCATACGATACAGAACAGGAGTTAATGCGAGTACACTGACCACATATAGAATGATTATAAAAGTCAGAGGAAGACTTCCTCTTATTACAATTGATCAAAATCCTTTCAATGTGAAAAGAAAACAAAGTCCTGGTACTCGCACCAACCCCTGGCAATCAAAATACATAATAATAATATGATCCATTAATATAGAAAAAATAATTGAAATCAAAATATTTTGAAAAAATATTTTTTCAGAACAGCCCAAGTTTCTGAAAAGTAACGTTGAGCCCCAATGGATCCCAAGCCTAAGTGTGGACAAAAATTTTTAAAATATTTTAAACAATTTATTCAACACTTACGAACAATAATAATGTATCTAGATATGATTAAAATAACATCAAGATATTATTTTCAAGAAATCCCCCCCTCACACAGAGGGCTGTTGTAAATGTAAACAATGAGTGTAAAAACACTAAAATAAAACTCCAGGCACCCAGGCCCGGAATCAGTTACCAAAAATACACTATCTGATGCAAAACAGAGACTTCCAGGGAAGAAACTGCAGAACATCAGATGGTAGATGCAGAACACAACGCCTAACCACCCGTAGGTGAAGACGTAAACATGGGGAAAAGAACAGAATTCATTCTGTTATTCAGCTAAAACTCCCAAGAAATTTTAGTAATAATAATTACAGAAACTATGCCAAAAGCATGGGAGAATAGCAAGGGGGGACTTAAAGGAAAGGGAGAGAGGAAAACACTGAAAAATCAGTGTAACTAAATAACCAGAATGACAACAAAATGGCTGCTGCCTCGAAAATAGGTAACTTAACATAATTTCATTAAAAAATTTTAAGTTACAGCCCTGATAATATTCTGTCACACATTTTTCCTCTCCTCCTTCTCTATCCTCCTTAGAATCACCATTTCACTAATATTTATGTGTCTGGCATCATTTAAACTGAGATTTACAAGCACAAAGATCAGTCAGATGTTAACTGATGAAGGGCCAAACTTAGAATGATTAATGGCGCCAATTTCGGAACGTCCTTGACACTGCGCATGCGCAGTAGAGGTGAAGTGTGGAGGGCCATTCAGGACATGTTTTCTTTGGTTTTAGATGCAAATTTTGGGGATTGGGGGGCAAAATTTGTGTTTGGCCCTATATTTTAAGAGTTAGCACCAGCTATGTCTGGGTCATTGGTACAGTATAAAAATATAAGTAACATGTAACAATTTTGTAAAATAATTATAAGTTACAGCCCTGAACATTTGTTTCCACTGTTTTCTCCTCTCCAACTTCTATTTCCACCATATATCCACCATTTCTCTCATAAATATGCGTCTGGCATCTTTAAAATTGAGATTTACAAGCACAAATAACAGTGAAGTGTAACTATATTGAGGGCCAAACAAAGAATGACTTTTGGCGGCAGTTTCGAGACCTCCTTGACACTGCGCATGCGCAGTGGAGTAAAGTATGGAGGACCATATAGGACATGTATTTTTCGGTTTTAGATGCAAATTTTGGGGATTGGGGGGTACAATTTGCATTTGGCCCTAATATTTTAGAGTTAGCACCAGCTAAGTCTGGGTCATTGGTACAGTATAAAAATACTTGAACTATCCTGCGGTGACAGCTCGGACATCGCAACTTCACTACTGATGACGTACCATGACACCCGTCTCCGACGTCTGTCATCCCAATGTACACAAGTAGGACAAGAATCTGTAAGAGTGCATCAACTACAGGCAAGCAAGTAAATCCGAGGAAGACTTTCTTGCCTTGCATTTAGAGCAGTAAGCTTTCATAATTAATTACAATTCAAAACAGAGTCGATAGCACTCCTACAAATTCAACATCAAAAATACATGATACGGATACATGAGAATAGCAATGAAATTAATTTCGAAACAATTATAAAAAAATTTTCAAAATTTAAAAAAAAAAAAAAATGACTAAGTTCCCAAAGGGAACATCATGTGCCCAAGGGCATCCCGAAAGAGCCTAAGTGTGGACAAATGCCAATTTATTTTGAGCTACACTACCGGAATCATAATCAATGTATCCTAGAGTAATTCTGAAGTATATACTACTAAATACTACATGTTAAGGGCGTTACCAAATGTAAACAATGTCAATAGAAAAATACGGAAACAAGACAACAGGCACACAAAAAGGCCCAAAGTCAGTAACCAATTTAAATGCTACCGGATGCAAAGCTAGATCTTCATACAAAGAAAAAACGATACATCGGATAGAAGATGCAAGACCAAAACAACCCTACACCCCTAGAGTGAGGACATAACCATAGGAATAAGAAGAATAAACATTTTGTAACACACGTTAGACTCCCAAGAAATTTAATACAAAATTTCAATAAAAACAGCCAAAAACCTTAGGAGTTTAACAGAAGGGTTCATGGAAGGATAGGGCAGGAACACTTAACAAACAGTAGATAAATCATTAGCAAGAATGATGACATCAGGCGCATATCCAATAAATGGGAAACATGAAATAATTTTTATAATTATTGTTAAGTTACAGCCCTGAACATCTCAAACCACTGTTGTTCACTTCCATCATCCATTTATAGCCTTGAATCCACCAATTCTTTCATTGATTTGTGTCTGGCATCCTCAGAAAAGGAGATTTAAAGCACAGATGTCAGATCATTGTTTACTGACTTAAGGCCAAACAAAGAATGATGCTTGGCCCAATTTCAGTACCTTCCTGGTTACCGCGCATGTGCAGTTAACAAAAGTATAGAGGAACAGATAGGTCAAATTTTGGCGATTGGGGGGTTCAAAATTTGTGTTTGACCCTGAATTATATTGAGTTTGCACCAGCTAAGTCTGGGCCATTGGTTATTAGTATATTAATATCAAAAATTCCAACCTGACATTTTCCCATACAATGTATATGGTGAAAGGAAATCTGTGGTCATGAAAATTGTAGCAATATACCAGTTAAGTGTGGTTATCTGGTTTTTGAATGCCTGAAGATAATGCCACCTCACACAGCGCTTCTGCTGAAACATTTTGGAATTCTGCATCAGGAAATGAGAAGAAGTGCAGAGTTCAGTACTGCAAGAGCAAATTATTACAAAAGACCTAAAGCATGGAAATTTCATCCAGATATTACCTCAAATTATGCAGGGATGAGATTTTTCTTTTGAACCATTTTCATGTAAATTCAGCATAAGAGGTCTTTTACAGCTTCATTTGAACAGAATATCCTTTATCTTGGCCTTAATGGAAACATTTCCTTGTATGCTAACACAATTTTTTGATGAACCATGAACCATGAGAAAATAAAATAAAGAATGTGAGGACATATTAATGAGCTTATAGAAAATCTGCACTGCCAAATTTTTTGCACACATTTTGCAGAGCAATACAAGAGGGGCATGACTTGAATCCAGCCTATTGTGTTATAGACTGGATTCAAGGCATGGATTATCAAGCACATTTTTAAATGTCTAACTGGATTGGGTAATATTGAATACACACAACAATTGGGATATAATCCAAACCACCCACAAGATATTAATTGAAAGTTGAAAAATTTATAGTAATTTATATATCTTTTATACTTAACAATGACCCAGACATAGCTGGTGCTAAACTCCTTAATTCAGGGCCAAACACAAATTTTGCCCCCCACCCCCCCCCTCCCTCCCAATCCCCAAAATTTGCATCAAAAACTGAAAAATGCATGTTCTATATGGTCCTCCATACATTTACTCCTCTGCGCATGCGCAGTGTCAAGGAGGTCCCGAAATTGGCGCCAATTATCATTCTTACAACCAGTGCCTGGTAAGCGTTATGTACTCAGTGGGGAGGTATGAGTTCCCAACTCCTGGGAGGGCCATCCCCGTCTGGGTCATTGGTAAGTATAAAAAATATATAAATTACTATAAATTTTTTAACATTTTTATACTGTACCAATGACCCAGACTTAGCTGAATAGTAAATAGGCTGGAGGGCCTAGGACATAAAGGAAAATCCAATAAGCTCAATTATGTATAATAGAATATCCTCTCCAGGAGAAAAGCAGAGGTAGGCTTTACATGTATCTTTCTTATTTATACTAAAGAAGAAAGACACAATACCGATCAGTAATTGAGCATAATAATAACCAATAATCTCTATTAACATCCAGTATAAAGGTTATTAATATTTTTAAAGGTAAGCCAATAAATAAAGGAAGTCCAGAGAAATGAGACTCTTTATATTCATTAAAAGTGTCCAAGGATTGTATATTAACGCTCGTTTGACACATGACATATACAAATGCTTCACACCAAGCTACACTTTAAAAATATTACATGGATGAGTAAACATTAGCTTTACACTTAAAGACCATCCCGGTACCGACTCGGAAATACTGACTCTAGGGGAGGTATTCCCTTGCTTTTCACTATAAAGCAGGTGACCTGAGGGAACACCCCCCCCCCCCTTCCCCTTGCCCTGGGTCAAATACCCCAGAGCGAAGAGGGCAGCAGGACAGAGTCACAGCCGGAACAGAAAGCCTACATAACTATAGTTGCAACTGTTTAGTGGACGATATTCTGAGCAACTGATAATGGACCTAAACAATGGAGGTCTCCAGAAATGGACTCAATATTTCTGAGATAAAAATTAGTGAATGTGGAAGGTTGAGACCAATATGCTGCCTTCATTAGATCAGAAATAGCAATACAATTAGCATAGGCCCAAGAAGTAGAAAGAGCTCTTACTTCATGAGCTGAGATCTTGAGTGCCGACTGCTGAGAAAAAGAAAATTTTTCATAAGCAGAACGAATAGTTAATTGAATCCATCTAGCAATAGAATGAACCATAATATCCTTTCTATTAGGCATCAAAGACAGAAAGAAACGCTTACGTCCCTTTCTCATGAACTCAGATCTACGTTTGTAAATACGTATTGCTCTAACAGGACACAGTAAAGGCCTACGCCCATCAGATGATGGAAGGGCCTTAATAACAATATGTTCAGGATACTTATTAGAAGCCTGATTCTTAGCCAAAAATCCAACATTGGTGGTAAAGGTAATAGTACTACCAACACTATGGTAGTGAGAATCCTCCACAGATAGTGCATGAAGCTCACTAACTCTTCTAGCAGAAGAGAAAGCTAAGAGAAAAGCTGTCTTATATGTTAAGAATTTGAAGTCCACTGTGTCAAGAGGCTCAAAATGCGCTTCTTTTAGCTTAAGAAGAACCCAGGCCGAATTCCACTTCGGAATTAATCTAAGGGTTCTAGGTCTATTTATCGAAAAATTTCTAACTAACTTAGATAAAGAGACATTAGTTCCAATCATCAAGCTATCATGATGTGCATAGGTATCGGATAGCATAGACCTATAACCCTTAATGGTGATAGGCTGCAGATTAATCTCATGAAACAAGTATACTAGAAAGTTTGCAATGTCTGGAATGGAAGGATCATAAATATTTATGGAATGATCCCCACACCACTGACAAAAGACCCTCCACTTAGCAGCATAGTTTAGCGAAGAGGAGGTCCTCCTACAGTTAGAAATCGCGTCCACTGCTCGTCCTGTAAAATGCTTTCCGTGCAAGAAGGACCGCACAACGGAAATACATGAAGGTTTAGACCTTGCGGATTGTAATGGAGGATGCACAATTTCCCTTGCGAAAGAAGATCTTCCCATTGAGGAAGCTTCCTCGGCATGTCCCACAACAGACACCTGAGTAGATTTATCCACGGTCTCTGTGGAGACAGAGATGCTACCAACAGAATCTTGCGTTGCGATTGTTTTATCTTGAGCAATATCTGCTGAATCAACGGCGCTGGAGGATACGCATATCCTATCATTCCGTCCCAAGAGATCGAGAGAGCGTCTACTGCAAACGCTCGAGGATCAGGACAAGGTGACACATACGTCTGCAACTGATTGTTGAGATGTGTCGCAAATAAATCATTGGCCGTTCCCATTGGTAGCAAATCTGATTGAATACTTGCTTGCTGAGAGTCCATTCTGTCAGCAACAGGCGACCCCTTCTGTGAAAGGGAGTCTGCTAAGACGTTCAGACGACCCGGAATATGACAGACGGAGAGAAGAATCTGATGTTCTAGTACAAACAGATGAATTCATTCCATTAGATTGAGCAATGGAATGGAATGAGTGCCACCCTGGTTCTGAATATACGCAACTACTGTCGTATTGTCGGACATAATTTGCATGTGTGCATTCTGAATAACGTCTATCCAATGATGTAGAGCAAGCCAAATTGACATAATCTCTTTGATGTTGATGTACTTGCTTAGAAACTGCGGATCCCAAAGACCCAGGCACTTCAAATCCGATGGGCTCAGTGTCGTGCCCCAGCCTGTTTGACTGGCATCCGTCATAATTGTAAAACTCGGATCTGGCAACTGCAGTGGAACTCCCTGAGTTAACCACTGTATGTCTGCCCAAGTCTGAATCTCTTGTTTCACTTGGCTTGAGAAGAGGATGTCCGTCTCGAGCGAATGAATCTTCACTCTCTAATTCTGAGTCAGATAGACCTGGAGAGGACGAGTGCGTAGCCACCCCATCGGAATGAGATCCGCGGCAGCTCCGCACAGACCTATTAGTCTCATGAATTCCCTCGCTGAAACTTTGTCTGAGTGAAGACAATAACGAGTGTAACAACTGACTAATTTCGCTCTGTTTAATGGCAGACGAACGTCATTGTTGTGCGTCTCGAAGCTCATCCCCAGGTGGGTGAATGCCTTGGACGGCACCAGATCCGACTTCTCTGCGTTTACTATGAAACCGAGACGTCGGAGCAAAAGAAGCAGATTCTGCATGTCGTTCTGAACCGTTAACTCGTTGCCGTATCTCTGAAGAATATCGTCCAGGTAAGCCAACATTACCGCAGATGAATGAGCTCGGAAATCAGTCATTACCAAGTTCATTACTCGAGTGAAAGCCCAGGGCGCTAGATTCAGACCAAAGCACATCGCTGGGAATTGATAAACAACACCTAGGACAGCGAAGCGAAGATACTTTCTGAACGCCGGATGTACCATGACGTGAAAGTACGCATCCTTGAGGTCTATGCTCACAGCATAGTCGTTCACTCGAATGCTCGCTCTGACCGATCGAATGGTCTCCATATAAAACTTTGGAGCCACGATCAGCTTGTTTATCCAGCTTAAGTCGATCACTGGACAGAACGAGCCGTCTGGCTTCGGAACCAGAAAGAGATGGCTGTAGAAACCTGGAGATTCCTGGTTTTCTACGACCTCTATCGCGTTCTTCGTTAAAAGAGACTGGACATCTGATAGAAGTGCTGTTCTTTTCTGACAATTTGAAGGAAGCTGAGTCCATCTTGGACTTCAAGTTAATGGAGGTTTGCCTTTGAAGGACAGTTTTAGTCCTTCTGAAATAACCCCACGAACCAAGGGTCCTCCATAATTGATTCCCAATTGCTTGAGAACCTCGACAGTCTTCCGCCCACCGGAACGCAACAGAGGTCTAAACCATCACCCTCTGGATCTGCGAGGCTTGCGGAAGGAGAAACTACGTCCTCCGCGACCCGCACCTCGCCCCGCCGGCCTAGGGGCGTCTGACCAGTTATTTTGGCCAGCGTAACGGCCCCTACTCGAGTCGCTACTCTGCCGGTCTCTAGAGTAAGACCTAGAGGACACATAGGAACCTTTATAGGAACTTCCCCTGGATGAACTCGTCCCAGAAGTGCCTGGCTTACTCCTGTCTGCTGGTTCCGATTTCTTGGAAGCAGACTTAAACAGCAGAGAGTCCGAAGCTTTCTTTGTTAATTTATCATATATATCAGAAAGCTTGCCACTGAAGAGAAACTCTCCAGAGACCGGAGCAACTCGTAAGAGAGTTTTTCACCTTACTGTCCACGCGTGTGGAAGTAGCCAGGGCCGCGGCACGACTAGCTAACTCCAGATTTGCCACTGAAAGGGCGGAGTTATACGTGGAAAAAGCTATGGCCCTGGACAGAACTCTTAATGACGTTTGTACGTCTTGAAATTCTGGTCCTTCAAAGCTTAATGACAATGCTCTAGTAAGGTGATCTGCGTAGGAAAGAGCGTCTAAACTAGCTCTGTTAGACGATATCGTCATTTCCATTGTTAACGACGGAAGTGACATAGACGATGGCATGGATATATCAAGGTCTTCAGCCTGGTCGTCTAAACGCAGAGGAACTCTCTGGATGCCCTGACCTGCCGTATCAAACCTGTTCCTTTGATTAATAAATGGCAGCTGTACAGCAGATGCCAGTAGGAAGGCTGACCTGCCCGTCTTGTTGGCAATTTTATCAATTGCGTCATTCAATAATTCAAAAAACCGAGAGACTTCTTGGATTGTGACGGAAATTCCGGGACAATGTCCCTAAACCGATTAAAAAAAATTGGTGTCCAGTGGAGCTATCACCCTCCTATCCGGCTGCGCAGCATTCTGGTCCGGCGGAACAACTTCTGGAAGGTAATGCCAGATGAATTCTACGGCTATTTTATGTTGTTCCGAAAGGGAAATATCTAATTCATCGGAATCCCTTTCGCCATCCTGCCGGACCTCATGGAAGTCTCAGTCGTCCGCACCTGATCCAGCGGCGGAACCTACCGACCCAGCATCGTCTGATATTTCATGTTCCGACAGAGGCTCTGCCTGTTGCTGGGATGCTGCGATTATCTTTGCTATTGTATGCTCAGACTGCGTAACGCTACGGACTACAACATCTGGTCCCAAATGCTGCTGTATGAGAGAGGGACCTCTCTCGCTTGCAGCTCGTGCCGAGCTGGACAAGCTAAACACCGGACTATCAGGCTTCCTCTGATCTATCCTCCTTTCCGTCGTCACTGGGTGTGCACGTGGATGTTTTATAGTGCTCGCAACACCCGACTCTCTCTGCTGGACCGCAACGGATGAACCCGGGTGCTGCCCCATTCGGTGAATGGACGCAACCCCGGTCAAGCTTGCGGACGTCAACCCCTTCAGGTTCCTTTCGGTAATTGACGAATCTCCATGAGCACGTTTGCCGCTAGCTCTTCGCTTGTATGTGATGACGGAGGCACACTTCTGGACGACATCACGGAAATATCACCCTGTTCTTGTTCCTCTGAAAAAGAGAGTGAAAGACTAGAGTGACTCTGCGGAGAGAGAAACGGACCTTTCTCCAGTAACAACATACTGTGACACACGTTTCCAACGTTTGTCATCCCATTTGAAACACACAGAACAAAGATCAGTGCGAGTACAGAGAGTACAATTAATACAGAAATCATGAGAATCATAGGAAGATTTCCTCCTATTACAAATTGAACAATAATCATTCATTGTGAAAGGTAAACAATCATAGTACTCGCACTAATCCTTGAAAATAAAGATACATAATACAACAATCCATTATAGTCATTAAGAAATAATGATTGGAAAAGAAAAAAAAATTTTCAAAAAAAAATTTTTTTCAGAAGAGCCCAAGTTCCCAAAGGGAACCCTGAGCCCAATGGATCCCAAAAAAGCCTAAGTGTGGACAAAAATTTAAATTCATTTTGAAAAAATAGGCCGATGAAATCGTCAGATGTGTACCCATACGCGCAACTAGTAGAAAGCTGCATGACGGAGGGCCACCACGGATGCCGACATTATGTATGCCATACATGGTATGGGTACATATAGAAATGGATTGGAGGAGTGTTTAATTTGATGGATAAAGGGTTAATATCTCCGGATCAAATTATCAGATTTACACAAAAAAACTATACAGCACAGCACATCAGTAACCTGAATAAATATATAAAGTAACATGACAGTCGGATTGATATTTTTTGAGTTATCTCATGCCAAAGGGAATGGAGGAATTTTCAATTTGAAGGATAAAGGGTTAATATCTCAGGATCAAATTATCAGATTTACACCCAAAACTATACAGCTCAGCACATCAGTAACCTGAACACAAATATAAAGTAACTTGACAATCCAAGCAATATTTTTCAAGTGATCGAATGCCAAAGGGATTGGAGGAATTTTCAATTTGAAGGATAAAGGGTTAATATCTCAGGATCAAATTAACAGATTTACACCAAAAACTGTACAGCTCGGTACATCAGTAACCTGAACACAAATATAAAGTAACTTGACAATCCAAGTAATATTTTTCAAGTTATCGAATGCCAAAGGGATTGGAGGAATTTTTTCAATTTGAAGGATAAAGGGTTAATATCTTGGGATCAAATCATCAGATTTACACCAAAAACTATACAGCTCGGCACATCAGTAACTTGAACACAATTATAAAGTAACTTGACAATCCAAGCAATATTTTTCAAGTTATCGAATGACAAAGAAATGGATACGGACGCCGGATGGACAGATGGACAGACGGATGGACAAAGGATGGACGAATGACGGATGGCCACCCCGGATGCTGGCATTATGTGTACCATACATAGTATGGGTACACATAAAAATTAATGAGACACTTACGGACAATAATAATGTGTCTTGCTATGAATAAGAGATGCAGAAGACAAATAATCACTATCAGCAGTAACTGTTGTCAACCTAAGCAAAAGTGTCAACAAACCGGAAACATGACTCCAGGCACTGAACAAACCTGGCCCGAAATCAGTTACCAATTAAAACACTATCTGATGCAAAACAGAGGCTTCCAGAGAAGAAACTGTAGAACATCAGATGGTAGATGCAGACCAAAACGCCTAAACACCCCTAGGGTGAGGAAGTAAACATGGGGAAAAAACAGAAATAATTCTGTTACCAAGCCAAAACTCCCAAGAAATTTTAGTAATAAAGATTACAAAAAATAAGCCAAAACATGGGAGAATAGCTAGGGGGGAATAAGGAAGGTAGAGAGGAAACGCTGATCAAACAATGGTACTTCATAGCAAGAACGACAACATCAGGGCTATGCCTTGAAAAAAGGCAACTTGAAATAATTTCATAAAATAATTATAAGTTACAGCCCCTGAACATTTTCTTGCACTATTTTTTCCTCTCCTCCTTATATATCCTCTTTACTTCCACCATTTCTCTCATCAAAATGTGTCTGGCATCATGAAAACAGATTTGGAAGCACAAATAACAGTGAAGTGTAACTGTTTTGAGGGTCAAACAAAGAATGATAATTGGCGCCAATTTCCGGGACCTCCTTGACACTGCGCATGCGCAGAGGAGTAAATGTATGGAGGACCATATAGGACATGTATTTTTCGGCTTTTGATGCAAATTTGGGGGATGGGGGGGTGGGAAATTTGTGTTTGGCCCTGAATTAAGAAGTTGTAAAAATATAGCATATGTTTTCACTAAAAAAAAAATTGTACACAAACCATTCCAATAAGCATTGAAGTTTGAAAGCTTTTTGAGAATATTACTGGCTGGTTTTTACCATTATGCTGGGAAAAGAGTTGATATAGATGAGATTTACACTAAGGCTGTACAGTTTTATAGCTAAAAAGTATGACAAACCCTGTGCAATGCACAGGGTTTGTCACACCTTCCAGTTATAAAAAATTGGTAGCTACCATATCACATGACATAAAATTGTACACACACCAAGGCTGTGCAATGTACAAGGTTAACCACTTAATAGAGATGATCTTGTTTATAACCAGAAAGAAAAGTGTGACTAACCCTGTGAATTGCAGAGAGTTAGTTGGTAAGCTAACATACCTGTACACACTGATGAACCATAGGCATTGCTCAGAATTAGTTGATGGACTGCCATATCACAGTGAGTAAGGCTTTAAAAATGCACAGGTTAGCTGGTTACATAATTTTATTAACATAGGACGCAGGGGATTCAAGGAACTAACGGAAATACTTACACTGGATTGGGGAAAGTGAATTCCAAAAATAAAAACATATTCCATTTTCAGTTAATAGCTGGTTAGAGTGTTTTTCATGTAATCAACTCTACCAACTGCTCATAGAATAACAAAACAAGATAAATTTAAAAACTTGATAATCAGAAAACCTCTCCAAGTTCCGCTACAAAGAAAAAGAGGGTACAATAGACAATAATATTTTTTCCCATAGCCAAGTGTAATAGTGGTTTTATCAATCATCATCAATATTTTACTCAAAGACTTCTACAACAAATAAATAAACATAAAATCTCAACAGTGTAATACATCTTTTCTCCAATATGCCTAACTATTGCACCTTCCCTAGAGTAATGTAGACCCTATGCTCAAACCACACCACCTGTGGTTCCTTGTCTTCACTTTGAACTGTTGTTGCAGTGTTGTGGTAATTGTGACGCAGGGTGAAAGCAACCTGTAAACAAAAAAGTACTATTATTACTTTACCACTAAATCAGGGGTGGGGGGGGGGAGGGGGTCTAGAGGGAGGTGGCTACCTACACACTCAAAAAAATATCAGGGCACAGAATTTGGAAGCTAATGTTAATATTTTAAGACACTGCTGGAAAGGGCTCTTAGAGCTGAACATGGCAGATAGCCAGGATTCTATAATTGGGGATGCCCCAGCCAGTTGGGGGGGGGGGGGGGGGGGGTGCTAAGATGATGTTTGCATGGGGTTTCAGGGGCCTACCCTGCCCACTACTAGGACTCTAGAGTCATTGCACTCTCTTCCCTTCATGGATGTAGGAGGAGGGGGCAATGACTGGAGGGTCTTAGTGAGAACTAGCCCCCCCCACCACATCCCCGAGAAAATTTTGCAAAATTAAGTGCTCTAACAGTGAATCTGAGGCATTTGTTGCCGCTATGTTGACGAGTATTTTGGGGCTCTAAGTTGTGTGAAAGAAACCTGCATTGGGCCAATGTTTGTTTTTTTTTGAGGGGGGGGGGGAGCAAACAAGACAAATTTTAGGGGGAAGGGCAAGTCCCCCACCCCTTCCACCCCAACTCAAGTGTACGAGGAAGAAGCTCCAGACCTGATCTGAGATATTCCAGGTTGATTTAGTTTATATGCCATTCAGACGGGAGTTGATATTGTGTTACAACCATTACTAAATACCACAAACAGATTTAGGCCAAGGTGTTAGTTAAAAGTTGAATGGAAGAAAAATGTTTCCATAACCAGCTGTATATTAGTTTATTAGACAGTAACATGAAAGGGTTACGGTGTTAGAATGTTCAGTCAAGTGCACTGCAGGTTGTTTTCTGCATGGGCAGTAGTGAGCACGTGCCTGTCAATGTAGCAATCTTCTACAGACAAATTTGGTATTCTTCTCTTTGATGAGGTGTTGTTAATTGCAGATTATAATGCTGAAAAAATCCCCCAGTGCAAGTAATTAGTGCTGCCGCGGTTATCCGGATAACCGGTTAACCTGTGGTTAAAACTTTGACCGGTCAAGAAAATGTTTTAACCGGTTAACCTTACATTCACTATACTCACCGTATATGTCCGTGTATAAGTCGCCCCCGTGTATAAATCGGACCCCAAACTCACACCTGGAATTCCTCCCTTTTGCCTAAAGCCCATGTATAAGTCGCACCCCCCATTTTTAAATATATGCAGTCAAAAAGAATTAGTTGCAAGTTACGTTTTGCCAATTTGGGGCAGTTTGGGGTGCAACGGAAATAGGTAAGTTTTGACGAGTTACCAAGTGGTGAATAAGATAAAAGAATAAAGGAAAATTATTACTAAAGATTTAAAAAATACTCGCATTTATTTGTTTTTCATTGTTTGTTTATCACCCCAATGTCTGTCTTCATCCCTGTCAAGAAAATCCAACACTCGTTTGTGACTGAAAGTTCATAGTTTCAGAATCAGAGCACCATTTGCGCCGTAACCTGCGCAGTTGTTGTGATTAAGTTGGTTTTTCCGGAACGCGAGAATGTTCCGGAAAAACCAATAAAAATACAACAAATGTGCAGGTTACAGCGCAAATTGTTTTCAAATTGATGTCCCACTTAAGCATTGTTGGTGCTATTGAAACTAACTTTACCTGGTGCACGTGTGCGTAATTTATAACCGGACATTACACATCAGTGAATTGGAGTTCATGGAATAAATAAATACGTCTCTCCAGGTATTGCTGGCAAACATTTAATGTGTTATTAATTATTTTTTCGTTGTTATTTTGATGATTTTGTATTTTTTATGGTTTCATCCATATTGGCCCCACAAACCTGTTGATTTCCGGTACACGCACTGATGTAAACACATGGGCGATTGAACAACAACGACTAAATAGAATACTTCTTTATTATTATTTATGGTCAATGTAAATAACATTGGCCGGCCCGATATAATAGTTACAGTTGAAGCAAGAACACACTACAAATATAGGTACCTTAAATGCGGTTAACCACGGTTAACCATGGTCAAACACGCTGGTTAACCGGTCAGAAAAAAGTCTTAACCGCGGCAGCACTACAAGTAATAGTGCTTCCAAAATAATTGACTGTTTGGTTCTTTACCAACGTGTTTCAGAAAAAAACATGTTTTCGAGAAGTGATGGCAATAGCTCAGCTTGACTTTGTCAAGTTGAGCTAAAAAAACTATTTTAAAAGCTTGCATTTTAAAATTTGTTTTTCAATGGTCAATGTCAGACGAGGGGCTCTCGAACAGATTAGTGTCATTTAGTACACAGGCATTTCGTACACTGACTGTTTTGTATACAAACGAAAGGCATTTCATACATATATCAAAGGACGTTTCATACACAGGCAAATTCTATAGGGTTTTTATGTATTTTTTATATGAAATAATATACTACTTACTTTTGTATGGTATTATAATCCAATATAAAAAAAATCCACATTTGAAATATCAGGGAACAGAATTTAATACGTCCAACACCATCACAATATGTCGTACATTTGAAAATATTGTTAGGAAAAAAAATGAACCACAGACTATAAAAATTATTTTGTTTACTAGATTCGTTAAAACAGTACTGGTCCTGAGTGATTGCGTTATCACACTCCAGTTCTGGGTAAGAATAACTGGAGGGGACGTGTGCATAAGCGACCCATCTAAACAAGATGCGCAGCCACTCAGCACAACCCCATCAGTCGCATAAAACTAATTTTGTTCTGGAAAGTTAAAAAATTTATAGTAATTTCTATATTTTTTATACTTACCAATGACCCAGACATAGCTGGTGCTAACTCTTAAAATATAGGGCCAAACACAAATTTTGCCCCCCAATCCCCAAAATTTGCATCTAAAACCAAAGTAAACATGTCCTGAAAGGCCCTCCACCCTTCACCTCTACTGCGCATGCGCAGTGTCAAGGACATTCCGAAATTGGCACCATTAATCATTCTAATAACCAGTGCCTGGTAAGCGCTATGTACTCAGCGGGGAGGCAAGAGTTCCCAACTCCTGGGAGGGCCATCCCCGTCTGGGTCATTGGTAAGTATAAAAAATATAGAAATTACTATAAATTTTTTAACATTTTTATACTGTACCAATGACCCAGACATAGCTGAATAGTAAAAAGGCTGGAGGGCCAAGGACATAGAGCAAAATGGAATACGCTCAATAATATAAAATAGAGTCATCCCCTGTAGGGAAAAAGAAGTAATAGGCCTTACATGTATCTTTCTTATTTATGATAAATTAGAAAGATACAACACCTTCCAAAATTGAGCTTCATACATCCATGTACTCTATTAATATCCAATATAATCCTTATACTAATAATTTTTAAAGTAAGCCAATAAATAAAGTAAGTCTAGAGAATAGAGACTCTTATACTCCTAAAAAGTGTCTGAGGATTGCATAATCATGTCTGTTGACATATGCAATATTCAAAAGCTATACTTTAAAAACTAAGACTTGAATGAATTTTAAAAACGTTAAAAAATTTATAGTAATTTATATATTTTTTATACTTACCAATGACCCAGACTTAGCTGGTGCTAACTCCACAAAAAACCAGGGCCAAACACAAATTTTGCCCCCCAATCCCCAAAATTTGCATCCAAAACAAAAAGAAATCATGTCCTAAAGGACCTCCATAGTACGACTCTACTGCGCATGCGCAGTGACGCAGTCGTCCCGAAATTGGCGCCAAATATCATTCTTACTGGCAGTGCCTGGTCAGCGCTATGTACTCAGCGGGGAGGCAAGAGTTCCCAACTCAGGGAGGGCCATCCCCGTCTGGGTCATTGGTAAGTATAAAAAATATATAAATTACTATAAATTTTTTAACATTTTTATACTGTACCAATGACCCAGACTTAGCTGAATAGTAAACAGGCTGGAGGGCCTAGGACATAGAGGAAAATCCAATAAGCTCAATTATAAAATAAAGAGATAACCCCTTAAGGAGAAAAGGAGTATTAGGCTTTACATGTATCTTTCTTATTTAATATTTAAATTAGAAAGATACACTACCCTTAATAACTGAGCACAATAACATTCATGTTCTCTATTAATATCCAGTATAACCTTTATACTAATTATTATTAAAACAAGCCAATAAATAAAGTAGTCCAGAGAATTGAGACTCTTTATAATCATTTAAAAGTGTCCGAGTATTGTATATTAAAGCCCGTTTGACACTTGACATATACAAATGCTTCACACCGAGCTACACTTTAAAAATAAGACATGAATGAAATTAAACATTAATATTACACTTTAAAACCATCCCGGAAGCGACTCAGAAATACTGTCTTGGAGGAGGCATTCCCTTGCTTTTCACTATAAAGCAGGTGACCTAAGGGAACACCCGCCCCCCCCCCTTCCCCTTGCCCTGGGTCAAATAGCCCAGAGCGAAGAGGGCAGCCGGACGGAGTCACTGCCGGAACAGAAAGCCTGCATAACTATAGTTGCAACTGTTTAGTGGACGACATTCTGAGCAACAGATAACGGACCTAAACAATGCAGGTCTCCAGAAATGGACTCAATATTTCTGAGATAAAAATTAGTAAATGTGGATGGCTGAGACCAATAAGCAGCCTTCATTAAATCTGTAATAGCAACACTATTAGCATAAGCCCAGGAAGTAGAAAGAGCTCTTACTTCATGAGCAGAAATCTTAAGCACAGACTGCTGAGAAGAAGATAAATCTTCATACGCAGTACGGATAGTTAACTGAATCCATCTAGCAATAGAATGGACTGAAATGTCCTTTCTATTAGGCATCAAAGACAGAAAGAAACGTTTCCGTCCCTTTCTGATGAACTGAGATCTCTGTTTATAGATACGTAGTGCTCTAACAGGACAGAGTAAAGGCCTACGCCCGTCTGAAGACGGAAGAGCCTTAATAACAATAGGTTCCGGATATTTATTAGGAGCCTGATTCTTAGCTAAAAAACCGACGTTAGTAGTGAAGGTGATAGTGTTCCCAACACTACGATAATGAGAATCATCCACCGATAGTGCATGAAGCTCACTGACTCTTCTGGCAGAAGAGAAAGCTAAGAGAAAAGCTGTCTTATAAGATAAGAATTTGAAATCTACTGTCCCAAGAGGTTCAAATGGCTTTTCCTTCAATTTAAGGAGAACCCAAGCTAAATTCCACTTAGGAATTAATCTAAGAGTTCTTGGTCTATTTATCGAAAAGTTTCTAACCAATTTCGATAAAGAGACATTAGATCCAATTTGTAAACTATCATGATGTGCATAGGTATCAGATAACATAGATCTATAACCCTTTATAGTAACCGGTTGCAGTTTGATTTCGTCAAACAAGTATACTAGAAAGTTAGCAATGTCTGGTATAGAGGGATCAAATATATCAACAGAATGATCCCTACACCAACGACGGAAAACCTTCCACTTAGCCGCATAGTTTAGCGAAGAGGAGGTCCTCCTACAGTTAGAAATCGCGTCCACTGCTCGTCCTGTAAAGTGCTTGCCATGCAAGAAGGACCGCACAACGGAAAAACGTGAAGGTTGAGACCTTGCGGGTTGTGATGCAGATGGCGCGATTTCCCCTGCCAAAGAAGATCCTCTCGTGGAGGGAGCTTCCGCGGTAGGTCCCACAACAGACACCTGAGTAGATTTATCCACGGTCTCTGTGGCGACAGAGATGCTACCAACAGAATCTTGCATTGAGATTGTTTTATCTTTAGCAATACTTGTTGAATTAACGGCGCTGGAGGATACGCATATCCTATCATTCCGTCCCAAGGGATCGATAGAGCGTCTACAGCAAATGCTCTTGGATCCGGACACGGGGACACATACGTCTGCAACTGATTGTTGAGATGTGTCGCAAATAAGTCTATCATTGGCCGTTCCCATTGGTAGCAAATCTGATTGAATACTTGTTTGTTGAGAGTCCACTCCGACGGCATCAAGCGACCCTTTCGAGAAAGGGAGTCTGCTAGCACATTCAGACGACCCGGTATGTGACGGACCGAAAGAAGAACGTGATGTTCCAACGCAAACAGAAGGATTCTTTCCGTTAGATTGAACAACGGAACTGAATGAGTGCCTCCCTGATTCCGTATATACGCCACTACTGTCGTATTGTCGGATAGGATTTGGACATGAGCATCGTGAATAATGTCCATCCAGTGACGTAACGCAAGCCAAATTGACATCATTTCCTTGATGTTTATGTGCTTGCACAGGAATTGCGGATCCCAAAGACCCTGGCATCTCGAATCCGTTGGGATTAATGATGCACCCCAACCTGTTTGACTGGCATCCGTCATAATGGTAAAACTCGGATCCGGCAACTGCAGCGGAACTCCTTGAGTTAACCACTGAATGTTTGCCCAAGTCTGAATCTCTTGTTTCACTTGATCTGACAAGAGAACGTCTACATCGAGCGAATGAATTTTCACACTCCAATTCTGAGTCAAGAAAATTTGAAGAGGCCGTGTGCGTAGCCGTCCCATCGGAATGAGATCCGCAGCGGCTCCGCACAGACCTATCAGTCTCATAAATTCTCTCGCTGTGACTTTGTCTGTATTTAGACAATAGCGAGCGTAACAACTGACTAATTTCGCTCTGGTTAACGGCAGACGAACGAGATTGTTGTGCGTCTCGAAGCTCATTCCCAGATGAGTGAATGACTTGGACGGCACCAGATCCGACTTCTCCTCGTTTACTATGAAACCGAGACGTCGGAGCAATAGAAGAAGATTCTGAACATCGTTCTGAAGCGTTAACTCGTTGCCGTACCTCTGAAGAATGTCGTCCAGGTAGGCCGACGTTACCGCAGACGAATGAGCTCGGAAGTAAATCATTACCGAGTTCATTACTCGAGTGAAAGCCCAGGGTGCTAGATTCAATCCGAAGCACATGGCCCGGAACTGATACACCACTCCTAGGACTGCGAAGCGTAGATACTTTCGGAATGTCGGATGTACCATGACGTGAAAGTACGCATCTTTGAGATCTATGCTCGTTGCATAATCGTTCACCCGAATACTCGCTCTGACCGATCGAATCGTCTCCATATAAAACTTCGGAGCGATGATCAGCTTGTTTATCCAGCTCAAATCTATGACTGGACGGAACGAGCCGTCTGGTTTCGGAACCAGAAACAGATGGCTGTAGAATCCCAGCGATTCCTGGTTTTCTACGACCTCTACCGCGTTCTTCATTAAAAGAGACTGCACCTCTGATAGCAGAGCGTCTCTTTTCTGAGGGTTTGACGGAAGATGAGTCCACTTTGGACTTCGAGTTAATGGAGGCTTTCGTTTGAAGGATATCTTTAGACCTTCCGAAGTCACTCCTCTCACCCAAGGGTCGTCCGTAATCGACGCCCACTCTTGAGAAAAACTCGACAACCTTCCGCCAACCGGAACGCGATAGAGGTTTGAGCCATCACCTCCTGGATCTGCGAGGCCTGCGGTAGGAGAAACCACGTCTTCCACGACCCGCACCTCGCCTCGTCGACCTCGGGGTGTCCGACCGATTGTCCCGGCCTGAAGGACGTCCCGAACGAGAGTCGCTATCCTGACGGTCTCTCGAATAAGAGCTAGAGGACGCACCGGAACCTCTATAGGAACCTCTCTTGGGCGGATAAGACCCAGAAGTGCCTGCCTTATTCGTGTCTGCTGAATCCGACCTTTTAGGAGCGGATCTAAACAACAGAGAATCACTAGCTTTCTTTTTAATATTATCATAAATAGCGGAAAGCTTGCCGTCAAAGAGAAGATCTCCTGAGACCGAAGCGACTCTAAGAGAGTTCTTCACCTTAGAATCCACTAGTGTGGATGTAGACAGGGCTGCGTCACGTCTAACCAACTCCAGATTAGCCACTGAAAGGGCGGAGTTACACGTGGAATAAGCTACTGCCCTTGAAAGAAGTCTTAAGGAGGATTGTATATCCTGAAACTCTTCCCCTTGAAGACGCAGTGATAACGCCTTCGTAAGGTGATCTGCGTAAGATAAGGCATCTAAATTGGCTCTGTTAGACGCAATAGCTGTTTCCAACACTGCGGTTGGAATAGAAGCTGACGACGGTAATGATAGCTCTAAGTCTTCCGCCTCGTCGTCCATACGCAGAGGAACTCTCGGTATACCCTGACCTGCCGTGTCGAATTTATTCCTTGCATTAATGAAAGGCAGGTTGAGAGTATTTGCGGACAAGAAGCCTGCTTTCCCTGTCCTGGAAGCAAGTTTAAAAATAGCGTCGTTCAATAATTCAAATGTTCTTGCAACATTATTGGACTGCGACGGAAACTCGGGAGCGATGTCCCTGAACCGCTCGAAAAAATCAGAGTCCAATGACGCTATAATTCTCCTGTCCGGAAGCGCAGCAGTCTGGCCCGACGGAACAACTTGAGGAAGAAAGTGCCGGATGAAGTCTACGGCAGCTTTGTGTTGTTCCGAAAGGGATAGCTCCAATTCATCCGTATCCCTTTCACCATCCGGTCGGACCTCCCGATGTTCCCGGTCGTCCGCCCCCGATGCTTCGGCGGAGCGTACCGACCCAGCGCCGTCGGATAATTCTCGATCCGACACCGTCTCTGTCGGCTGCTGGGATGCTGCGATAAGCTGTGCTATCTGCACTAGAATGTCCGACGTCGAGACCTGCGGAGGAGCGGTCTTTCGCTGCTTTGCCGAGGGCAGCTCCGCATCGGATGGCTCCCGCATACTTTTCCTATGCGAACGTCCGGAGTCCATCGGTCTCGAGTCCCTGGCTGCCGGATGGTGTGACCTGGTCGCCGAATAATCCTTCCTCGGCGAAGCTGGCAAGATATCGGAGGTCACGCAGCCAAGGTGCGGTCGTGTGCGCCGGCGAGAAGAGGAAGCCTTAACAGTCTCTGCGGACTGCTTATACAACGGAGCGTCCCGAGCGACGGACGTATGCTCCGCTAAAGACACATTTTGTACCACAACATCTGGTCCCAGATGTTGTTGTACGAGAGAGGGGCCTCTCTCGCTCGCGGCCCGGCTGGACCTGGACGAGCTAGGAACCGGACTAAAAGGCTTCCTCCGTTCTCGTTCACTATCCGCCGTCACTGGGTGTGCATCTATTATTTTTATAGTGCTCGCATCACCCAAAATTTCCTCTTGGACCGCATCGGACGAACCCGGCTGCCGAACCATTCGGTGAATGGACGCTACACCGGGCGAGCTAGCGGACGACATCTGTCTAATCTCCATGAGCACTTTTGCCGCTAGCTCTGTATTTAATTGTGACGACGGACGCACACTTGAAGAAGATAACATGGAAACATCACCCTGTTCTGGTTCCTCTGAAATAGAAACTGAGAGAGTAGAGTGACCTTGTGGAGAAAGAGCCGGCATCGCTCTTTCTCCAGAAACAACATATCGTGACACACGTTTCCAATGTTTCTCATCCCAATGTTCACATACAGGACAGGGATTAATGCGAGAACACTGACTACAATTTATGCAATAATCATGAAAGTCAGAGGAAGATTTCTTCCTATTACAATTTGAACAAGTTCCTTTCATTGTGAAGGAACAACAATAAGTCCTAGTTACTCGCAAAAACCCCTGACACAAAGATACATAATAACATGATCCATTAATAAATGAAAAAACAATTGCAAAACAAAATAATTTTGAAAAAATATTTTTTCAGAGAAGCCCAAGTTGCTGAAAAGTAACGTTGAGCCCCGATGGATCCGATGGCAAAGTGTGGTCAAAAATTTTAAAATTATATAAAATAATTAATGAGACACTTTCGGATAATATAAATGTATCTTATAATGAGATAAACTACCTCAAAGGCAAACAGCCCCCCTCAAAAAAGGCTGTTGCCAATGAAAACAAACAGTGTAAACACAGAAGAAAACATGACTCCAGGCACTGAAAAAACTGGCCCGGAATCAGTCCTCAATTACACTCTATCTGATGCAAAACAGAGACTCCCAGGGGAGAATCTGCAGAACATCAGATGGAAGATGCAGAACACAAACGTTATACACCCATGGGTGAAAACGTAACTATGGGGAAAATAACAGAAAACATTCTGTAACCAAGCAACTCTCCCAGGGAAATTTTAGAAATGAAACTTCTCAAAAATATGCCAAAAGCATGGGAGAATTGCAAGGGGGGACTTTAGAAGGTTAGGGGAGAGGAAACACTGAATAAGCAGTGCAACAATTAGCAAGAATGACAACAAGAGGCGTTTGCCTCGAAAATAGGCAACTTAACATAATTTTAACAAAAAATTTTAAGTACAGCCCTGATTATTTTTTGCCACTTCTTTTTTCCTCTCCACCTTCTATCCTCCTTAGAATCACATTTTCTCCAAGAATTACGTGTCTGGCATCCTTTAAACTGAGATTTACAAGCACAAAGATCAGTGAGATGTTGACTGATGAAGGGCCAAACAGAGAATGATATTTGGCGCCAATTTCGGGACGACTGCGTCACTGCGCATGCGCAGTAGAGTCGTACTATGGAGGTCCTTTAGGACATGATTTCTTTTTGTTTTGGATGCAAATTTTGGGGATTGGGGGGCAAAATTTGTGTTTGGCCCTGGTTTTTTGTGGAGTTAGCACCAGCTAAGTCTGGGTCATTGGTACAGTATAAAAATATAAACTTCTCACTAAACAACCATCCCAATAACAGCTCAGAATTACTAACTCCGGAGGAGGTATTCCCTTGTTTTCATAGTAAAACAGGTGACCCAAGGGAACACTCTCCCCCCCCCCCTTTTTTCTTGCCCTGGGTCAAATAGCCCAGAGCGAAGAGGGCAGCAGAACAGAGACTGCCGAAACAGACAGCCTACCTAGCTATAGTAGCAACTGTTAAGTGAATGACATTCTGAGCAGTAGATAATAGACCTAACAATAGAGGCCTCCAGAAATGGACTCGATATTTCTGAGATAAAAATTCATGAATGTGGATGGCTGAGCGCAATGAGCAGCCTTCAAAAATCTATAATAGCGACACTATTAATGTAAGCCCAAGATGTAGAAGAACTCTTACTTCATGAGCCGAAATCTTAAGCACAACTGCTGAGTCAATGATATACCATAAGCAGTACCGATAGTTAATAGAATCCATTAACAATAGAATGGAGCGTAACGTCCTTCTAATAGGCATCAAAGACAGAAGAAGCTTACGCCCGTAGTAATAAACAGATATCTGTTTATAAACACATTAACTCTAACCGGAAAGAGTAAAGGCCTATGCCCGTACGAAGACGGAAGGACCTAAATAACAATAGGTTCCGGATATTAGGAGCCTAACTCTTATGCAAAAATCCAACCTAAATAGTAAAGGAAGTAGTGATTCCGAAACTACGAAAAGTGAAAATCATCCATCGATAGTGCATGAAACTCACTGACTCTTCAGTAAAAGAGAAACCAACAGAATTACTGTCTAAAAGGTCAGAATTTGAAAACTACTGTTTCCAGAGGCTCAAATGATTACTTAGCTAAATAAGAACCGAAGTTAAATTCCATAAAGGAATTTAATCTAAAGATTCTAAGTCTATTTATCAAAAAGTTACTGACTTAGATAAAGAGACATAAGACTCCATTGTAAACTATCCTAGAGTGCATAGGTATGAGGTAACATAAACCTATAACCTTAATAGAAACAGGCTGCAGTAGATCTTAGAAACAAGTATACTAAAAAATTGCAATGAGTAGTATGGAGGGATCAACAATATGAACATAATGATCCCTACACCAACGACGGAAGAGCCTCCACTTTAGCCGCATTAGTAAGAAATCGCGTCCAAAGCTCGTCCAGTACAATTCTAACAATGCAATACGGACCACACAACGGAATACATGAAGGTTGCGACCTTGCGAGTTGTGATAAAGATGACACGATTTACCCAGTGAAAAAAGATCCTCACATTGAGGAAGATTTCACGTTAAGTCCCACAGTAGACAACAGAGTAAATTACCCATGGTCTCTGTGAAGATAGAGATGCTATCAACAGAAATGTATTGTGGTTGTTTATCTTAGCAATACCTGCTGAAACAACAGCGCCGGAGGATACGCGTATCCTATCATTCCGTCCTATAGATCAATAGAGCGTTAACAACATTAGCTCAGAGATCCGGACAAGCCAACACATACGTCTGCAATTGATTAGCAAGCTGTGTCGTAAATAAATCATCATTGGGCGCTCCCATAGATAGCAAATCTGATTGAATACTTGTTTGTTGAGAGTCCATTCTGACAGCAACAAGCGACCCCTAAGTGAACGGGAGTCCGGTAAAACAATCAGACGACCCGGAATTTGACGGACCAAAACAGAACTTGGTGTACTATAACCAACAGACGGATTCTTTTCATTAAATTGAATAACGGAAACGAAAGAGTGCCTCCCTGGTTCCGGAGATACGCCACTACTGTCGAATTAACGGACAGGATTTGGGCATGCGTTTCTGAATAATGTTCATGCAAAGACATAAAGCAAGCCTAAAAAACATTATTCTGCGGAAGATAATTGGTTGCTAAGAGACTGCGGAACCCAAAGACCCTGGCACTTCGAATCCGTTGGGATCAGTATTATATCCCAATCTGTTTGACTGGCAACCGTCATAACAGCAACACTCGGGTCCGGCAACTGCAGTGGCACTCTCTGAGTCAACCACCGAATGTTTGCCCCAGTCTGAATCTCTTGTAACACTAGATAGACAAGAGAACGTGTAAATCGAGCAATTCATGGATTGCTGAAAAGTTCCCGTCGAAAGAGAAGCTTCTCCGAGAACGAAGCGACTCTGAGAGAGTTCTTAACCTTATTATCCATGCGCGTGGATGTAGCTAGGGCTGCGTCACGTCTAACCAACTCCAATCAGCCACTGAAGGGCAGAGTTATACGTGAACAAACTACTGCCCTCAAAAGAAATTACATTGAGAATAATATCCCGTAAATCTTTTCTTGAAGACGTAATGATAACGCCTCACGTATGATAAAGCGTCTAAATTAAGTCTACTAGACATCATTGTCGTTTCCAACCTTGAAGTTGGAAAAGACATAGACGGCGAAAAAGAATATTTCCAGTCTTTAACCACACCGTCTAGACGCATATGAACTCTCGGTATGCCCTGCACTGCCAAAATAAACTATTCGTATAAATGATAAAACGGCAGAAAAGAGCAACGCGGACAAGAAACTAAACTATCATGCTTGGTAGCAGGCTTGTATGCATATATAGCGTCGAAAAATAAAACACCTGTTGTAATGAAATTATTGGACTGCGTCGGTAAGTCAGGGACAATGTCCCCGAACCGATCGAAAATTCCGAGTCCAATGACGCTATAAGTCTCTTATCCAACATCGCAGCAATGTAGT
This sequence comes from Pictodentalium vernedei, assembly GCA_031216915.1. Classification (NCBI taxonomy): domain Eukaryota; kingdom Metazoa; phylum Mollusca; class Scaphopoda; order Dentaliida; family Dentaliidae; genus Pictodentalium; species Pictodentalium vernedei. The sequence goes on from CM062297.1 coordinate 360,258,736, forward strand.
CCGAAATAACAATCACTGGAAGATAATGACAGAAGATATGAATGGCAGCTTCCGATACTACAAAAGGGAAAACTCGAAATCTTTCGAATCCCTTTCGCCATCCTGTCGGACCCTGTAAAGCGTTCGGTCGTTCGTACCTGATGCAACCGCGGACCGCACTGACCCAGCGCCGTCGGATAATTCCTGATTCGACCAAGAAACTGTCAATTGCTGGGATGCTGCGAAACAACCGTGCTAACTCGGATAGCACGTCCGTCACTGAGGCCTGAGGAGAAGCGGTCCTACAATGCATTGCCGCTGGAAGCTCCGTGATCGTTACCCCGTGCATACTACCAATATACGAGCGAACGGAGTGTATAGGCCTCGTGTCCCTTGGCTACCGGATGGCGCGACCTATTTGCCGTGGAATCACTGAATGACGAAACTGATCGGATATTCGAGGTCACGTAGCCAATGTGCGGTCGTGTGCCCTGCTGTGAGGATGAGGAAGCATTATGGACAGTCTCTCGGACTGTCACTATAACGGAGCGTCCCGACCGACAGACATATGCTCCGAATGTAAAATATCAGAACCACAACATGCGGTCCCCTATGTTGTTGGACGAGAGAGGGACCTCTCTCGCTCACAGCCCGGACGAACCTGGACAAGCCAGGAACCGGACTAACAGGCTTCCTCCAAGCTGTCCTCAATCTGCCGTCACTGGGTGAGTACTAAAGAAATTAAAGTGCTCGCATCAGCCAAATCTCCTTCCTAGACCGCAACGGACGAACCCGGAAGCCGAACCATTCGATGAATGCACGCTACACCGGGTGAGCTAGCGAATGTCACTCCGTAGGCGATAGACATATTCCATGATCACTTATTGCCGCTAGCTCTTCATTAACTATGACGACAGAGGCACACTTCTGAAAGACATCTCCGTAACTTTGCGAACAAGAAACCAGAAATGCTTGGTTATAGCAAGCATATAATAATAATATATATAGCGTCGTTCAATAATTCGAAAGTTTGTGTGACATTATTGGACTATGTCGGAACTGAGGGACGATGTCCCTGAACCGAACCAAAAATTTCTAAGTCCACCGACGCTATCAGTTTCTTATCCAGCATCGTAGCAATCTGGTCTGACGAAAGAAGCTGTAGAAGACCTAGTCAGATGACATACACAACAGCATATGTTGTTCCGAAAGGGAAAGCTCGAAATCCTCCAAATCCCGTTCGGTATCCCGTCGGACCAGATGAAATTTTCGGACGTCCGTACCCGCTTCCGCGGAGCGTCCCGACCCAGCATCGTCGGATAAAAAATATGCGACAGATTCAGTTGATGCTGGGATGCTGCGATAAACTGTGCTATTTAGGAAAGCACGTCCGTTCCCGAGGCCTGTGCAGTAGCGGTCTTATGATGCATTGCCGCCGGAAGCTCCGTGTACATTGACACCCGCACACTTCCTATGCGAACGTCCGGAGTCTGCAGGCCTCGTGTCCCTGGCTACCGGATGGTGTGACCTGGTCGCCGATGATTCTCTGACTGGCGAAGCTGACTGGATATCCGTGGTCACGTAGCCAAGAGCGGTCGTGTGTGCTACCATGAGAATGAGGAAGCCTTATTGACAGTCTACTCCGGACTGACTATATGTCGGAGCGTCCCGAGCGACGGACGTATGCTCCGAATGCGAAACATTTTGTACCACAACATCTGGGGCCAGATGTTGTTGTACGAGAGAGGGGCCCCTCTCGCTCGCCGTCCGGATGGACCAGAACGAGCTATGAACCGGACTAAAAGGCTTCCTCCGTTCTCCCTCCGATCCGCCATCACTGGGTGTGCATTTGGAAGATTTATAGTGCTCGCATCACCCCAAAATTCCTTCTAGACCGCAACGGACGAAGCCGGCTGCCGAACCATTCGGTGAATGGACTCTACACCGGGCGAGCTAGCGGACGTCAAAGGCCGTCGAACCTACTAGGGTCCTCTTAGGCAATTGGCGTATTTACATGAGCACTTTTCCGCTAGCCCTTCATTAATTGTGACGACGGAGGCACACTGTTGGAAGACATCACAGATACATCACCCTAATCTTGATCGTCTGAAATAGAAATTGATAAAGTAGAGTGACCCTGCGGGGAAAGGACCGGAGTGTCCAATTCCCCCATAACATACCGTGACATACGCTTCCCATATTGTCATCGAAATCATACGATACTGAACAGGAGTTAATGCGAGTACACTGACCACATATAGAATGATTATAAAAGTCAGAGGAAGACTTCCTCTTATTACAATTGATCAATATCCTTTCAATGTGAAAAGAAAACAAGTCCTGGTACTCGCACTAACCCCTGGTAATCAAAATACATAATAATAATATGATCCATTAATATAGAAAAAATAATTGAAATCAAAATATTTTGAAAAAATATTTTTTCAGAATAGCCCAAGTTTCTGAAAAGTAACGTTGAGCCCCGATGGATCCCAAGCCTAAGTGTGGACAAAAATTTTAAAAATATTTTAAACAATTTATTCAACACTTACGAACAATAATAATGTATCTAGTTATGATTAAAATAACATCAAGATATTATTTTCCAGAAATCCCCCCCTCACACAGAGGGCTGTTGTAAATGTAAACAATGAATGTAAAAACACTAAAATAAGACTCCAGGCACCCAGGCCCGGAATCAGTTACCAAAAATACACTATCTGATGCAAAACAGAGACTTCCAAGGAAGAAACTGCAGAACATCAGATGGTAGATGCAGAACACAACGCCTAACCACCCGTAGGTGAAGACGTAAACATGGGGAAAAGAACAGAATTCATTCTGTTATTCAGCTAAAACTCCCAAGAAAATTTAGTAATAATAATTACAAAAACTATGCCAAAAGCATGGGAGAATAGCAAGGGGGGACTTAAAGGACAGGGAGAGAGGAAAACACTGAAAAATCAGTGTAACTAAATAATCAGAATGACAACAAAATAGCTGCTGCCTCGAAAGTTAAAAAATTTATAGTAATTTATATATTTTTTATACTTACCAATGACCCAGACATAGCTGCTGGTGCTAACTCTTAAAATATAGGGCCAAACACAAATTTTGCCCCCCAATCCCCAAAATTTGCATCTAAAACTAAAGAAAACATGTCCTGAAAGGCCCTCCACACTTCGCCCCTACTGCGCATGCACAGTGTCAAGGACGTTCCGAAATTGGCACCATTAATCATTCTAATAACCAGTGCCTGGTAAGCGCTATGTACTCAGCGGGGAGGCAAGAGTTCCCAACTCCTGGGAGGGCCATCCCCGTCTGGGTCATTGGTAAGTATAAAAAATATATAAATTACTATAAATTTTTTAACATTTTTATACTGTACCAATGACCCAGACATATCTGAATAGTAAAAAGGCTGGAGGGCCAAGGACATAGAGCAAAATGGAATACGCTCAATAAAATAAAATAGAGTCATCCCCTGTAGGGAAAAAGAAATAATAGGCCTTACATGTATCTTTCTTATTTATGATAAATTAGAAAGATACAACACCTTCCAAAATTGAGCTTCATACATCCATGTACTCTATTAATATCCAATATAATCCTTATACTAATAATTTTTAAAGTAATCCAATAAATAAAGTAAGTCTAGAGAATAGAGACTCTTATACTCCTAAAAGTGTCTGAGGATTGCATAATCATGTCCGTTGACATATGCAATATTCAAAAGCTATACTTTAAAAACTAAGACTTGAATGAATTTTAAAAACCTAAACTTCTCACTAAACAACCATCCCAATAACAGCTCAGAATTACTAACTCCGGAGGAGGTATCCCCTTGTTTTCATAGTAAAACAGGTGACCCAAGGGAACACCCTCCCCCCCCTTTTTCTTGCCCTGGGTCAAATAGCCCAGAGCGAAGAGGGCAGCCGAACGGAGACACTGCCGAAACAGACAGCCTACCTAGCTATAGTAGCAACTGTTAAGTGAATGACATTCTGAGCAGTAGATAATAGACCTAACCATAGAGGCCTCCAGAAATGGACTCGATATTTCTAAGATAAAATTCATGAATGTGGATGGCTGAGCGCAATGAGCGGCCTTCAAAAATCTATAATAGCGACACTATTAATGTAAGCCCAAGAAGTAGAAGAACTCTTACTTCATGAGCCGAAATCTTAAGCACAACTGCTAAGTCAATGATATACCATAAGCAGTACCGATAGTTAATAGAATCCATTAACAATAAAAAGGAGCGTAACGTCCTTCTACTAGACATCAAAGACAGAAGAAGCTTACGCCCTTTGTAATAAACAGATATCTGTTTATAAATACATAAACTGTACCCGGAAAGAGTAAAGGCCTATGCCCATACGAAGATGGAAGGACCTTAAAATAATAGGTTCCGGATAATAGGAGCCTAACTCTTATGCAACAATCCAACCTAAATAGTAACGGAAGTATTGATTCCGAAACTATGAAAGTGAAACTCACTGACTCTACAGTAAAAGAGAAACCAACAGAATTACTGTCTAAAAGGTCAGAATTTGAAAACTACTGTTTCCAGAGGCTCAAATGATTACTTAGCTAAATAAGAACCGAAGTTAAAATCCGTATAGGAATTTAATCTAAAGATTCTAAGTCTATTTATCAAAAAGTTACTGACTTAGATAAAGAGACAAAAGACTCAATTGTAAACTATCGTAGAGTGCATAGGTATGAGGTAACATAAACCTATAACCTAAATAATAACAGGCTGCAGTAGATCTTGTGAAACAAGTATACTAACAAATAGCAATGAGTAGTATGGAGGGATCAACAATATGAACATAATGATCCCTACACCACGACGGAAGAGCCTCCACTTTAGCCGCATAGAATAGCGAAGAAGAGGATCTCCTATAGTAAGAAATTGCGTCCAAAGCTCGTCCAGTACAGTGCTTACAATGCAATACGGACCACACAACGGAATACATGAAGGTTGAGACCTTGCGGGTTGTGATAAAAATGACACGATTTACCCAGTGAAAAAAGATCCTCACATTGAGGAAGATTTCACGTTAAGACCCACAGTAGACAAGAGAGTAAATTACCCATGATCTCTGTGAAGATAGAGATGCTATCAACAGAAATGTATTGTGGTTGTTTATCTGAGCAATACCTGCTAAAACAACAGCGCCGGAGGATACGCGTATCCTATCATTCCGTCCTATAGATCAATAGAGCGTTAACAATATTAGCTCAGAGATCTGGACAAGCCAACACATACGCCTGCAATTGATTAGCAAGCTGTGTCATAAATAAATCATCATTGGGCGCTCCCATAGATAGCAAATCTGATTGAATACTTGTTTGTTGAGAGTCCATTCTGACAGCAACAAGCGACCCGTAAGAGAACGGGAGTCCGATAAAACAATCAGACGACCCGGAATATGACGGACCAAAACTGAACTTGGTGTACTATAACCAACAGACGGATTCTTTCCATTAAATTGAATAACGGAAACGAATGAGTGCCTCCCTGGTTCCGGAGATACGCCACTACTGTCGAATTAAAGGACAGGAATTTGGGCATGCGTTTCTGAATAATATTCATGCAATGACATAAAGCAAGCCTAAAAAACATTATTCCGCGGAAGTTAAACTGATTGCTATAAGACTGCGGAACCCAAAGACCCTGGCATTTCGAATCCGTAGGGATCAGTATTATATCCCAATCTGTTTGACTGGCAACCGTCATAACAGCCACACTCGGGTCCGGCAAGTGCGGCGGCACTCTCTGAGTCAACCACCGAATGTTTGCCCCAGTCTGAATCTCTTGTAACACTAGATAGACAAGAGAACGTATAAATCGAGCAATTCATGGATTGCCGAAAAGTTGCCGTCGAAGAGAAGCTCCTCCGAGAACGAAGCGACTCTGAGAGAGTTCTTAACCTTACTATCCACGCGTGTGGATGTAGCTAGGGCTGCGTCACGTCTAACTAACCCCAATCAGCCACTGAAGGGCGGAGTTATACGTGAACAAACTACTGCCCTCAAAAGAAATTACATTGAGAATAATATCCCGTAAATCTTTTCTTGAAGACGTAATGATAACGCCTCAGTAAGGCGGATTACGTATAATAAAGCGTCTAAGTTAAGTCTACTATACATAATGTCGTTCCCAACATTGAAATTGGAAAAGACAAACGGCGAAAAAGAATATATGCAGTCTTTAATCACACCGTCTAGACGCATATGAACTCTCGGTATGCCCTGCTCTGCCAAAATAAACTATTTGTATAAATGATAAAATGGCAGAAATGAGCAACGCGGACAAGAAACTAAACTATCATGCTTAGTAGCAGGCTTGTATATATATATATATATAGCGTCGAAAAATAAAACACATGTTGTAATGACAATATTGGACTGCGTCGGTAAGTCAGGGACAATGTCCCTGAACCGATCGAAAAATCTGAGTCCAATGACGCTATAAGTCTCTTATCCAAGATCGCAGCAATGAAGTCCGAAATAATAATCACTGGAAGATAATGCCAGAAGATATGAAAGGCATCTTCCGATACTACTAAAGGGAAAACTCGAAATCTTTCGAATCCCTTTCGCCATCCTGTCGGACCCTATAAAGCGTTCGGTCGTCCGTAGCTGATGCAACCGCGGACCGCACCGACCCAGCGCCGTCGGATAATTCCTGATTCGACCGAGAAACTGTCAATTGCTGGGATGCTGCGAAACAACTGTGCTAACTCGGATAGCACGTCCGTCACTGAGGCCTGAGGAGAAGCGGTCTTACGATGCATTGCCGCTGGAAGCTCCGTGATCGTTACCCCGTGCGTACTACCAATATGCGAGCGAACGGAGTGTATAGGCCTCGTGTCCCTTGGCTACCGGATGGCGCGACCTATTCGCCGTGGAATCACTGAATGCCGAAACTGATCGGATACTCGAGGTCACGTAGCCAATGTGCGGTCGTGTGCCCTGCTGTGAGGATGAGGAAGCATTAAAGACAGTCTCTCGGACTGTCAATATAACGGAGCGTCCCGACCAACGGACATATGCTCCGAATGTAAAATATCTGAACCACAACATGCGGTCCCCTATGTTGTTGGGCGAGAGAGGGACCTCTCTCGCTCACAGCCCGGACGGACCTGGACAAGCCAGGAACCGGACTAACAGGCTTCCTCCGATCTGTCCTCAATCTGCCGTCACTGGGTGAGTACTAAAGTAATTAAAGTGCTCGCATCACCCAAATCTCCTTCCTAGACCGCAACGGACGAACCCGGCAGCCGAACCATTCGATGAATGTACGCTACACCGGGTGAGCTAGCGAATGTCACTCCGTAGGCGATAGACATATTCCATGAGCACTTATTGCCGCTAACTCTTCATTAACTATGACGACAGAGGCACACTTTTGAAAGACATCTCCATAATTCTTCGAACAAGAAACCAGAAATGCTTGGATAGCAAGCATAAAATAATAATATATATAGCGTCGTTCAATAATTCGAAAGTTTGTGTGACATTATTGGACTATGTCGGAACTGAGGGACGATGTCCCTGAACCGAACCAAAAATTTCTAAGTCCACCGACGCTATCAGTTTCTTATCCGGCATCGCAGCATTCTGGTCCGACGAAAGAAGCTGTAGAAGACCAAGTCAGATGACATACACAACAGCATATGTTGTTCCGAAAGGGAAAGCTCGAAATCCTCCGAATCCCTTTCGGTATCCCGTCGGACCGAATGAAACTTTCGGACGTCCGTACCCGCTTCCGCGGAGCGTCCCGACCCAGCATCGTCAGATAAAATATATGCGACAGATTCAGTTGATGCTGGGATGCTGCGATAAACTGTGCTATTAAGGAAAGCACGTCCGTTCCCGAGGCCTGTGCAGTAGCGGTCTTACGATGCATTGCTGCCGGAAGCTCCGTGTACGTTGACTCCCGCACACTTCCTATGCGAACGTCCGGAGTCTGCAGGCCTCGTGTCCCTGGCTACCGGATGGTGTGACCTGGTCACCGAAGAATCCTTGATCGGCGAAGCTGGTAATATATCGGCGGTCACGCAGCCAAGGTGCGGTCGTGTGCGCTGACGAGAAGAGGAAGCCTTAGCAGTCTCAGCGGACTGCCTATACAACGGAGCGTCCCGAGCGACGGACGTATGCTCCGCTTGCGACACATTTTGTACCACAACATCTGGGGCCAGATGTTGTTGAACGAGAGAGGGGCCTCTCTCGCTTGCCGTCCGGATGGACCGGAACGAGCTATGAACCGGACTAAAAGGCTTCCTGCGTTCTCCCTCCGATCCGCCGTCACTGGGTGTGCATTAAGTTAATTTATAGTGCTCGCATCACCCCAAAATTCCTTCTAGACCGCAACGGACGAACCCGGCTGCCGAACCATTCGGTGAATGGACGCTACACCGGGCGAGCTAGCGGACGTCAAAGGCCGTCGAACCTACTAGGGTCCTCTTAGGCAATTGGCGTATTTACATGAGCACTTTTCCGCTAGCCCTTCATTAATTGTGACGACGGAGGCACACTGTTGGAAGACATCACAGATACATCACCCTAATCTTGATCGTCTGAAATAGAAATTGATAAAGTAGAGTGACCCTGCGGGGAAAGGACCGGAGTGTCCAAATCCCCAACAACATACCGTGACATACGCTTCCCATATTGTCATCGAAATCATACGATACAGAACAGGAGTTAATGCGAGTACACTGACCACATATAGAATGATAATAAAGTCAGAGGAAGACTTCCTCTTAAAACAATTGATCAATATCCTTTCAATGTGAAAAGAAAACAAGTCCTGGTACTCGCACTAACCCCTGGCAATCAAAATACATAATAATAATATGATCCATTAATATAGAAAAAATAATTAAAATCAAAATATTTTGAAAAAATATTTTTTCAGAACAGCCCAAGTTTCTGAAAAGTAACGTTGAGCCCCAATGGATCCCAAGCCTAAGTGTGGACAAAAATTTTAAAAATATTTTAAACAATTTATTCAACACTTACGAACAATAATAATGTATCTAGTTATGATTAAAATAACATAAAGATATTATTTTTTAGAAATCCCCCCCTCACACAGAGGGCTGTTGTAAATGTAAACAATGAGTGTAAAAACACTAAAATAAGACTCCAGGCACCCAGGCCCGAAATCAGTTACCAAAAATACACTATCTGATGCAAAACAGAGACTTCCAGGGAAGAAACTGCAGAACATCAGATGGTAGATGCAGAACACAACGCCTAACCACCCGTAGGTGAAGACGTAAACATGGGGAAAGAACAGAATTCATTCTGTTATTCAGCTAAAACTCCCAAGAAATTTTTGTAATAATAATTACAGAAACTATGCCAAAAGCATGGGAGAATAGCAAGGGGGAACTTAAAGGACAGGGAGAGAGGAAAACACTTAAAAAACAGTGTAACTAAATAATCAGAATGACAACAAAATGGCTGCTGCCTTGAAAATAGGTAACTTAACATAATTTCATTAAAAAATTTTAAGTTACAGCCCTGATAATATTCTGTCACACATTCTTTTCCTCTCCTCCTTCTCTATCCTCCTTAGAATCACCATTTCACTAATATTTATGTGTCTGGCATCATTTAAACTGAGATTTATAAGCACAAAGATCAGTCAGATGTTAACTGATGAAGGGCCAAACTTAGAATGATTAATGGCGCCAATTTCGGAACGTCCTTGACACTGCACATGCGCAGTAGGGGCGAAGTGTGGAGGGCCTTTCAGGACATGTTTTCTTTAGTTTTAGATGCAAATTTTGGGGATTGGGGGGCAAAATTTGTGTTTGGCCCTATATTTTAAGAGTTAGCACCAGCAGCTATGTCTGGGTCATTGGTACAGTATAAAAATATAGGTAACTTAACATAATTTCATTAATAAATTTTAAGTTACAGCCCTGATAATATTCTGTCACACATTTTTCCTCTCCTCCTTCTCTATCCTCCTTAGAATCACCATTTCACTAATATTTATGTGTCTGGCATCATTTAAACTGAGATTTACAAGCACAAAGATCAGTCAGATGTTAACTGATGAAGGGCCAAACTTAGAATGATTAATGGCGCCAATTTCGGAACGTCCTTGACACTGCGCATGCGCAGTAGAGGTGAAGGGTGGAGGGCCTTTCAGGACATGTTTTCTTTGGTTTTAGATGCAAATTTTGGGGATTGGGGGGCAAAATTTGTGTTTGGCCCTATATTTTAAGAGTTAGCACCAGCTATGTCTGGGTCATTGGTACAGTATAAAAATATAGCAGATGAACCAGATTGTTATGAGACATTACCGAGTTAATATTCAAGTGACAGTGCATGGCGCTATCTTCAGACCGAAGCTATCCTTAGATCTATGCTTATAGCATGGTCAGTCACTCGAACGCTCACTTAAACCGACTAAATGATAACCATAAATAAACTTTTAGAGCTTTGATAAACTTGTTATCCAGATCCAGTCTATTATCTGTCGGAACGAGCTCTATGGCTTCGGTATGAGTAACAGGTGACTACAGAATCCTAGAGAATCTTGATTCTCGATGACCTCTATTACTTTCATTGACAAGAGAACCTTTACTTCCGATTGGAGAGACTCTTATGCAAGGATTTGATGGAAGCAGTGTCCATCAGACATTAAGTCAGTTGTGGTTCTCTTGGAAAGATAGCCGTAGGCCGTCTGAAACCACACTTCTCGCCAACTGGTCTTCCGTAATAGTTATCCAGTTTGTTGCTAATCTTGATAACCATCCGTCAACTGCTAAGCAATAGAGGTCCTAACCCACACCTGTAGTACCTGCGAGGCCTACAGAAGGAGAAACTGCATCTCATTCGCGAAGAGCCTCGACCCAGCAGTTTAGGGGCGTCTGACCGGTAGTGTCGATCAGACCTAAGCCCCGTATCCGAGTCGCTGTATGACGATCCCTAGAGTAATTATAGGAGGGTTTACTATACCCTCACAAGGAGTCCTTATAGGCGACCTTCTGTCTAGGACATCCTCCCTTACTCCATTCTGCTATTGCGGGTCGATTAGACGCCAACTTAAGGAGCAGAGTATTGATGCTTTCTTTGCAGCTTGGTCATAAACCAATGAAAGCTTATCGTCAAAGACTTAGCGTCCGGAAACCGGAGCGACTCGAAGAGAGCTTTTCCACCTTGTCATCTATTAAGGATGACGATGCAAGGGCTCTGTCATGTCTGTTTAACTCCGAATTAGCAACTGTTAAGACAGAGTTATATGTGATAAATATAATAGCCCTGGAAAGGACTCTAATTGAGGTACGAACGTCCTCCAATTCCTTACCGTAGAGACGTTGTGTCACAGTTCTTAATGGTGATCTGCGTAATACAGAGAGTCTAAATTTGCTCTGAATGAAGAAATGCCGTCTCAATTGTGACCGAGCGAATAATGAATGATGAAGGTAAGGCCATAGCTAGGTCCTTAGCCTGCTCATTCAAATGCAGAGGAACTCTCAATACATCTTCCCTGTTTTCTGATCGGTCAAATTATGGAAGATGATCACAAGAAAGACACTCTCCAACAGCTCAGGTTCTGAGACTGCCGTCAGCTGCTTTTACACTTGCTGGGATGCTGCGATGAGCTGTGCAATCTGCGTCAGCAAAACCATAATGGAGGCCTGGGGAGCAGCGGTCTTCTATTCTGGCCGCCGACTGCTCCCGGGTCAGTGTGTCAGAGACGGCTCATTTCTCCGGACGTCCCGATATGAGAGGCCTCGTCTTAGCTACTGAATAATGCTACTTTCGAGCTGTCGCAGCATTCTGATTCTCAGGAACAAACTCAGGGAAGAATCAATGCATAAGCTCTATCGCCACCTTGTGTTGTTCCGAAAGGGAAGAGTAATTCTCCTCCAAATCCCTTTCATCATCCAACTGAATCAGATTTACTCATGCTCATCGGCATCTGAACGCGCAGATGACTGGACCGACCCAGCACCCTCCGACAGCTCAAGTTCTGAGACTGCCATCGTCTGCTTCTGCATTTGCTGGGATGCTGTGATGTACTGCACAATCTGTGACAGCAAGTCCATTATGGAACCTTAAGGAGCAGCAGACTTCTGTTGCATGGCCGCCGGCTGCTCCTGGGACAGTGTGTCCGCGATGGCACTTTTCTGCGGACGTCCCGATGAATGAGGCCTTGACTCCTTGGCTACTGTATGGTGTAGCTTCTCTGCCGAAGAGTGACTTTCTCGGCAATGCAGGCTGGATATCAGAAGTCACATAGCCAAGGTGCGGTCATGTGTGCTTGGTAGATGCTGAAGAAGAAGCCGTAACTATAGCCGACCCCGGCTGTAAACTGACCAGAGCATTCCGGACGGGAGGCATGGATGTATGCTCTGACTGACGCAAGTTCCGAACCATAACATCTGGCCCCAGATGTTGTTATAAAAGAGAGAGTGGGGCTCTTTTGCTCGCGGTCCTTCAGACCTCGCCAAACTTCCTGCTGAACTTGCCGGCTTCTTCCTCTCCATCGTCGCAGGGTGAGACTTATACTGATATTATTTTATAGTGCTCGCTCTACCCTTTCTACTCTCCTTGACTGCAACGGACACACCCAGCGTCACGGTACTCTCGGATGGTGTACCGCTTCACCGGTCGAGCTAGCTGGTGACAGGGATCTGAAACCACACTGTGGTTTATTGCCCGGTCTAATATTCATCAGCACTTTTGCCACTAGCTCTGATTGACTATTTAAAGACTTCCTTGCCTTGCTAAGTCGATCATACTCCCACCAACTCCACATTAAATAATATAAAAAGATACATAACAAAAAACATTCAAAATATAAATCGAAAAATAGTTTACACAAAAAAAATTTTCAAAAAATTTTGACAAGAACCCAAGTTCCCAAAGGGAACGAAGTGCCCAAATGTATCCCGAAAGAGCCCAAGTGTGGACAAAATTAATTTTTTCATCCCCAAAATTAACTGCCACACTACGGGACTGTATAATGTATCTTATAACAGACCTACCATATAATAAATAGGAAACTACATATATATAAAGAACGTTGCTAATGTAAACAACGTCAGACTGAAAACTGGAAACGGGACCCTAGGCAACACGACCCGAAGTCAGTAACAGATTTTTGAACTATCCGATGTAAGGCAAGATCTTCATCAGAAGAAAAAATGATACATTGGATGTATGATGCAACCCTGGGGATATACAGAATAAACTTTCTGTGTAACACGTTAAACTACCAAAAAATTTTATAAAAAATTTCCAAAAAACAAGCAAAAAGCTTGGGAGTTTAAATGGGGGTGGGGGGGGGGGGGGGATCAAGGGAGGGTAGGGAAGGAATACTCAACCAACAGTAGAAAAATCATTAGTACTTGGATCCACCAAATTAACAATTGATTTGTGTCTGGCATCATTATTAATTGAGATTTAAAAAGCACAAAAGTCAGTTTGTTGTTATCTGACAAGGGCCAAACAAAGAATGATGTTGGCACCAATTCCAGTTGCTTCCTGGAGTCTGCACATGCGCTGAGAGTAAATGTATGGAGGGCCAGATAGGACTTCTTATTTTCGGTTCGGTTTTGCATGCAAATTTTGGGGATTGGGGGGCAAAATTTGTGTTTGGCCCTCGATATTTTGGAGTTAGCACCAGCTATGTCTGGGCCATATGGTATAGTTGGAAAAGTTAAAAAATTTATAGTAATTTATATATTTTTTATACTTACCAATGACCCAGACTTAGCTGGTGCAAACTCCATTAAATTCAGGGCCAAACACAAATTTTGCCCTCCCCCCCCCCCCCAATCCCCAAAATTTGCATCAAAAACGAAAATTAGATGTCCTGGTAGGTCCTCCATACTTTACTGTCCTGCGCATGCGCAGTGTCAAGGAGGTCTCGAAATTCCCACCAAAATGTCATTCTTACGACCAGTGCCTGGTAAGTTTTATGTATGCAACGGGGAGGCAAGAGTTCCCAACCGTTGGGAGGGCCATCCCCGTCTGGGTCATTGGAAAGTATAAAAAATATATAAATTACTATAAATTTTTTAACATTTTTATACTGTACCAATGACCCAGACTTACCTGTATAGTACACAGGCTGGAGGGCCCAGGACATAAAGGAAAATCCAATAGGCTCAATTACATATAACAGAATTATCCCCTCAAGGAGAAAAGGAGAGATTGGATTTATATATCTTTCTTATTTTATAAAAAAAGAAAGACTCAAAACCATTCCGTAATTGAGCACAAATACATCAATAATCTCTATTAAAATCCAGTATAACCCTTTATACTAATTATTTTTAAAGGTAAGCCAATAAATAAAGACAGTCCAGAGAAATGAGACTCTTTATACTCATTAAAAGTGTCCGAGGACTGTATATTAATGCCTGTTTGACACATGACATATGCAAATGCTTCACACTGAGCTACCCTTCAAAAATATTACATGACATGAGTAAACATTAGCTTTACACTTTAAAACCATCCCTGTACCGACTCAGAATTACTGACTCTGGGGGAGGTGTTCCCTTGCTTTTCACTATAAAGCAGGTGACCTAAGGGAACACCCCCCCCCCTCCCCCCTTCCCCTTGCCCTGGGTCAAATACCCCAGAGCAAAGAGGGCAGCAGGACAGAGTCACTGCCGGAACAGAAAGCCTATATAACTATAGTTGCAACTGTTTAGTGGACGATATTCTGAGCAACAGATAACGGACCTAAACAATGTAGATCTCCAGAAATGGACTCAATATTTCTAAGATAAAAATTAGTGAAAGTGGAAGGCTGAGACCAATATGCAGCCTTCATTAAATCTGTAATAGCAACACTATTAGCATAAGCCCAAGACGTTAATAGAGCTCTTACTTCATGAGCCAAAATCTTGAGAGCAGACTGCTGAGAAGAAGATAACTTTTCATAAGCAGTACGTATAGTTAATTGAATCCATCTAGCAATAGAATGAACCATAATGTCCTTTCTGTTAGGCATCAAAGACAAAAAGAAACGCTTACATCCCTTTCTAATAAACTCAGACCTACGTTTATAAATATGTATTGCTCTAACAGGACAGAGTAAAGACCTACGCCCGTCTGAAGACGGAAGGGTCCTAACAACAATAGGTTCAGGATATTTATTAGGAGACTGATTCTTAGCCCAAAATCCAACATTAGTAGCAAAAGTAATAGTATTACCAACACTACGACAGTGAGAATCATCTACCGATAAAGCATGAAGCTCACTAACTCTTCTAGCAGAAGAGAAGACTAAGAGAAAAGCTGTCTTATATGTTAAGAATTTGAAGTCCACTGTATCAAGAGGCTCAAAAGGTGCTTCTTTTAGCTGAAGAAGATCCCATGCTAAATTCCATTTCGGAATTAATCTAAGAGTTTTATTTCTATTTATTGAAAAGTTTCAAACTAATTTAGATAAAGAGACATTAGAACCAATCATTAATGTATCATGGTGAGCGTAGGTATCAGATAACATAGACCTATAACCCTTGATAGCAACAGGCTGCAGTTTGATCTTGTCAAATAGACCAGAAAATTATAGCAATGTCAGGAATGGAGGGATCATATAAATCCACTGGCGAAAGACCTTCCACTTTGCAGCATAATTTAGCGAAGAGGAGGTCCTCCTGCAGTTAGAAATTGCGTCCACTGCTCGTCCTGTAAAATGCTTACTGTGTTTGAAGGACCGCACAACGGAAATACGTGAAGGTTGAGACCTTGCGGATTGTGGTGAAGCGTGCGCAATTTCCCCTGCGACAGAAGATCCTCCCACAGAGGAAGCTTCGGCGGCATGTCCCACCTGAGTAGATTTATCCACGGTCTCTGTGGTGACAGCGATGCCACCAACAGAATCTTGCAGTTGGATTGCTTTATTTTGAGCAATATCTGCTGAATCAACGGTGCCGGAGGATACGCATAGTCTATTATCCCATCCCACAGGATCGACAGAGCGTCTACTGCAAACCCGCGAGGATCCGGACATGGGGACACGTAAGTCTGCAACTGATTGTTGAGGTGCGTCGCAAACAAATCTATCATTGGTCGCTCCCACTGGTAGCAAATCTGATTGAAAACCTGTTTGTTGAGAGTCCATTCCGACGGCAAGAGGCGACCCTTCCGTGAAAGGGAGTCTGCTAACACATTCAGATGACCCGGAATATGACAGACCGATAGTAGAACCTGATGTTCCAGTACAAACAGAAGGATTCTTTCCGTTTGCTTGAACAACGGAATAGAATGACTGCCTCCCTGATTCCAAATATAAACTACTACCGTCGTATTGTCGGACAAAATTTGAACGTGTGTGTTCTGAATAACGTCCATCCAATGACGTAACGCAAGCCAAATTGACATCATTTCTTTGATATTTATGTGCTTGCCTAAAAATTGAGGATCCCAAAGACCCTGGCACTTCGAATCCGACGGGCATAGTGTCACACCCCAACCTGTTTGACTGGCATCCGTCATAATAGTAAAACTCGGATCCAGCAATTGCAGTGGAACTCCGAGTTAACCACTGGATGTCTGCCCAAGTCTGAATCTCTTGTTTCACTTGGTCTGACAAGAGGATGTCCGCATTGAGCGAATGAGTCTTCACTTTCCAATTCTGAGTCAGAAAGATTTGGAGAGGACGAGTGCGTAGCCGCCCCATTGGAATGAGATCCGTGGCAGCTCCGCACAGACCTATCAGTCTCATGAATTCTCTCACTGTAACCTTCTCTGAGTTTAGACAATAGCGAGCATAACAACTGACTAATTTCGCTCTGGTTAACGGCAGATGAACGAGATTGTTGTGCGTCTCGAAGCTCATCCCCAGGTGGGTGAATGACTTGGACGGCACCAAATCCGACTTCTGTTCGTTTACTATAAAACCGAGACATCGGAGCAATAGTAGAAGATTCTGCACATCGTTCTGAAGCGTTAACTCGTTGCCGTACCTCTGAAGAATATTGTCCAGGTAGGCTGACGGTACCACAGACGAATGAGCTTGGAAGTTAGTCATGACAGAGTTCATTATCCGAGTGAAAGCCCAGGGCGCTAGATTCAGACCGAAGCACATCGCACGGAACTGATATACAACACTTAGAACAGCGAAACGAAGATACTTTCTGAACGCCGGATGTACCATGACGTGAAAGTACGCATCCTTGAGATCTATGCTCGCAGCATAGTTGTTCACTCGAATGCTCGTTTTGACCGATCGAATGGTCTCCATATAAAATTTTGGAGCCACAATCAGCTTGTTTATCCAGCTTAAATCTATTGCTGGACGGAACGACCCGTCAGGTTTGGGAACCAGAAACAGATGGCTGTAGAAACCTGGAGATTCCCGGTTTTCTATGACCTCTATCGCGTTCTTCTGTAAAAGAGACTGAACTTCTGAAAGAAGTTCGGCTCTTTTTAGAATATTCGACGGAAGTTGAGTCCATCTTGGACTTCAAGTTAACAGAGGTTTTCCTTTGAAGGACTGTTTCAGTCCTTCCGCAATTACCCTTCGAACCCAAGGGTCCTCCATAATCAATTCCCAATTTTGTAAATAACTCGACAACCTTCCGCCCACAGGAACGCGACAGAGGTCTACACCATCACTTCCTGGACCTGCGAGGCTTGTGGAAGGAGAAACCACGTCCTCCCCGACCCGTACCTCACGCCGTCGACCTAGGGGCGTCTGACCTATTATTACGGCCAGCGTTATGGCCCCTGCTAGAGTCGCTGCCTTGACGGTCTCGAGAATAAGGCCTAGAGGGCACGTATCCATCTCTAAAGGAACTTCCCCTGGACGTGCTCGTCCCAGAAGATCCAGGCCTACTTTTTTCTGCTGGTTCCGACTTATTAGAAGCGGACTTACAAAGCAGAGAGTCTGAAGCTTTCTTAGTTAACTTATCGTAAATAGCAGAAAGCTTGCCGTCAAAGAGAAGCTCTCCGAAGACCGGAGCGACTCTAAGAGAGTTTTTCACCTTACTATCCACTCTCGTGGACGTAGCTAGGGCTCCATCACATCTAACCAACTCCAGATTAGCCACTGAAAGGGCGGAGTTTTATGTAGAATAGGCAATAGCCCTTGACAGAACTCTCAAAGACGTTTGTGTAGTTTCCAAGGTAGAGCTATGAATAGACATAGACGACGGCATGGATAATTCAAGGTCTTCAGCTTGGTCGTCTAGATGCAGAGGAACTCTCTGAACGCCCTGTCCTGCCGTTTCAAATCTATTCCTTGAATTAATGAAAGGCAGATTAAGAGCATTAGCCGATAGGAAGGCTGACTTGCCCGATTTACCAGCAAGTTTATTGATAGTGTCATTTAAAAGTTCAAACGTGTGTCCAGTGGCGTTATAAGTCTCCTATTTGGCTGAGCAGCATCCTTGTCCGCTGGAACAACATCAGGAAGAAAATGCAGGATTAACTCGACGGCGATTTTGTGTTGTTCCGAAAGGGAGAACTCCAATTCATCCATATCCCTTTCACCATCCAGACGGACCTCCTGGATATCTTGGTCATCCGCTCCTGATCCAGCTGCGGAACGCACCAACCCAGCATCATCAGATTCTTCCTGCTCTGATAGGGCTTCTGCCGGATGCTGGGATGCTGCTATGATTTGTGTCTTACGTGATTTAGCTGCAGGAAGCTCTGTGGACGTTGTCTCTTGCATACTTCTCTTATGCAAATGTCCAGATGAGGGTGGCCTCGAATCCTTGGCTATCGGATGGCGTGACCTGGCTGTCAAGGAATCTCTGGAAGGCGATGCCGGCTGGATATCGGCGGTCACTTAGCCAAGATGCGGTCGAGTGCGCTGACGTGAGGAGGAAGAAGCCCTTGATACAGTCTCTCTGGACTGTTTATACACCGGAGCGTCCCGAGGGGTGGATGTAAGCTCCGACTGACGAACGTTTTGTACAACAACATCCAGACCGCGATGTTGTTGTACGAGAGAGAGACCTCTCTCGCTCGCAGCCCGTGCGGCGCTGGACAAGCTAGGGACCGAACCCAAAGGCTTCTTCCATCCTAAACCAAGTTCTGTTGTCACTGGGTGTGCCTGTGGAATGTTTATAGTGCTCGCAACACACCCTTATTTCCTTCCTGGACCGCAATGAACGAACCCAGATGCTGTACCATTCGGTAAATGGACGTGACACCGGGCGAGCTAGCGGACGTAGACGCCAACGCCGTCGACCCTACAAGGGGCCTCTTAGGCAATTGCAGTATATCCATGAGCACTTTCGCCGCTAGCTCTTCTCTGGATTGTGACGACAGACGCGCACTGGTAGACGGCATCACGGAAACATCACCCAATTCTTGTTCCTCTGAAAAAGAGAGTGAAAAACTTGAGTGACCCTTGTGGAGAGAGGACCGGCATGTCCCTCTCCCCACTAACAACATACCGTAACACATTTGTCCAACGTTTGTCATCCCAATTGATACATACAGAACAAGGATTAGTGCGGGTACATTGACTACAATTAATGCAGAAATCATGAGAACCAGAGGAAGACTTCCTTCCATTACAATTTGAACAATAATCTTTCATTGTAAAAATAATCAATCATAGTACCCGCAATAAACCTTGTAAACAAAGATACATAATATAAAAATCCATTATAATATGAAAAAACAATTCAAAAAGAAAAAATTTTTTGAAAAAAATTTTTCAGAAGAGCCCAAGTTTCCAAAGGGAACCCAGAGCCCAAATGGATCCCAAAAAAGCCTAAGTGTGTACAAAAATTTTAAATCATTCTGAAAAAATTAATGTAACACTTACGGACAATATTAATGTATCTTACTATGAAATAATCAAGGCAGAAGACAAGGAATCACTTATCAGAAGTAACCGTTGTCAACATAAACAAAAAGTGTAAACAAACCAGAAAACTGACTCCAGGCACTGGTAAACATGGCCCAGTAATCAGTGTCTAATTTAAACACTATCTGATGCTAAACAGAGCCTTCCCCAGAAGAGACTGCAGAGCATCAGATGGTAGATGCAGACCAAAACGCCTAAACACCTCTAGGGTGAAGACGTAAACATGGGGAAAGAACAGAAAATAATTCTGTTTCCAAGCCAAAACTCCCAAGAAATTATAGTAATAAAGATTACAAAAAATAAGCCAAAAGCTTGGGAGAATAGCTAGGGGGAATGAAGGAAAGGGAGAGAGGAAACACTGAACAAACAATGGAACATTCATAGCAAGAATGACAACAACAGGGCTATGCCTCGAAAATAGGCAACATGAATAAATTTTCATAAAAAAATTTTAAGTTACAGCCCTGAACATCAGAAACCACTGTTTTTCTCCTCTCCTCATCCTAAATGCACTTCATATCCACAATTTCTCTCATAATTATGTGTCTGGCATCAATAAAACTGAGATTTACAGCACAAATATCAGTGAGGTGACACTGTTTACAGGGCCAAACAAAGAATGACATTTTGGCAGGAATTTCGAGACCTCCTTGCAGAGTACAGTAAAAGTATGGAGGACCTACCAGGACATCTAATTTTCGTTTTTGATGCAAATTTGGGGGATTGGTGGGGCCCTGAATTTAATGGAGTTTGCACCAGCTAAGTCTGGGTCATTGGTACAGTATAAAAGTATACATCTTTCTTTGATGAAAAATCAAAACAATATGATGTGAGCTCATTGATGATTAAATCAGCTTTTATCAGTTCTTATATTTAATCACAGCATTGTTATTACACTGGAGTCATAATTAGCACATGAACACATTATAATGATTAGTTTTCAGTACATGTGCAACACTTTTTTATTACAGCAATGTTAAATACCCAGTATATCAGGAACCCCCCACCCCACCTTACCCCTAGTTCAAGTAAGACAACTTACTGAGACGTCATGTGAGGATTTCATCACCTATGCTAAGGAGGCGACCTGGGAATTCAAAGTCTTAAGCCCAACCCTTAGCATAGGCCTACTTATAATTATAATAAATATTTTCCAGTATGTTCTATTTTGTATACTGCAGAAAGTCAGAGTTATCTTTGTAGAACTTTATATTTGTATCATTCCAGTATGTTTTACATTTATATAAATATGTTAATGCATTAAATTCGGTTATTTTTACTCACATATTGTTATATTTACTTGGCTCAAGACAGTCATAACCCTGTGTACGAAACATCCAAGCTTGTGTACGAAATGTCCTAAACGGTTTGTGTACGAAACGTTCTGAAATGCCCATGTACAAAAGTTCCAGCTCCCCTCTAGAACAATGGGTCATATAATTTTTTAACACACCCCTTTCATGACTCGCGACATATTCCTGCCATAATTTCATTGTGAGGAATAGGTAGATGTAAACGTGTAACTGTTTGTGACATTTGTCTTAACAGAAAACAGAAAAAGATACTAAAGAAATTATAAATTCAAAGTAATTTGTATATTTTTTATACTTACCAATGGCCCAGACCAGCTGGTGCTAACTCAAAAATTAATCCAGGGCCAAGCACAAATTTTGCTCCCCAATCCCCCAAATTTGCATGCAAAACCGAAAACTTCATGTCCTATCTGGTCCTTCATATTTTTGCGAACTGCGCATGCGCAGTATCCAGGAAGACACCAAAATTGGCGCCAACCATCTTTCTTTCAGGAAAATGCCTGCTAAATGTTGCAAACAGCAGGTAGGTATGAGTGCCTACTCATGGGAGGGCCATCCCCATCTGGGCCATTGGTAAGTATAAAAAATATACAAATTACTTTGAATTTATAATATTTTTATACAACAACCAATGGCCCAGACTAGCTGAATCGTAAAAAGGCTGAGGGGCCTAGGACATAGAGGAAAATCCAATTACTCAATCACTTCATAAAGGATTTCTCCTACAGGAGAAAAGGAGAGAAAGGAATTATATATGTCTTTCTCATTTGCGAGAAATGAGAAAGACATAACACCAACAATGTAAATGAGTATTACATATTATATAATTCTCCATTTAATGCCAGCATAACCTGTTATGCTAATTCGGTGAGGGGAAGCCAATATATAAAGACAGTCCAGAGAATGGGACTCTTTATACTCATTTAAAAGTGTCCGAGGATTTATATTAATGCCCGTTTGACATGTGACATATACAAATGCTTCACAGTGAGCTACACTTTAAAAACAATACATAAATGAGACATATTATTTGCTTCACACCGAGCTACACATTAAAACCATCCCAGCACCTACTCAGGACTACTGACTCCGGAGGAGGTCTTCCCTTGCTTTTCATCATAAAGCCAGATGATCATAAGGGAAAAAAACGTCTCCACCATCCCCCCCCCCCCTCCCCCACCCACTTCCCCTTGTTCTGAGGTATATGACCTCAGAACGAAGAGGGCAGCGGAACAGCGTCACTGCTGGAACGGGTTGCCTAAATAACTATAGATGCAATCATTTAGTGGACGACATTCTGAGCAACAGATAGAGGACCACAAATCTAAGGTCACCAGGGATGGACACTAAATTTCTAAGGTAAAACTTGGTAAATGTAGAAGGCTGTGTCCAGTACATAGCTTTCATGAGATCAGTAATGGCTATACTGTTAGAACTTAGATGTGAGTCTTCCATGGAAGACGTGTGTCACCTGGCGTTTCAGACAGAATTCTGAGTGGAAAAGGGGCATAACTCTGGAAAAAATACAGCGGATCAAAAAATAAAATAGGAGGTGCACAATGCCATTATGTGATAAAGAATCGCTGAAAGTTTCATCAAAATCCATTCATAGGTTAAAGAGGAGTGGCGGATAAGAGAAAGTGTGACGCGGACGACGCAAGACGACAAAAGTAATCCCTATATGTCACTCCCCACTTCGTGGGGCGGCGACACAATAAGCCCAAGAAGTGGGCAGCGCTCTAACTTCATGCGCTGATATCTTATTTACAGAACGTTGATCCGAAGATAGACTTTCACAGGCAATGCATATTGCCAACTGAATCCATCTAGCAATAGAATGAACAGAAATATCTCTTCTGTTAGAAATCAATGAAAGAAAGAAGCGTTTTCTTCCTTTTCTTATAAACTCTGATTGGCATTTATATATGCGCATAGCCCTGATTGTCCGTAGACAGCAGAGCTTTTATGGTAATATGCTCAGGCCGTTTATCTGGAGCCTGGTTCTTAGCCAAAAATCCCACTTCTGTAGTTAAAGTAATGGTATTACTCACACTATTGTAGTGCGATTCGTCAACAGATAAAGCATGAAGTTCGCTAACTCTTCTAGTGGATGCAAAGGCTAAGAGAAATGCTGTTTTATAGGTCAAGAATTTGAACTCTACAACGTCCAACGGCTCAAACGGAGCTTCCTTAAGCCCCAACAGAATTCAAGCCAAATTCCACTTAGGAATTAATCTGAGGGTTCTAAGTATATTTATAGAGAAATTTCTAACCAGTTTGGATAATGAAGCATTAAATCCAATTGCCAAGTTATCATGATGAGCGTAAGTGCCCGATAACATAGACCTATAGCCCTTAATAGTGATGGGCTGCAGTTTGAGAACGTCAAAACAGACAGACCAGAAAGTTGGCAATATCTGGTATGGACAGATCATAGATGTCTATCAACTGATCCTGACACCAATGGAAGAAAACCTTCCACTTTGCTGCATAATTCAGCAAAGAGGAGGACCTCCTGCATTTAGAAATTGCATCCACTGCTCATCCTGTAAATTACTTGCCGTGCAAAAAGGACTGCACAACGGAAATATGTGAAGGTTGAGACCTTCTGGGTTGTGATGCAGTGTGCGTGACTTCCCGTGATAAAGAAGGTCCTCTCGCAGAGGAAACTTCCGGGGAATGTCCCATAACGACAGAGATGCTACCAGCAGAATTTTGCAACGAGACTGCTTGATTTTTAACGGAATCTGCTGAATCAACGGAGTTGGGGGATATGCATATCCTATCGTTCCATCCCATGAGATTGACAGAGCGTCCACTGCGTGTGCTCGATGGTCTGGACATGGCGACTCATACGTCTGCAACTGATTGTTGAGGTGTGTCATGAACAAATCTATCATAGGTCGATCCCACTGGTAGCAAATCTGTCTGAATACCCACTTGTTGAGTGTCCACTCCAATGGCAACAGGAGACCTTTCCGAGAGAGCAAGACTGCTAGTACGTTCAGACGACCCGGTATTTTATGGACCAATAGTTGAACATGATGATTCACAACATACAGAAGAATTTTCTATGTTAGTTCGCATAACGGAATCGAATGAATGTCTTCCTGGTTCCTGATATACGCTACTACTGTCGAGTTGTCCGACAATATCTGAACATGAGCGTCTGCTATAATGTGAATCCAACGTAGTGCTAACCATATTGACATCATCTCTTTGATGTTTATGTGTTTCTCTAGGAACTGAAGGTCCCAAAGACCCTGACAATTTGTGTCTGTCGGGCTCAGGCTCGCGCCCCAACCCGTTTGGGTCATATCCGTCATAATCGTGAAAGCCGGATCCGGCAACTGCAGCGGAACTCCCTGACTTAATCACTGAATATCTGTCCAAATCTGGACCTTTTGTTTACCAGGTCTGTTAAAACAATACTGGTCTCGAGTAAATGCGTCTTCACACTCCAGTTCTGGGTAAAGAATATCTGGAGGGGAATTCCCTCGCTGTTAATGCGTCTAAGTGTAGACAAAAGCGAGCAAAACAACTGACTAATTTTGCTCTGGTTAACGACAGACGAACCAGATTGTTGTGAGTCTCAAAGCTCATTCCCAAGTGAATGAACGACTTGGAACGGAGATAGATCCGACTTCTTCTCGTTTACAATGAAGCCGAGATGTCAGAGCAGAAGAGGCAGACTCTGGACATCGTTCTGAAGAATAGTTTTGTTGCTGTATCTCTGAAGAATGTCGTCCAAGAAAGTCGACATTACCGCAGATGAATGAGCTCAGAAGTAAGACATTACCGAGTTCATTATTCGAGTGAAAGCCCAAGGTGCCAGGTTCAGACCGAAGCACATCGCTCGGAACTGATACACTATCCCTTGAATGGAAAACCGCAGGTACTTTCTGTATGCCAGATGTACCAGGACATGAAAGTACGCATCTTTTAGATCTATGCTTGCCGCATAGTCGTTCACTCGAATGTTCGCCCCCACCGACCAAATGGTCTCCATATAGAACTTTGGAGCCACGATAAGCTTGTTTATCCAGCTCAAGTCTATTACCGGTCGGAACGAGCTGTCTGGCTTCGGTAAGAGGAACAGGTGATGGTAGAATCCTAGAGAATATTGATTCTCGACTACCTCTATTGCTTTCTTTGATAAGAGAGCCTGTACCTCTGCTAGGAGAGACTCTTTTGCAAGGATTTGACAGAAGAGTTGTCCACCACAGACACCTTGTTAGTGGTGGTTTTGCTTGGAAAGATAGCCGTAGGCCGTCCCAGATTACACTTCTCAGCTACTGGTCTTCCGTAATTGTTATCCAGTTTGTTGCGAATCTTGATAACCTTCCGCCAACTGGCAAGCAATAGAGGACCTGACCATCACCTGTAGGACCTGCGAGGCTTACGGGAGGAGAAACCACGTCCCCCTTGCAAAGAGCCTCGACCCGTCAGCTTAGGGGCATCTGACTGGTAGTCTCGATCAGACCTACACCTCTTTCCCGGGTCGCTGTATTGATGATCTCTAGAGTAATTATAGGAGGGTTTCCTATACCCTTGCGAGGAGTCCCATTTTGACGATTTCTGTCTGGGATGTCCTCCTTTACTCTTTTCTGCTGTAGCGGGTCGATTAGATGCCAACTTTAGAAGCAGAGTATTTGACGCTTTCTTTGTAGTTTGGTCATAAACCAATGAAAGCTTGTCGTCAAATATTGTGTGTCTGGAGACAGGAGCGTCACATTAAGAGTTTTTCACCTTGTCATCTATTAAAGATGACGACGCAAGGGCACCGTCACATCTGATTAACTCCAAATTAGCCACTGTTAAGGCAGAGTTATACGCGGTAAACATAATTGCCATGGAAAGAACTCTTATAAAGAGGTACGAACATCCTCAAATTCCTTCCTGTTGAGACGTTGCGCAACAGCTTTTGAAAGGTGATCTACTTAAGACATAGCATCCAAATTCGCTCCATTTGAAGAAATTGCCGTCTCAATTGTGTCTGGGCGAATTGTGAATGACCCAGGCAAGGACAGCTCTAGATCCTCGGCCTGTTCATCCAAATGCAGAGGAACTTTCTGTACATCTTCTCCAACCATTTTAAATGAACGTGGTCCAAGAAACGGTAAATTTATGGAAGATGATGTCAAGAAACCACCTTTCTTCTTCCCACTGGAGAGTTTGAATATGGTGTCGTCTAAATGGCCGAAGGCCTGCGACACCTGTCTAGACTGAATTGGAAAAGACAGGACCTCCTTTGTCCGGATAAAGTCTAAGACCAACGACACCAGTGGTTTCTTTCTAGTAGTCGCAGCATTCTGTTTCGCAGGAACAAATTCAGGGTAGAATTGATGGATTAAATCCATTGCAACCATGTGCTGTTCCGAAAGGGAAGTGTAATCTTCTTCCATATCCCTTTCACCATCTGATTGAATCAGTTGTGACTCTTGGTCTGCTGCATCTGAATGTGCAGATGACTGGACCGACCCAGCACCGTCTGACAGCTCAGGTTCTGAGACTGAAGTAGGCTGCTCCTGCTGGGATGCTGCAATGAGCTGCGCAATCTGCGACTGCAAGTTCGTTACGGAGGCTTGAGGAGCAGCGGTCTTCTGTTTCTTGGCCGCCTGCTGCTCCTGGGACTGTGTGTCCGAGATGGCTCTTTTCTCTGGATGTCCCGATAAATGAGGCCTCGTCTTCGCAGACGATGAGTGGTCCCTTCTCGGCAAGGCAGGCTGGATATCCGAAGTCGTGAAGCTAAGGTGAGGTCGTGCTTTGAAGATGACATTGTAGAAGCCGTAACTGCAGCCAAGGCCGGCTGCGATCTATGTGGAGCATCCCGAACGGAAGGCGTGGACGTATGCTCCGACTCTCGCAAGTTTTTAATCTCAACATCTGGCCCCAGATGCTGCTGGGAAAGAGAGGGGTCTCTCTCACACCTCACCGAGCTTCACATGGTACTTGCAGGCTTCTTCTTCTGTTCCGTCATCGCTGGGTGAGCATGTTTATGTTTTAAGGTGCTTGCTCTACCCAATCCACTCCTCTCGACTGCAATGGACACACCCGGCGTCACGTTACCCACGGACAGAGTAACCGCTTCACTGGTCGAGCTAGCTGGTGACAGTGGACTAAAACCATCGGATAGTGGCTTTATGCCCTGTCTGGTATTCATGAGCACCTTGGCAGATAGCTCTGTTTGCTCATCTGAGCACGACGACGGTAGCACACTTCTCTAGGCATCACGTAAACATCACCATGTTCTTGTTCCTCTGAAAAAGAAACAGAGAAACCTGAATGACTTTGCGGCGAGAGAACTTGCATTGGCCTCTTGCTGCTAACAACGTACCGTGACACCCGCGTCCAACGTTTGTCATCCCATCCAACACATGTAGGACAAGAATTAGTGGGAGTACATCAACTACAAGCAAGGCAAAATGCATGTAAATCGGAGGTAGACTTCCGAGCCATGCATTTTGAGCAAAAAGCTTTCATAATGAATCAAAACAAAGTCAACAGTACTTCCACCAATTCCACAATAAATATATAATAAAGATACATAATAAATCACATTAAAAATAAAAGCTCAAGTTCCCAAAGGGAACAGACGAGCCCAAGGGTATCCCGATAGAACCTAAGTGTGGACAAAATTCCAAAAATTACTGCTACACTATCGGAATAACATATGTATCTTACAACAATCCTACAGTAATATTATAAATTTACAGTAATTTGTATATTTTTATACTTACCAATGGCCCGGACTACCTGGTGCTTAACTCAATGTTATTAAGGGCCAAACACAAATTTTGAACCCCTCCAATCCCCCAAATTTGCTTGCAAAACCAAAAATTAAAAGTCCTATCTGGCCCTCCATACATTTACTCTCCATGCATACGCAGACGTCAGGAAGTGACCATCATTCTTTGAAAAAGAGAGTACCACATAAAAATTCAGCGGTGAGGTATGAGTGCCCACTCATGGGAGGGCCATCTCCGTCTGGGCCATTGGTAAGTATAAAAATATACAAATTACTGTAAATTTATAATATTTTTACACTGTAAACCAATGGCCCAGACTAGCTGAATTGTAAAAAGGTGGAGGGCCTAGGACTTCAGAATTAATATATCAACATAGTTCCAATCCTGTAATCCAAGGTGAAAGGAAATTAAAATTATTAGGAATTACATGTATTTCTCTCTATACAGAAATAGAGAAGACATATCACACAAAAAGGAGCCCAGTTCAAGTAATTCCATATACTTAGCATGAAGACTTTGCTAATTTGATGTATCGAGTTCTCAATTTTTATGGTTAGCCCAGACTAAGCCCCAAAAATTAGGATGGCATATTAGAGAATGAGAGAATATCCCCCACAAACATACCCCTTACACAATTAAACTCCAGCTGTATGCAGAATATAATTACAGACAAAACAGCTTCCTTCGTAGTTACATACCTATCAAGCCAGAGGAGAGGTAAACAAGAGGCCCCACGGGGCCTGAAGCGCTCATCTTGTACAGAACACAATTTAAACAGAGTCCAAGAATGAGACTACATTAAGCAAGCCATCTCCATAGGCTACACTGTCAATCTTTGAGTCCCTCAGGAGTGACAAAAATAATCTGGGCATCATGCCTTTTCTTCAGTTGATCATAAGTAAAATGTAGAGCTCCCCTATGAAGCCCCTTGATACAACCTATGTGGATTAATCTTAGTACCTCTAGAGGGTATTGAATACAAAATTTTTAATTCTTCAGCAAAATGGCCAATTCCGGCTCCCATAGAGAGCCCAAATATTAACCCAGGCTCTTGATTTGAACACACTTAAATCTGACTTCCCTAGAGATGCTGTGTACCGAATATGAAAGCATTCTGACTGTTGGATCTGAAGAAGAGAAATTGTAAAGAAATTTCTTCGAATTGCACCAAGTTCAAATTTGGGCTACCATAGTGAGCCCAAATATTAACCTATGGATCCGATTTGAACAAACTTGAATCTGACTCCCCTAGAGATGTTGTATACCAAATGTGAAAGCATTCTGACAAGTGAATCTGAAGAAGATTTTTGAAGAAATTCCCTCATATTGTACTAAGTTAAATTTCATGTTCCCATATGGAGCCCAAAAATTAACCTAGGCACTCGAATTGAACAACCTGGAATCTGCCCCCCCTGCCCTCCTAGAGATGTTGTATACCAAATATAAAAGCATTCCGACTGGGGATCTGAAGAAGAAGATTTTTAAAGAAATTTCCTCATATTGCACTAAGTAAAAATTTGGGCTACCATAGTGAGCCCAAATATATACCTAGGGATCTGATTTGAACAAACTTGAATCTGACCCCCATAGAGATGTTGCATACCAAATATCAAAGCATTCTGACTGATGGATCTGAAGAAGAAGATTTTTTTAAATTACCCTCCATATTGAACAAAGATAAAATTTGGGCTTCCATAGGAAGCCCAAATATTAACCTAGGGACTTGGTTTGAACAATCTAGAATCTGACCCTCATAACAATGATGTATACCAAATATTAAAAGATTCTGACTGGTGGTTCTGAAGAAGATTTTTAAAGAATATTCCCCATATTACCCTATGTTAAAACTTCGGGCTTCTGTAGAGAGCCCAAATATGAACCAATGAGCTTTATTTCAACAAAATTTTATCTGACCCCCATATGAATGATGTATTCCAAATATCAAAAGATTCTGAGGATTGGTTCTGGAGAAAAGATTTTTAAAAATTTTTGCAAATATGCTGACTCAGCACTTTTTCGATACCCAGTACAGAACACCCTAACATATCTGAGGCAATTTTTTTTTACCATTCAATTCTACTGGTCATAAGGATACTTCATACCAAATAAAAGCTCTCTGTTCCATGAGGTTTGGGAAATATGGGCGTTTGAAAATATTTCTATTTTTAGCTCCCAGGGTTCCCATGGGGATGCGGGATTTTTTTTTTTTTTGCATGGGTCAAGTACTTATGACCCAATACTACCACAAACCAAATTTGTTTCATACCGGACCATCGGTTCAGAAAATAGAAATTTTGGGCGGGGCCAAAAATCTTACACCTCCTATTACAAAGCCAAATATTACCTCACGAACTTCGTTTGAACAAACTTGACTCTACACCTCATATAGAAGCTCCATAGCAAATATCAAGTCATTGTACACACTGGTTCTTGAGAAGAAGATTTTAAAAATATTTTGGAGCATATTCCCCCACTCCCTCCCTATGGGGCTGGGCATGCCGAGTTGAACAAAAAAGAAATGCCCCTTTGGGACCATCACTCACACAAACTTTCACTTGAATTGGCCCAGTGGCTTTGGAGGAGAAGAGCAAAACATGGTGTTGACGGACGACGGACGGAGAACGATGAGATTAGCTCAGCTTGACTTTGTCAAGATGAGCTAAAAGTTAAAAAATTTATAGTAATTTATATATTTTTTATACTTACCAATGACCCAGACATAGCTGGTGCTAACTCTTAAAATATAGGGCCAAACACAAATTTTGCCCCCCAATCCCCAAAATTTGCATCTAAAACTAAAGAAAACATGTCCTGAGAGGCCCTCCACACTTCGCCCCTACTGCACATGCGCAGTGTCAAGGACGTTCCGAAATTGGCGCCATTTATCATTCTAATAACCAGTGCCTGGTAAGCGCTATGTACTCAGCGGGGAGGCAAGAGTTCCCAACTCCTGGGAGGGCCATCCCCGTCTGGGTCATTGGTAAGTATAAAAAATATATAAATTACTATAAATTTTTTAACATTTTTATACTGTACCAATGACCCAGACATAGCTGAATAGTAAAAAGGCTGGAGGGCCAAGGACATAGAGCAAAATGGAATACGCTCAATAAAATAAAATAGAGTCATCCCCTGTAGGGAAAAGAAGTAATAGGCCTTACATGTATCTTTCTTATTTATGATAAATTAGAAAGATACAACACCTTCCAAAAATTGAGCTTCATACATCCATGTACTCTATTAATATCCAATAATCCTTATACTAATAATTTTTAAAGTAAGCCAATAATAAAGTAAGTCTAGAGAATAGAGACTCTTATACTCCTAAAAGTGTGTGAGAATTGCATAATCATGTCCGTTGACATATGCAATATTCAAAAGCTATACTTTAAAAACTAAGACTTGAATGAATTTTATAAACTTAAACTTCTCACTAAACAACCATCCCAATAACAGCTCAGAATTACTAACTCCGGAGGAGGTATCCCCTTGTTTTCATAGTAAAAACAGGTGACCCAAGGGAACACCCTCCCCCCCCCCCCTTTTTCTTGCCCTGGGTCAAATAGCCCAGAGCGAAGAGGGCAGCCGAACGGAGACACTGCCGAAACAGACAGCCTACCTAGCTATAGTAGCAACTGTTAAGTGAATGACATTCTGAGCAGTAGATAATAGACCTAACAATAGAGGCCTCCAGAAATGGACTCGATATTTCTGAGATAAAATTCATGAATGGATGGCTGAGCGCAATGAGCAGCCTTCAAAAATCTATAATAGAACACTATTAAAGTAAGCCCAAGAAGTAGAAGAACTCTTACTTCATGAGCCGAAATCTTAAGCACAACTGCTAAGCCAATGATATACCATACGCAGTACGCTAGTTAATAGAATCCATTAACAATAAAATGGAGCGTAACGTCCTTCTACTAGACATCAAAGACAGAAGAAGCTTACGCCCTTGTAATAAACAGATATCTGTTTATAAATACATAAACTGTACCCGGAAAGAGTAAAGGCCTATGCCCATACGAAGACGGAAGGACCTTAAAATAATAGGTTCCGGATAATAGGAGCCTAACTCTTATGCAACAATCCAACCTAAATAGTAACGGAAGTATTGATTCCGAAACTATGAAAGTGAAAATCATCCATCGATAGTGCATGAAACTCACTGACTCTACAGTAAAAGAGAAACCAACATAATTACTGTCTAAAAGGTCAGAATTTGAAAACTACTGTTTCCAGAGGCTCAAATGATTACTTAGCTAAATAAGAACCTGAAGTTAAAATCCGTATAGAAATTTAATCTAAAGATTCTAAGTCTATTTATCAAAAAGTTACTAACTGACTTAGATAAAGAGACAAAAGACTCAATTGTAAACTATCGTAGAGTGCATAGGTATGAGGTAACATAAACCTATAACCTAAATAACAACAGGCTGCAGTAGATCTTGTGAAACAAGTATACTAAAAAATAGCAATGAGTAGTATGGAGGGATCAACCATATGAACATAATGATCCCTACACCACGACGGAAGAGCCTCCACTTTAATCGCATAGAATAGCGAAGAAGAGGATCTCCTATAGTAAGAAATCGCGTCCAAAGCTCGTCCAGTACAGTGCTTACAATGCAATACGGACCACACAACGGAATACATGAAGGTTGCGACCTTGCTGGTTGTGATAAAGATGACACGATTTACCCAGTGAAAAAAGATCCTCACATAGAGGAAGATTTCACGTTAAGATCCACAGTAGACAAGAGAGTAAATTACTCATGATCTCTGTGAAGATAGAGATGCTATCAACAGAAATGTATTGTGGTTGTTTATCTTAGCAATACCTGCTAAAAACAACAGCGCCGGAGGATACGCGTATCCTAACATTCTGTCCTATAGATCAATAGAGCGTTAACAGTATTAGCTCAGAGATCTGGACAAGCCAACACATACGTCTGCAATTGATTAGCCAGCTGTGTCATAAATAAAACATCATTGGGCGCTCCCATAGATAGCAAATCTGATTGAATACTTGTTTGTTGAGAGTCCATTCTGACAGCAACAAGCGACCCGTAAGAGAACGGGAGTGCGATAAAACAATCAGACGACCCAGAATATGACGGACCAAAACTGAACTTGGTGTACTATAACCAACAAACGGATTCTTTCCATTAAATTGAATAACGGAAACGAAAGAGTGCCTCCCTGGTTCCGGAGATACGCCACTACTGTCGAATTAAAGGACAGGAATTTGGGCATGCGTTTCTGAATAATGTTCATGCAATGACATAAAGCAAGCCTAAAAAAACATTATTCCGCGGAAGTTAACTGATAGCTAAAAGACTGCGGAACCCAAAGACCCTGGCACTTCGAATCCGTAGGGATCAGTATATATCCCAATCTGTTTGACTGGCAACCGTCATAACAGCCACACTCGGGTCCGGCAACTGCGGCGGCACTCTCTGAGTCAACCACCGAATGTTTGCCCCAGTCTGAATCTCTTGTAACACTAGATAGACAAGAGAATGTATAAATCAAGCAATTCATGGATTGCCGGAAAGTTGCCGTCGAAGAGAAGCTCCTCCGAGAACGAAGCGACTCTGAGAGAGTTCTTAACCTACTATCCATGCGTGGATGTAGCTAGGGCTGCCTCACGTCTAACCAACTCCAATCAGCCACTGAAGGGCGGAGTTATACGTGAACAAACTACTGCCCTCAAAAGAAATTACATTGAGAATAATATCCCGTAAATCTTTTCTTGAAGACGTAATGATAACGCCTCAGTAAGGCGGATTACGTATAATAAAGCGTCTAAGTTAAGTCTAATATACATAATGTCGTTCCCAACATTGAAATTGGAAAAGACATAAACGGTGAAAAAGAATATATGCAGTCTTTAATCACACCGTCTAGACGCATATGAACTCTCGGTATGCCCTGCTCTGCCAAAATAAACTATATGTAAAAAAAGATAAAATGGCAGAAATGAGCCACGCGGACAAGAAACTAAACTATCATGCTTAGTAGCCGTCTTGTATATATATATAAATATATAGCGTCGAAAAATAAAACACATGTTGTAATGACAATATTGGACTGCGTCGGTAAGTCAGGGACAAAGTCCCTGTACCGATCGAAAAATCCGAGTCCAATGACGCTATAAGTCTCTTATCCAAGATCGCAGCAATGAAGTCCGAAAAATAATCACTGGAAGAAATGCCAGAAGATATGAAAGGCATCTTCCGATACTACTAAAGGGAAAACTCGAAATCTTTCGAATCCCTTTCGCCATCCTGTCGGACCCTATAAAGCGTTCGGTCGTCCGTAGCTTGATGCAACCGCGGACCGCACCGACCCAGCGCCGTCGGATAATTCCTGATTCGACCGAGAAACCGTCAATTGCTGGGATGCTGCGAAACAACTGTGCTAACTCGGATAGCACGTCCGTCACTGAGGCCTGAGGAGCAGCGGTCTTACGATGCATTGCCGCAGGAAGCTCCGAGATCGTTACCCCGTGCATACTTCCAATATGCGAGCGAACGGAGTGTATAGGCCTCGTGTCCCTTGGCTACCGGATGGCGCGACCTATTCGCTGTGGAATCACTGAATGCCGAAACTGATCGGATACTCGAGGTCACGTAGCCAATGTGCGGTCGTGTGCCCTGCTGTGAGGATGAGGAAGCATTAAAGACAGTCTCTCGGACTGTCAATATAACGGAGCGTCCCGAGCAACGGACATATGCTCCGAATGTAAAATATCTGAACCACAACATGCGGTCCCCTATGTTGTTGGCTTCCTCCGATCTGTCCTCAATCTGCCGTCACTGGGTGAGTACTAAAGTAATTAAAGTGCTCGCATCACCCAAATCTCCTTCCTAGACCGCAACGGACAAACCCGGCAGCCGAACCATTCGATGAATGTACGCAACACCGGGTGAGCTAGCGAATGTCACTCCGTAAGCGATAGACATATTCCATGAGCACTTATTGCCGCTAACTCTTCATTAACTATGACGACAGAGGCACACTTTTGAAAGACATCTCCATAACTCTTCGAACAAGAAACCAGAAATGCTTGGATAGCAAGCATAAAATAATAATATATATAGCGTCGTTCAATAATTCGAAAGTTTGTGTGACATTATTGGACTATGTCGGAACTGAGGGACGATGTCCCTGAACCGAACCAAAAATTTCTAAGTCCACCGACGCTATCAGTTTCTTATCCGGCATCGCAGCATATGTTGTTCCGAAAGGGAAAGCTTGAAATCCACCGAATCCCTTTCGGTATCCCGTCGGACCGGATGAAACTTTCGGACGTCCGTACCCGCTTCCGCGGAGCGTCCCGACCCAGCATCGTCGGATAAAATATATGCGACAGATTCAGTTGATGCTGGGATGCTGCGATAAACTGTGCTATTAAGGAAAGCACGTCCGTTCCCGAGGCCTGTGCAGTAGCGGACTTACGATGCATTGCCGCTGGAAGCTCCGTGTACGTTGACTCCCGCATACTTCCTATGCGAACGTCCGGAGTCTGCAGGCCTCGAGTCCCCGGCTACCGACCCAGCGCTGTCGGATAATTCTCGATCCGACACCGTTTCTGTCGGCTGCTGGGATGCTGCGATAAGCTGTGCTATGTGCACAAGAATGTCCGGCGTCGAGACCTGCGGAGGCGCAGTCTATCGCTGCTTCGCCGAGGGCAGCTCCGCATCAGATGGCTCCCGCATACTTTTCCTATGCGAACGTCCGGAGTCCATCGGTCTCGAATCCCTGGCTGCCGGATGGTGTGACCTGGTCGCCGAAGAATCCTTGATCGGCGAAGCTGGTAATATATCGGCGGTCACGCAGCCAAGGTGCGGTCGTGTGCGCTGACGAGAAGAGGAAGCCTTAGCAGTCTCAGCGGACTGCCTATACAACGGAGCGTCCCGAGCGACGGACGTATGCTCCGCTAACGACACATTTGTACCACAACATCTGGGGCCAGATGTTGTTGAACGAGAGAGGGGCCTCTCTCGCTTGCCGTCCGGAAGGACCGGAACGAGCTATGAACCGGACTAAAAGGCTTCCTCCGTTCTCCCTCCGATCCGCCGTCACTGGGTGTGCATTAAGTTAATTTTATAGTGCTCGCATCACCCCAAAATTCCTTCTAGACCGCAACGGACGAACCCGGCTGCCGAACCATTCGGTGAATGGACGCTACACCGGGCGAGCTAGCGGACGTCAAAGGCCGTCGAACCTACTAGGGTCCTCTTAGGCAATTGGCGTATTACATGAGCACTTTTCCGCTAGCCCTTCATTAATTGTGACGACGGAGGCACACTGTTGGAAGACATCACAGATACATCACCCTAATCTTGATCGTCTGAAATAGAAATTGATAAAGTAGAGTGACCCTGCGGGGAAAGGACCGGAGTGTCCAAATCCCCAACAACATACCGTGACATACGCTTCCCATATTGTCATCGAAATCATACGATACAGAACCGGAGTTAATGCGAGTACACTGACCACATATAGAATGATAATAAGGTCAGAGGAAGACTTCCTCTTAAAACAATAGATCAATATCCTTTCAATGTGAAAAGAAAACAAGTCCTGGTACTCGCACTAACCCCTGGCAATCAAAATACATAATAATAATATGATCCATTAATATAGAAAAAATAATTGAAATCAAAATATTTTGAAAAAATATTTTTTCAGAACAGCCCAAGTTTCTGAAAAGTAACGTTGAGCCCCAATGGATCCCAAGCCTAAGTGTGGACAAAAATTTTAAAAATATTTTAAACAATTTATTCAACACTTACGAACAATAATAATGTATCTAGTTATGATTGAAATAACATAAAGATATTATTATTTAGAAATCCCCCC
The DNA here is from genome assembly GCA_031216915.1 of Pictodentalium vernedei. Classification (NCBI taxonomy): domain Eukaryota; kingdom Metazoa; phylum Mollusca; class Scaphopoda; order Dentaliida; family Dentaliidae; genus Pictodentalium; species Pictodentalium vernedei. Next base: position 360,295,476 of record CM062297.1, read on the forward strand.
CTCACACAGAGGGCTGTTGTAAATGTAAACAATGAGTGTAAAAACACTAAAATAAGACTCCAGGCACCCAGGCCCGAAATCAGTTACCAAAAATACACCATCTGATGCAAAACAGAGACTTCCAGGGAAGAAACTGCAGAACATCAGATGGTAGATGCAGAACACAACGCCTAACCACCCGTAGGTGAAGACGTAAACATGGGGAAAGAACAGAATTCATTCTGTTATTCAGCTAAACTCCCAAGAAATTTTAGTAATAATAATTACAGAAATTATGCCAAAAGCATGGGAGAATAGCAAGGGGGAACTTAAAGGACAGGGAGAGAGGAAAAACACTTGTAAAAACAGTGTAACTAAATAATCAGAATGACAACAAAATGGCTGCTGCCTTGAAAATAGGTAACTTAACATAATTTCATTAAAAAATTTTAAGTTACAGCCCTGATAATATTCTGTCACACATTCTTTTCCTCTCCTCCTTTTCTATCCTCCTTAGAATCACCATTTCACTAATATTTATGTGTCTGGCATCATTTAAACTGAGATTTAAAAGCACAAAGATCAGTCAGATGTTAACTGATGAAGGGCCAAACTTAGAATGATAAATGGCGCCAATTTCGGAACGTCCTTGACACTGCGCATGCGCAGTAGGGGCGAAGTGTGGAGGGCCTCTCAGGACATGTTTTCTTTAGTTTTAGATGCAAATTTTGGGGATTGGGGGGCAAAATTTGTGTTTGGCCCTATATTTTAAGAGTTAGCACCAGATATGTCTGGGTCATTGGTACAGTATAAAAATATCCCCCCCCCCCCACCCTTTTCTTTTGAAGGAATCTTCAAAAAGAAAGAGGGGAGCGTCCTGGAATCAGTAAAATAGTACCAAAAAACAATATAAATATTCGTCGAACAGGCACTCAGGTATTAATTTATTATTAATGAATGGCACTTAATGCCACTTCAGAAGTTAAGGCTATAGCGACGAATCCGGTAATTAATATTGCCCGCTATAGAACGTACACCGCAGACGGCGTACGTAGATATGTCAAAAACCGGTGATATAATATATAACATACACATGTCCAATTGAACCACAATGAATGATATCTGGAGAGTAAACACACCACAGGCGACCCCATTCAGGTGTACAATAAATTCCAGTAACAACACTCCCCGACGTGTAATATCTGATAGCTATAACACTATAACCGTGGAAATATACGAGATGAGTACGGACATTAACAGAAACCTGGATCTAGCAATGGGAGTAAGTATGATTAACAGGCTCCAACACGGACCACCCCCAAAATAATTCATAATTTCAAAGGTCCATATTATACAATAAAGCGTCAGCCTAATAATTATTATGCACGTGAGCATTTAAAATCCCACATGTAATCATCTGAATACCAGTTAACTGGTTATGCAGCCTCCGAGGTACCCAAAGACTAGCAATTTAATTATGATGAAATATGCACTCGTATATGACATATCGACGAATAATCACAGGAAACCAATCCAACTAAAAGTGGATGTGCCCATGAGGTTGCCATAGAACACGACCCAGCCACCAATCAAAAAGTGAAGAAATGCATGTATGTATTTAAACTTATACGAGGCTTGCGGGAAGAAATCTACGTCTTGCCCAGTAATCGCCTCTAAACACATAGGTGGTGTGTGTGTGTCTGTTTGGAGGAGGGAGGATTTGAAGTAATATCGAACCCTCATCACTCGCATTTTTTAATTGTTCTTGTGTTAGTCATAAAATAATATAGGAATCATAATGGTTCCCTCACGTCTAACCGACTCCATTTTGCCACTATGGGTGGAGAAGGACGTGAAGAACAAAACTTCCCTGATAAAGAAGGTCCTCTCGTGGAGGAAGCTTCCAGGGAATGTCCCATAACAGACACCTGAGAAGACTGATCCAAGGTTTCTGTGACGACAGAGGTGCTACTAGTAGGATTCACAATGAGACTGTTTGATCTTAAACATAATCTACTGAATCAAATGAATTGGAGGCCACGCGTATCCTTTTATCCATCCCCATGAGATTGGCAGAGCGTCTATTGCATGCGCTCAATGGTCTGGGCATGCCGACACAAACGACGGTAATTGATTGTTCTGGTGCGTCGCAAATGGATCTAACATGATAACCTTCCACCAACTGGCCAGCAATAGAGGTCTAAACCACCAGCTGTATGACCTGCAAGGCTTACAGGAGGAACCATGTCCTCCCCGCGAAAAACCTCGTCTTGTCGGCCTAGGAGCGTGTGACCTGTAGTCCCGATCAGACCTACGTCCCTTTTTCAAGTCGCTATACTGACCTCCAGAGTAATTATAAGAGGGTTTCTTGTACCCTCGTGAGGAGTTTCCTTTTGATGATTTTTGTCTGGAACGCCCTACTTACTCTTGTCTGCTGAAGCAGGTTGTTGATATGCTGACTTCAAAAGCAGAGCACTGGACGCTTTCTTAGTAGCCTGTTCATAGACCAACGAAAGCTAGTTGTCGAAAATACAATGTCTGGAAATAGGAGCAACTCAGAGAGAGCTTTTCACCTTGTCATTTTATCAGTGATGATGATGCAAGGGCAGCATTACGTCTGATTAACTCCGGATTAGCCACTGTTAGGGCAGAGTTATACGTGGTATATATAACTTCCTTGGAAAGAACTCTAAGAGGGGTACGAAAGTCCTCAAAATTCCTTTCCCTTGAGACATTGCGCCATAGCTCTTGTAAGGTGATCTGCGTAAGACAGAACGTCCAAATTCGCTCTATTTGAAGAAATTGCCATCTCAATTGCATCTGAGCGAATAGTGAATGATACAGGTAAGGATACATCTAGATCACCGGCCTGCTCATCCAAATGCTGAAGAACTCTCTGAAAATCTTCCTCGACCGTTTTTAACCGAATGTGGGCCAAAAAAAGGTACGTATACGGATGATGATAAGAAACCGCCTTCTTCCTCGCACTCAAGAGGATAAATATGGCTGAAGGCCTGCGACACCTGCATAAACTGAACCAGAAAAGAAAGGACTTCCTCCTTTGTCCGATTTCTCTCTTGTCGTCACTGCATTCTGATTCGGCGGAACAAAAGCAGGGTAGTATTGATGGATGAAAGCCATCGCAACCATGTACTGTTCCGAAAGGGAAGGGTAATCCTCTTCCTTATCCCTTTTACCATCCGAGAGAATCAGTTGCGAATCTCGGTCCATTGCATCTGCGTGAACAGGCGACTGGACTGACCCAGCACCGTGCGACAGCTCAGATTCTGAGTCTGAGGGAGGCTGCATCTGCACTTGCTGGGATGCTGCGATCAGCTGCGTAATCTGCAACAGGAAGTTCGTCATCGAGGGCTGAGGAGCAGCAGATTTCTATTCCTTAGCCGCATGCTGCTCCTGGGACAGACTGTTGGAAATGGATCCTTTCTCTGAGCATACCGATGATCAAGGCCTCGACTCCTTAGCTACCGGATGGTCGGACTTCACGGGCGAAGAGTGGTTCCTTCTTCGTGCAGCAGGCTGGATATCCGAAGTCGGGTAGCTAGGATGCGGTCGTGCGTTCTTAAATAATGTAGCGGAGGAAGCCGTGACTGAAGCCGACCTCCGGCTGCAGACTAGATGGAGCGTCCCGAGTGAAGGGCGGACATATGCTCCGTCTCGTGCAAGTTTCCAACCAGAAAACTTCTTTTTGGCCTTGTGAAATGTAGCGGAGGAAGCCTTGACTGAAGCCGACCCCGGCTGCAGACTAAACAGAGCGTTCAGAGTGAAGGGCGGATATAAGCTCCAGCTTGTGCAAGTTTCTCAAAACAACATCTGACCCCAGACGTTGCTATATTAGAGAGGGGGGGCCTCTCCCGCTCGCGGTCTATCAGACCTTGCCGAGTACCAGAACTTGCAGACTTCCTCCCAATTTCCGTCGTCGCTGGGCGAGTATTTATATTATAGTGCTCACTCTACCCAATCCACCTCTTAGACCATAACAGACTTATCTGGCATCACGGCACCCACAGACAGAGTACTGCTTCACCGGTCGAGCTAGATGCTTGCAAGAGATTAACACCTTTACCCAAAGGCCCTAACTCTTGCAATAATGAGCACTGCAGCTAGCTCTATGGCGTGCGACGAGGGTAGCACACTTGGATGGGTGTCAGAATATCATCACCATTTTCATGTTCCTCTGAAATCGAAACTGACAGAATGAATTAAAATGCGGTAAGAGGCTCTGATCCTCAGAACCTCACCGCCAATGTACCGCGACACCCGACTCCAACATCAGTCATCCAAGTGCTACACAAGAATGACAGAGTCAGCAGGAGTGTATCAACTAAAGTCGATATCAGTCCTCCAAACTCCACAACAATATATATATATAACTGAGATACATGAATACTAACAATCATAATTAAATTCAAAATATTTTTTGTAAACAAAAATTTGTTTTGAAAAACGTCCAAGTTCCCAAAGGGAACATGAAGAGCCCAAGGCCATCCCGATAGAGCCTTAGTGTGGACAAAATCCAAAATTTTATGAGCTGCACAGCCGGAATAATAATCCATGTATTCTACAGTATATTATAGTAATAGAAAGTTAAAAAATTTATAGTAATTTATATATTTTTTATACTTACCAATGACCCAGACTTAGCTGGTGCTAACTCCAACAAAACCAGGGCCGAACACAAATTTTGCCCCCCAATCCCCAAAATTTGCATCCAAAACAAAAAGAAATCATGTCCTAAAGGACCTCCATACTACGCCTCTACTGCGCATGCGCAGTGACGCAGTCGTCCCGAAATTGGCGCCAATTATCATTCTTACTGGCAGTGCCTGGTCAGCGCTATGTACTCAGCGGGGAGGCAAGAGTTCCCAACTCCAGGGAGGGCCATCCCCGTCTGGGTCATTGGTAAGTATAAAAAATATATAAATTACTATAAATTTTTTAACATTTTTATACTGTACCAATGACCCAGACTTAGCTGAATAGTAAACAGGCTGGAGGGCCTAGGACATAGAGGAAAATCCAATAAGCTCAAATATATAGTAAAGAGGTAACCCCTTAAGGAGAAAAGGAGTATTAGGCTTTACATGTATCTTTCTTATTTAATATTAAATTAGAAAGATACACTACCCTTAATAATTGAGCACAAAAACATTCATGTTCTCTATTAACATCCAGTATAACCCTTATACTAATTATTTTTAAAGCAAGCCAATAAATAAAGTAGTCCAGAGAATTGAGACTCTTTATAATCATTTAAAAGTGTCCGAGTATTGTATATTAAAGCCCGTTTGACACTTGACATATACAAATGCTTCACACCGAGCTACACTTTAAAAATAAGACATGAATGAATTTAAACATTAATATTACACTTTAAAACCATCCCGGAAGCGACTCAGAAATACTGACTTGGAGGAGGCATTCCCTTGCTTTTCACTATAAAGCAGGTGACCTAAGGGAACACCCGCCCCCCCCCCCCCCCCCCCCCCTCCCCTTGTCCTGGGTCAAATAGCCCAGAGCGAAGAGGGCAGCCGGACGGAGTCACTGCCGGAACAGAAAGCCTGCATAACTATAGTTGCAACTGTTTAGTGGACGACATTCTGAGCAACAGATAACGGACCTAAACAATGCAGGTCTCCAGAAATGGACTCAATATTTCTGAGATAAAAATTCGTAAATGTGGATGGCTGAGACCAATAAGCAGCCTTCATTAAATCTGTAATAGCAACACTATTAGCATAAGCCCAGGAAGTAGAAAGAGCTCTTACTTCATGAGCAGAAATCTTAAGCACAGACTGCTGAGAAGAAGATAAATCTTCATAAGCAGTACGGATAGTTAACTGAATCCATCTAGCAATAGAATGGACTGAAATGTCCTTTCTATTAGGCATCAAAGACAGAAAGAAACGTTTCCGTCCCTTTCTGATAAACTGAGATCTCTGTTTATAGATACGTAGTGCTCTAACAGGACAGAGTAAAGGCCTATGCCCGTCTGAAGACGGAAGAGCCTTAATAACAATAGGTTCCGGATATTTATTAGGAGCCTGATTCTTAGCTAAAAAACCCACATTAGTAGTGAAGGTGATAGTGTTCCCAACACTACGATAATGAGAATCATCCACCGATAGTGCATGAAGCTCACTGACTCTTCTGGCAGAAGAGAAAGCTAAGAGAAAAGCTGTCTTATAAGATAAGAATTTGAAATCTACTGTCCCAAGAGGTTCAAATGGCTTTTCCTTCAATTTAAGGAGAACCCAAGCTAAATTCCACTTAGGAATTAATCTAAGAGTTCTGGGTCTATTTATCGAAAAGTGTCTAACCAACTTCGATAAAGAGACATTAGATCCAATTTGTAAACTATCATGATGTGCATAGGTATCAGATAACATAGATCTATAACCCTTTATAGTAACAGGCTGCAGTTTGATTTCGTCAAACAAGTATACTAGAAAGTTTGCAATGTCTGGTATAGAGGGATCAAATATATCTACAGAATGATCCCTACACCAACGACGAAAAACCTTCCACTTAGCCGCATAGTTTAGCGAAGAGGAGGTCCTCCTACAGTTAGAAATCGCGTCCACTGCTCGTCCTGTAAAGTGCTTGCCATGCAAGAAGGACCACACAACGGAAAAACGTGAAGGTTGAGACCTTGCGGGTTGTGATGGAGTTGGCGCGATTTCCCCTGCGAAAGAAGATCCTCTCGTGGAGGAAGCTTCCGCGGTGGGTCCCACAACAGACACCTGAGTAGATTTATCCACGGTCTCTGTGGCGACAGAGATGCTACCAACAGAATCTTGCATTGAGATTGTTTTATCTTTAGCAATACTTGTTGAATTAACGGCGCTGGAGGATACGCATATCCTATCATTCCGTCCCAAGGGATCGACAGAGCGTCTACTGCAAATGCTCTTGGATCCGGACACGGAGACACATACGTCTGCAACTGATTGTTGAGATGTGTCGCAAATAAGTCTATCATTGGCCGTTCCCATTGGTAGCAAATCTGATTGAATACTTGTTTGTTGAGACTCCACTCCGACGGCAACAAGCGACCCTTTCGTGAAAGGGAGTCTGCTAGCACATTCAGACGACCCGGTATGTGACGGACCGAAAGAAGAATGTGATGTTCTAAAGCAAACAGAAGGATTCTTTCCGTTAGATTGAACAACGGAACTGAATGAGTGCCTCCCTGATTCCGTATATATGCCACTACTGTCGTATTGTCGGATAGGATTTGGACATGAGCATCGTGAATAATGTCCATCCAGTGACGTAACGCAAGCCAAATTGACATCATTTCCTTGATGTTTATGTGCTTGCACAGGAATTGCGGATCCCAAAGACCCTGGCATCTCGAATCCGTTGGGATTAATGATGCACCCCAACCTGTTTGACTGGCATCCGTCATAACGGTAAAACTCGGATCCGGCAACTGCAGCGGAACTCCTTGAGTTAACCACTGAATGTTTGCCCAAGTCTGAATCTCTTGTTTCACTTGATCTGACAAGAGAACGTCTACATCGAGCGAATGAATTTTCACACTCCAATTCTGAGTCAGGAAAATTTGAAGAGGACGTGTGCGTAGCCGCCCCATCGGAATGAGATCCGCGGCGGCTCCGCACAGACCTATCAGTCTCATAAATTCTCTCGCCGTGACTTTGTCTGCGTGCAGACAATAGCGAGCGTAACAACTGACTAATTTCGCTCTGGTTAACGGCAGACGAACGAGATTGTTGTGCGTCTCGAAGCTCATTCCCAGATGAGTGAATGACTTGGACGGCACCAGATCCGACTTCTCCTCGTTTACTATAAAACCGAGACATCGGAGCAATAGAAGAAGATTCTGAACATCGTTCTGAAGCGTTAACTCGTTGCCGTACCTCTGAAGAATGTCGTCTAGGTAGGCCGACGTTACCGCAGACGAATGAGCTCAGAAGTAGATCATTACCGAGTTCATTACCCGAGTGAAAGCCCAGGGTGCTAGATTCAATCCGAAGCACATCGCCCGGAATTGATACACCACTCCTAGGACTGCGAAGCGTAGATACTTTCGGAATGTCGGATGTACCATGACGTGAAAGTACGCATCTTTGAGATCTATGCTCGTTGCATAATCGTTCACACCGAATACTCGCTCTGACCGATCGAATCGTCTCCATATAAAACTTCGGAGCGACGATCAGCTTGTTTATCCAGCTCAAATCTATGACTGGACGGAACGAGCCGTCTGGTTTCGGAACCAGAAACAGATGGCTGTAGAATCCCAGAGATTCCTGGTTTTCTACGACCTCTACCGCGTTCTTCATTAAAAGAGACTGCACCTCTGATAACAGAGCGTCTCTTTTCTGTGGATTTGACGGAAGATGAGTCCACTTTGGACTTCGAGTTAATGGAGGCTTTCGTTTGAAGGATATCTTTAGACCTTCCGAAGTCACTCCTCTCACCCAAGGGTCGTCCGTAATCGACGCCCACTCTTGTGAAAAACTCGACAACCTTCCGCCAACCGGAACGCGATAGAGGTTTAAGCCATTACCTCCTGGACCTGCGAGGCCTGCGGTAGGAGAAACCACGTCTTCCACGACCCGCACCTCGCCTCGTCGACCTCGGGGCGTCCGACCGATTATCCCGGCCTGAAGGACGTCCCGAACGAGAGTCGCTATCCTGACGGTCTCTCGAATAAGACCAAGAGGACGCCCCGGAACCTCTATAGGAACCTCATTTGGGCGCATTAGACCCAGAAGTGCCTGTCTTATTCGTGTCTGCTGTATCCGACTTTTTAGGAGCCGATCTGAACAACAGAGAATCATTAGCTTTCTTTTTAATTTTATCATAAATAGCGGAAAGCTTGCCGTCAAAGAGAAGTTCTCCTGAGACCGAAGCGACTCTAAGAGAGTTCTTCACCTTAGAATCCACTAGTGTGGATGTAGCTAGGGCTGCGTCACGTCTAACCAACTCCAGATTTGCCACTGAAAGAGCGGAGTTACACGTGGAATAAGCTACTGCCCTTGAAAGAAGTCTTAAAGAGGATTGTATATCCTGAAACTCTTCCCCTTGAAGGCGCAGTGATAACGCCTTAGTAAGGTGATCTGCGTAAGATAAGGCATCTAAATTGGCTCTGTTAGACGCAATAGCTATTTCCAACACCGCGGTTGGAATAGAAGCTGACGACGGTAATGATAGCTCTAAGTCTTCCGCCTCGTCGTCCATACGCAGAGGAACTCTCGGTATACCCTGTCCTGCCGTATCGAATTTATTCCTTGCATTAATGAAAGGCAGGTTGAGAGTATTAGCGGACAAGAAACCTGCTTTCCCCGTCCTGGAAGCAAGTTTAAATATAGCGTCGTTCAATAATTCAAATGTTCTTGCAACATTATTGGACTGCGACGGAAACTCGGGAGCGATGTCCCAGAACCGCTCAAAAAATTCAGAGTCCAATGACGCTATAATTCTCTTGTCCGGAAGCGCAGCAGTCTGGCCCGACGGAACAACTTGAGGGAGAAAGTGCCGGATGAAGTCCACGGCAGCTTTATGTTGTTCCGAAAGGGATAGCTCCAAGTCATCCGTATCCCTTTCACCATCCGGTCGGACCTCCCGATGTTCCCGGTCGTCCGCCCCCGATGCTTCGGCGGAGCGTACCGACCCAGCGCCGTCGGATAATTCTCGATCCGACACTGTTTCTGTCGGCTGCTGGGATGCTGCGATAAGCTGTGCTATCTGCACAAGAATGTCTGACGTCGAGACCTGCGGAAGCGCAGTCTTTCGCTGCTTCGCCGAGGGCAGCTCCGCATCAGATGGCTCCCGCATACTTTTCCTATGCGAACGTCCGGAGTCCATCGGTCTCGAATCCCTGGCTGCCGGATGGTGTGACCTGGTCGCCGAAGAATCCTTCATCGGCGAAGCTGGTAAAATATCGGCGGTCACGCAGCCAAGGTGCGGTCGTGTGCGCTGACGAGAAGAGGAAGCCTTAACAGTCTCTGCGGACTGCTTATACAACGGAGCGTCCCGAGCGACGGACGTATGCTCCGCTAAAGACACATTTTGTACCACAACATCTGGTCCCAGATGTTGTTGTACGAGAGAGGGACCTCTCTCGCTCGCGGCCCGGCTGGACCTGGACGAGCTAGGAACCGGACTAAAAGGCTTCCTCCGTTCTCGCTTACTATCCGCCGTCACTGGGTGTGCATCTATTATGTTTATAGTGCTCGCATCACCCAAAATTTCCTCTTGGACCGCATCGGACGAACCCGGCTGCCGAACCATTCGGTGAATGGACGCTACACCGGGCGAGCTAGCGGACGACATTTGTCTAATCTCCATGAGCACTTTTGCCGCTAGCTCTGAATTCATTTGTGACGACGGATGCACACTTGAAGAAGATAACATGGAAACATCACCCTGTTCTGGTTCCTCTGAAATAGAAACTGAGAGAGTAGAGTGACCTTGTGGAGAAAGAGCCGGCATCGCTCTTTCTCCAGAAACAACATATCGTGACACACGTTTCCAATGTTTCTCATCCCAATGTTCACATATAGGACAGGGATTAATGCGAGAACACTGACTACAATTAATACAATGATCATGAAAGTCAGAGGAAGATTTCTTCCTATTACAATTTGAACAATGTCCCTTCATTGTGAAAGAACAACAATAAGTCCTAGTTACTCGCAAAAACCCCTGACACAAAGATACATAATAACATGATCCATTAATAAATGAAAAAACAATTGCAAAACAAAATAATTTTGAAAAAATATTTTTTCAGAGAAGCCCAAGTTGCTGAAAAGTAACGTTGAGCCCCGATGGATCCGATGGCAAAGTGTGGTCAAAAATTTTAAATTTATATAAAATAATTCATGAGACACTTTCGGATAATATAAATGTATCTTATAATGAGATAAACTACCACAAAGGCAAACAGCCCCCCTCAAAAAAGGCTGTTGCCAATGAAAACAAACAGTGTAAACACACTAGAAAACATGACTCCAGGCACTGAAAAAACTGGCCCGGAATCAGTCATCAATTACACTCTATCTGATGCAAAACAGAGACTCCCAGGGGAGAATCTGTAGAACATCAGATGGAAGATGCAGAACACAAACGTTATACACCCATGGGTGAAAACGTAACTATGGGGAAAATAACAGAAAACATTCTATAACCAAGCAACTCTCCCAGGAAATTTTAGAAATGAAATTTCTCAAAAATATGCCAAAAGCATGGGAGAATTGCCAGGGGGGACTTTAGAAGGCTAGGGGAGAGGAAACACTGAATAAGCAGTGCAACAATTAGCAAGAATGACAACAAGAGGCCCATGCCTCGAAAATAGGCAACTTAACATAATTTCATCAAAAAATTTTAAGTACAGCCCTGATTATTTTTTTGCCACTTCTTTTTCCTCTCCTCCTTCTATCCTCCTTAGAATCACATTTTCTCCAAAAATTACGTGTCTGGCATCCTTTAAACTGAGATTTACAAGCACAAAGATCAGTGAGATGTTGACTGATGAAGGGCCAAACAGAGAATGATAATTGGCGCCAATTTCGGGACGACTGCGTCACTGCGCATGCGCAGTAGAGGCGTAGTATGGAGGTCCTTTAGGACATGATTTCTTTTTGTTTTGGATGCAAATTTTGGGGATTGGGGGGCAAAATTTGTGTTTGGCCCTGGTTTTGTTGGAGTTAGCACCAGCTAAGTCTGGGTCATTGGTACAGTATAAAAATATAAGAAACTACCTAAATATGAGAACACTGATAAAGTAAACAACATCAATGTAAACAAAACATCAGGCACACAAAAAGGCCCAAAAGCAGAACCAACTGAAGTGCTATCAAATGCAAAGCTAGATCTTCATACAAAGAAAAAAACGATACATTGGATAGAAGATGCAAGACTAAACAGACTAACACCGCTAGGGTGAGGACGTAACCCTGGGGAAGAAACAGAATAATATTCTGTAATAAATGTTAAACTCCCAAGAAATTTAATAAAAAATTTCAATAAAAAAACAGCCAAAAAGCTTAAGAGTTTAACAGGAAGGGTTCATGGAAGGATAGGGAAGGAATACTTAACACACAGTAGAATAATCATTTTTAAAAATGATGACGTCAGGCATATGGGAAAAACATAAAATAATTTTATAAATATTATAAAGTTACAGCCCTGAACGTCCAAAACCACTGTTGAACACTTCCTTCATCCAATAACAACCTTGTATCCACCAATTCTTGCATTGATTTGTGTCTGGTATCCTCAAAAAAGGAGATTTTAAAGCACAGATGTCATTTCATTGTTGATGAATTTTTAGGTCAAACAAAGAATGATGTTGGCGCCAATTCTGGTCACTTCCTGATGTCTGCGCATACACGGAGAGTAAATGTATGGAGGGTCAGATAGGACTTTTAATTTTTGGTTTAGCAAGGAGATTTTGGGGATTGGGGTGGGGTTCAAAATTTGTGTTTGGCCCTTAATAACTTTGAGTTAAGCACTAGCTAGTCTGGGCCATTGGTTTACAGTGTAAAAAAATAAACAAGAAACTACATATATTTATGAGACGTTGCCAATGTAAACAACGTCAGTAGAAAAACCAGAAACAAGACTTCAGGCATTGAATAAACAAGGCCTGAACAGATTTTAGACTATCCGATGTAAAGCAAGATCTTCAGATGAAGAAAAAATGAGACATTGGATATATGATGCATGACCCAAACCCCTAAACACTCCTAGGGTGAGGACATAACTATGGGAAAATACAGAATAAACATTCTGTATAACACGTCATACTCCCAAGAAATTTTATGAAAAAAATTTCACTAAAATAAGCCAAAAAGCTTGGGAGTTTGACAGAAGGGCTTCAAGGAAGGAACACTTAACAGTGGAAAAATCATTAGCAAGAATGACGTCACGCACATGTCCCGAAATTGAGAAACCTGAAATAATTTTGATAAAAAGTTAAAAAATTTATAGTAATTTATATATTTTTTATACTTACCAATGACCCAGACTTAGCTGGTGCTAACTCCACAAAAACCAGGGCCAAACACAAATTTTGCCCCCCAATCCCCAAAATTTGCATCCAAAACAAAAAGAAATCATGTCCTAAAGGACCTCCATAGTACGACTCTACTGCGCATGCGCAGTGACGCAGTCGTCCCGAAATTGGCGCCAAATATCATTCTTACTGGCAGTGCCTGGTCAGCGCTATGTACTCAGCGGGGAGGCAAGAGTTCCCAACTCAGGGAGGGCCATCCCCGTCTGGGTCATTGGTAAGTATAAAAAATATATAAATTACTATAAATTTTTTAACATTTTTATACTGTACCAATGACCCAGACTTAGCTGAATAGTAAACAGGCTGGAGGGCCTAGGACATAGAGAAAAATCCAATAAGCTCAATTATAAAATAAAGAGGTAACCCCTTAAGGAGAAAAGGAGTATTAGGCTTTACATGTATCTTTCTTATTTAATATTTAAATTAGAAAGATACACTACCCTTAATAATTGAGCACAATAACATTCATGTTCTCTATTAACATCCAGTATAACCTTTATACTAATTATTTTTAAAACAAGCCAATAAATAAAGTAGTCCAGAGAATTGAGACTCTTTATAATCATTTAAAAGTGTCCGAGTATTGTATATTAAAGCCCGTTTGACACTTGACATATACAAATGCTTCACACCGAGCTACACTTTAAAAATAAGACATGAATGAAATTAAACATTAATATTACACTTTAAAACCATCCCGGAAGCGACTCAGAAATACTGTCTTGGAGGAGGCATTCCCTTGCTTTTCACTATAAAGCAGGTGACCTAAGGGAACACCCGCCCCCCCCCCCCTTCCCCTTGCCCTGGGTCAAATAGCCCAGAGCGAAGAGGGCAGCCGGACGGAGTCACTGCCGGAACAGAAAGCCTGCATAACTATAGTTGCAACTGTTTAGTGGACGACATTCTGAGCAACAGATAACGGACCTAAACAATGCAGGTCTCCAGAAATGGACTCAATATTTCTGAGATAAAAATTAGTAAATGTGGATGGCTGAGACCAATAAGCAGCCTTCATTAAATCTGTAATAGCAACACTATTAGCATAAGCCCAGGAAGTAGAAAGAGCTCTTACTTCATGAGCAGAAATCTTAAGCACAGACTGCTGAGAAGAAGATAATTCTTCATACGCAGTACGGATAGTTAACTGAATCCATCTAGCAATAGAATGGACTGAAATGTCCTTTCTATTAGGCATCAAAGACAGAAAGAAACGTTTCCGTCCCTTTCTGATGAACTGAGATCTCTGTTTATAGATACGTAGTGCTCTAACAGGACAGAGTAAAGGCCTACGCCCGTCTGAAGACGGAAGGGCCTTAATAACAATAGGTTCCGGATATTTATTAGGAGCCTGATTCTTAGCTAAAAAACCGACGTTAGTAGTGAAGGTGATAGTGTTCCCAACACTACGATAATGAGAATCATCCACCGATAGTGCATGAAGCTCACTGACTCTTCTGGCAGAAGAGAAAGCTAAGAGAAAAGCTGTCTTATAAGATAAGAATTTGAAATCTACTGTCCCAAGAGGTTCAAATGGCTTTTCCTTCAATTTAAGGAGAACCCAAGCTAAATTCCACTTAGGAATTAATCTAAGAGTTCTGGGTCTATTTATCGAAAAGTTTCTAACCAATTTCGATAAAGAGACATTAGATCCAATTTGTAAACTATCATGATGTGCATAGGTATCAGATAACATAGATCTATAACCCTTTATAGTAACCGGTTGCAGTTTGATTTCGTCAAACAAGTATACTAGAAAGTTAGCAATGTCTGGTATAGAGGGATCAAATATATCAACAGAATGATCCCTACACCAACGACGGAAAACCTTCCACTTAGCCGCATAGTTTAGCGAAGAGGAGGTCCTCCTACAGTTAGAAATCGCGTCCACTGCTCGTCCTGTAAAGTGCTTGCCATGCAAGAAGGACCGCACAACGGAAAAACGTGAAGGTTGAGACCTTGCGGGTTGTGATGCAGTTGGCGCGATTTCCCCTGCCAAAGAAGATCCTCTCGTGGAGGGAGCTTCCGCGGTAGGTCCCACAACAGACACCTGAGTAGATTTATCCACGGTCTCTGTGGCGACAGAGATGCTACCAACAGAATCTTGCATTGAGATTGTTTTATCTTTAGCAATACTTGTTGAATTAACGGCGCTGGAGGATACGCATATCCTATCATTCCGTCCCAAGGGATCGATAGAGCGTCTACAGCAAATGCTCTTGGATCCGGACACGGGGACACATACGTCTGCAACTGATTGTTGAGATGTGTCGCAAATAAGTCTATCATTGGCCGTTCCCATTGGTAGCAAATCTGATTGAATACTTGTTTGTTGAGAGTCCACTCCGACGGCAACAAGCGACCCTTTCGAGAAAGGGAGTCTGCTAGCACATTCAGACGACCCGGTATGTGACGGACCGAAAGAAGAACGTGATGTTCCAACGCAAACAGAAGGATTCTTTCCGTTAGATTGAACAACGGAACTGAATGAGTGCCTCCCTGATTCCGTATATACGCCACTACTGTCGTATTGTCGGATAGGATTTGGACATGAGCATCGTGAATAATGTCCATCCAGTGACGTAACGCAAGCCAAATTGACATCATTTCCTTGATGTTTATGTGCTTGCACAGGAATTGCGGATCCCAAAGACCCTGGCATCTCGAATCCGTTGGGATTAATGATGCACCCCAACCTGTTTGACTGGCATCCGTCATAATGGTAAAACTCGGATCCGGCAACTGCAGCGGAACTCCTTGAGTTAACCACTGAATGTTTGCCCAAGTCTGAATCTCTTGTTTCACTTGATCTGACAAGAGAACGTCTACATCGAGCGAATGAATTTTCACACTCCAATTCTGAGTCAAGAAAATTTGAAGAGGCCGTGTGCGTAGCCGTCCCATCGGAATGAGATCCGCAGCGGCTCCGCACAGACCTATCAGTCTCATAAATTCTCTCGCTGTGACTTTGTCTGTATTTAGACAATAGCGAGCGTAACAACTGACTAATTTCGCTCTGGTTAACGGCAGACGAACGAGATTGTTGTGCGTCTCGAAGCTCATTCCCAGATGAGTGAATGACTTGGACGGCACCAGATCCGACTTCTCCTCGTTTACTATGAAACCGAGACGTCGGAGCAATAGAAGAAGATTCTGAACATCGTTCTGAAGCGTTAACTCGTTGCCGTACCTCTGAAGAATGTCGTCCAGGTAGGCCGACGTTACCGCAGACGAATGAGCTCGGAAGTAAATCATTACCGAGTTCATTACCCGAGTGAAAGCCCAGGGTGCTAGATTCAATCCGAAGCACATGGCCCGGAACTGATACACCACTCCTAGGACTGCGAAGCGTAGATACTTTCGGAATGTCGGATGTACCATGACGTGAAAGTACGCATCTTTGAGATCTATGCTCGTTGCATAATCGTTCACCCGAATACTCGCTCTGACCGATCGAATCGTCTCCATATAAAACTTCGGAGCGATGATCAGCTTGTTTATCCAGCTCAAATCTATGACTGGACGGAACGAGCCGTCTGGTTTCGGAACCAGAAACAGATGGCTGTAGAATCCCAGCGATTCCTGGTTTTCTACGACCTCTACCGCGTTCTTCATTAAAAGAGACTGCACCTCTGATAGCAGAGCGTCTCTTTTCTGAGGGTTTGACGGAAGATGAGTCCACTTTGGACTTCGAGTTAATGGAGGCTTTCGTTTGAAGGATATCTTTAGACCTTCCGAAGTCACTCCTCTCACCCACGGATCGTCCGTAATCGACGCCCACTCTTGAGAAAAACTCGACAACCTTCCGCCAACCGGAACGCGATAGAGGTTTGAGCCATCACCTCCTGGATCTGCGAGGCCTGCGGTAGGAGAAACCACGTCTTCCCCGACCCGCACCTCGCCTCGTCGACCTCGGGGCGTCCGACCGATTGTCCCGGCCTGAAGGACGTCCCGAACGAGAGTCGCTATCCTGACGGTCTCTCGAATAAGAGCTAGAGGACGCACCGGAACCTCTATAGGAACCTCTCTTGGGCGGATAAGACCCAGAAGTGCCCGCCTTATTCGTGTCTGCTGAATCCGACCTTTTAGGAGCGGATCTAAACAACAGAGAATCACTAGCTTTCTTTTTAATATTATCATAAATAGCGGAAAGCTTGCCGTCAAAGAGAAGATCTCCTGAGACCGAAGCGACTCTAAGAGAGTTCTTCACCTTAGAATCCACTAGTGTGGATGTAGACAGGGCTGCGTCACGTCTAACCAACTCCAGATTTGCCACTGAAAGGGCGGAGTTACACGTGGAATAAGCTACTGCCCTTGAAAGAAGTCTTAAGGAGGATTGTATATCCTGAAACTCTTCCCCTTGAAGACGCAGTGATAACGCCTTCGTAAGGTGATCTGCGTAAGATAAGGCATCTAAATTGGCTCTGTTAGACGCAATAGCCGTTTCCAACACTGCGGTTGGAATAGAAGCTGACGACGGTAATGATAGCTCTAAGTCTTCCGCCTCGTCGTCCATACGCAGAGGAACTCTCGGTATACCCTGACCTGCCGTGTCGAATTTATTCCTTGCATTAATGAAAGGCAGGTTGAGAGTATTTGCGGACAAGAAGCCTGCTTTCCCTGTCCTGGAAGCAAGTTTAAAAATAGCGTCGTTCAATAATTCAAATGTTCTTGCAACATTATTGGACTGCGACGGAAACTCGGGAGCGATGTCCCTGAACCGCTCGAAAAAATCAGAGTCCAATGACGCTATAATTCTCCTGTCCGGAAGCGCAGCAGTCTGGCCCGACGGAACAACTTGAGGAAGAAAGTGCCGGATGAAGTCTACGGCAGCTTTGTGTTGTTCCGAAAGGGATAGCTCCAATTCATCCGTATCCCTTTCACCATCCGGTCGGACCTCCCGATGTTCCCGGTCGTCCGCCCCCGATGCTTCGGCGGAGCGTACCGACCCAGCGCCGTCGGATAATTCTCGATCCGACACCGTCTCTGTCGGCTGCTGGGATGCTGCGATAAGCTGTGCTATCTGCACTAGAATGTCCGACGTCGAGACCTGCGGAGGAGCGGTCTTTCGCTGCTTTGCCGAGGGCAGCTCCGCATCAGATGGCTCCCGCATACTTTTCCTATGCGAACGTCCGGAGTCCATCGGTCTCGAGTCCCTGGCTGCCGGATGGTGTGACCTGGTCGCCGAATAATCCTTCATCGGCGAAGCTGGCAAGATATCGGAGGTCACGCAGCCAAGGTGCGGTCGTGTGCGCCGGCGAGAAGAGGAAGCCTTAACAGTCTCTGCGGACTGCTTATACAACGGAGCGTCCCGAGCGACGGACGTATGCTCCGCTAAAGACACATTTTGTACCACAACATCTGGTCCCAGATGTTGTTGTACGAGAGAGGGGCCTCTCTCGCTCGCGGCCCGGCTGGACCTGGACGAGCTAGGAACCGGACTAAAAGGCTTCCTCCGTTCTCGTTCACTATCCGCCGTCACCGGGTGTGCATCTATTATTTTTATAGTGCTCGCATCACCCAAAATTTCCTCTTGGACCGCATCGGACGAACCCGGCTGCCGAACCATTCGATGAATGGACGCTACACCGGGCGAGCTAGCGGACGACATTTGTCTAATCTCCATGAGCACTTTTGCCGCTAGCTCTGTATTTAATTGTGACGACGGACGCACACTTGAAGAAGATAACATGGAAACATCACCCTGTTCTGGTTCCTCTGAAATAGAAACTGAGAGAGTAGAGTGACCTTGTGGAGAAAGAGCCGGCATCGCTCTTTCTCCAGAAACAACATATCGTGACACACGTTTCCAATGTTTCTCATCCCAATGTTCACATACAGGACAGGGATTAATGCGAGAACACTGACTACAATTTATGCAATAATCATGAAAGTCAGAGGAAGATTTCTTCCTATTACAATTTGAACAAGTTCCTTTCATTGTGAAGGAACAACAATAAGTCCTAGTTACTCGCAAAAACCCCTGACACAAAGATACATAATAACATGATCCATTAATAAATGAAAAAACAATTGCAAAACAAAATAATTTTGAAAAAATATTTTTTCAGAGAAGCCCAAGTTGCTGAAAAGTAACGTTCAGCCCCGATGGATCCGATGGCAAAGTGTGGTCAAAAATTTTAAAATTATATAAAATAATTAATGAGACACTTTCGGATAATATAAATGTATCTTATAATGAGATAAACTACCTCAAAGGCAAACAGCCCCCCTCAAAAAAGGCTGTTGCCAATGAAAACAAACAGTGTAAACACAGAAGAAAACATGACTCCAGGCACTGAAAAAACTGGCCCGGAATCAGTCCTCAATTACACTCTATCTGATGCAAAACAGAGACTCCCAGGGGAGAATCTGCAGAACATCAGATGGAAGATGCAGAACACAAACGTTATACACCCATGGGTGAAAACGTAACTATGGGGAAAATAACAGAAAACATTCTGTAACCAAGCAACTCTCCCAGGGAAATTTTAGAAATGAAACTTCTCAAAAATATGCCAAAAGCATGGGAGAATTGCAAGGGGGGACTTTAGAAGGTTAGGGGAGAGGAAACACTGAATAAGCAGTGCAACAATTAGCAAGAATGACAAGAAGAGGCGTTTGCCTCGAAAATAGGCAACTTAACATAATTTCATCAAAAAATTTTAAGTACAGCCCTGATTATTTTTTGCCACTTCTTTTTTCCTCTCCTCCTTCTATCCTCCTTAGAATCACATTTTCTCCAAGAATTACGTGTCTGGCATCCTTTAAACTGAGATTTACAAGCACAAAGATCAGTGAGATGTTGACTGATGAAGGGCCAAACAGAGAATGATATTTGGCGCCAATTTCGGGACGACTGCGTCACTGCGCATGCGCAGTAGAGTCGTACTATGGAGGTCCTTTAGGACATGATTTCTTTTTGTTTTGGATGCAAATTTTGGGGATTGGGGGGCAAAATTTGTGTTTGGCCCTGGTTTTTGTGGAGTTAGCACCAGCTAAGTCTGGGTCATTGGTACAGTATAAAAATTTATAAAGTTACAGCCCTGAACATTTCCAACCACCGTTGTTCACTTCCATCATCCAATTATGATTGGATCCACCAATTCTACCACTGATTTGTGTCTGGCTTCATTAAAACTGAGATTTAAAAGCACAGATGTCAGTTTGTTGTTACTGACTGGAGGGCCATACAAAGAATGATGGTTTCTGCCAATTTCGGTGTCTTCCTGGATACTACACATGCGCAGTTTGCAAAAGTATGGAGGACCAGATAGGACATAAAATTTTTGGCTTTGCATGCAAATTTTGGGGATTGGGGGCAAAATTTGTGTTTGGCCCTGGATTATTTTTTGAGTTAGCACCAGCTAGTCTGGGCCATTGGTTGTTGTATAAAAATATTAGGAGTACATATTCTCTCTATGATGATATGATTACATCAAATTCAAGCCACTCGAGGTAAGAGGCTCTTTGCTTATACAGTTAATTATGCCTAACTACAATTTACAAACTGGTTTGAAAATCTTAAGTAATATCATTGACAATCATCCCTCACTTCAAATGCACGCACATGGGAACAAATGGCACATGTAAACTTTGTTTCAGGTGCACGGCATGTTGCGTGCCTGTGACTTTCAAATGGCAAGGCCGGGTTTTTTGACCAGGCAATGCACGGTGACCACAGTTACGATGTGTTAACGATCATTTGCACATTGACGATTTCTGTTGGCACTCGATGGTTTTCATTTGTTTACTTACAAATATGAACCGAGAGGCTTGGTTGAACAAACTTGAATTCTGAACCACCTAAGGTTGCTGCATCTCAAATATTATAAGATTGTGACTGGTGGATCTGAAGAAGGATATTTTTGAAGGAATTCCCCCATATTGCACAAAGTTAAAATTTAGGTTGCCATAGTGAGCCTGAATATGAACCCAGGGACTTGACTGGAACAAACTGGAATCGGACACCACTAGGGATACTACAAACCAAATATCAAAAGATTCTGACTGGGAGATCAGAAAAAGAGTTTTAAAGAATATTCCTTTTTGTTGCAAGTTAAAATTTTGGCTCCCACAAGAATTAACTATCATAAAATCATGAAAAGAGGAATAAAAATTCCGAAAGATATATTTACTCACTTTAACATCACCTTTTTTCTGAGGATTGACTTTCACAAAAAATCCAATTTTGTTTGCTTTTCTAAATGCTATTATCCTGAAAAAAAATTAAAACATAACTACAACTCATTAAAAAAATTTTCAATACAAACTTGCACCTGAAAAATGTATTCAAGAATTGAAAGTCATATCAATAATTATTATGTGCTGCTGGTCAAAATAAATTGTTACCATTCACCAATTTAGAAGCTTAACCCTCTGCAGTGCCGACATAACACCGAAAAATTTACAACCAAAAATACAATTTGAGGTTCAATCAATTTCGTATTTGACAGGTGAGATTTTACATCCTTATGGAGAAGAAACCAAACTGAGAATTTTGATCAGATTTTGATCCAGTTGTAATCCAGTAAAAAAGATTCCTTTTTCTCAATCAAATCATGACATACTTAACCAGTTGGTGCCGATTGATTGAATAAAATACTTCAAAATGAAGACCAAATTATAAAATTTATTTATTTATTGAGGTTTAATGACACTTGACAGCCAGGGTCACCAGTCACCACATATTGGGCAGTTTTACAGGGGGAGGAAGCTAGAGTGTCCAGAGAACCACCAAGCATCAGCAAGCAACTGCCAGACTCCACAACATACTAATTCCACACAAGCAGGGTTAGCATTGGTTGAAGATAAGTGCTCCATTGATGTGCAGTTCACTTTAGTACATAGCCACGTGGGCAATTGGGATGAAGTGCCTTGCCCAAGGACACAACGCATTTACCTGGGGGGTGGGATCTTTTGGTTTGAAGTCCAATACCATAGCCACCACTTCCTAAGTTATAAAATACAACTAAAAATATCATCTGAGAATCAATGTTCTCAAATGCTGTATCTGACAGGGGAGATTTTCCAGCAATATGAGATTGATCGATTGATGTTTAAGGTCACATATTTATGCACAATGGCTAATCATGACCGTGACAGTTTTACAGGTGGAGGAAGCCGGAGTACCCGGAGAAAACCACCGAGCAACGACGAGCAGCTGCCAGCTCCCCAACATCGTAACTCCGCACTGCAGCACAGGCAGGGTTAGATTGGTTGAAGACATGCGTACCATCGACGTGCAGTACGCCTTAGTACACGGCGTCATCGTGCCCCCACGCAGCCAATGGAGATGAAGTGTCTTGCCCAAGGACACAACGCGGTTGCCGCAGGTGGGATTCGAACCGAGGACCTCTCGGCTTGCAGCCTGCACCTCTACCAGCTGAGCCACCGCGCTCCCCAGCAATATGAGAGGAAAGCCAACAGAGAAAATTTCAACTGGAGTGTAATCGTCATAATCCAATAAACATTCTATGCCCGTTTTCGTATTCACAGCACTGTAGATTACAACATTCTATGTCTGTTTTTCTATTCACAGTACTGTAGATTACAATAAAATTGTGAAAGAGCTGAAAGTAAAAAAAAAACTTCTTGTTTCTCAGGCATTTCCCTCAACATAGAAAATCTTTCTCATCACCCTTTTGTCACCTGGAAATATCTTATATGACACTATTTTGCACTTGTAGGACAAAGATTACCAAATATGCCTTGTTTGAAAGAGCTCATAGAGCTGGTTAAATTTTTTTCAACTATATTATGTGAAATTTTCACAAAAAATGCCCCAAAACAAGAGCAATGCCAAGGGTGGCGATGCCCCTCCCTCCCCCCCCCCCCCCACCCCAAAAAAATAAAATAAATAAAATCAACCAAGCGGAACGAAAATTAGAACCTGATCTGCAAGTGTCCATAACAAAGCTATATATAAAAACTTGTTCTCAATATGTCAATCCATAACTAAACAAAAGGCCCTAAGGGGCCTTAATCGCTCACCGGGCAAAGTGATTCAAACAAAGTGGTTCAAAGAAGTATTTGGGGTCACATTCAGTTAGACATGGTTCATCGACACTACAAAGGAATGAAGTTATGAGAGACAAATTTTATGGAACTAGGGACATGGCTTGAACAAACTTGAATCTTACCCCCCTAAGGATGTGGCATACCAAATATCAAAAGCATTCATCTGCTGGATCTGAAGAAGAACATTTTTAAAGAAAATTCCTCATTTTGAGCTAAGTTATCATTCGGGCTCCCACAGTGAGCCCAAATATGAACCCAGGGACTTGACTTGAACAAACTTGAATCTCACCCCCTAAGTTTGCTACACACCGCATATCAAAACATTCCAACTGCTGGATCTGAAGAAGAAAATTTTTTAAGAAAATTCCTCATTTCGAACTAAGTTACAATTCAAGCTCCCACAGTGAGCCCAAATATGGACCTAGGGATATGGCTTGAACAAACTTGAATCTCACCCCCCTAAGGATGCTGCATACCAAATATCAAAACATTCTGACTGCTGGATCTGAAGAAGAAGATTTTTAAAGAAAATTCCTCATTTTGAACTAAGTTATAATTCGGAAGAAGATTTTTAAAGAAATTTGCCTGAAATGCACTAAGTTCAAATTTGGGCTCCTATACTGAGCCCAAATATGAACCCAGGGGGCCGATTTGAACAAACTTGAATCAGATCCACCCCACAATGTTGCATACCAAATATCAAAAGATTCTGCCTACTGGATCTGGAGAAGAAGATTTTTGAAGAAATTTGCCTGAAATGCACTAAGTTCGAATTCAAGCTTTTATAGTGAGCCCAAATATGAATCTAGGGGGCCGATTTGAACAAACTTGAATCAGATCCACCCCACAATGTTGCATACTAAATACCAAAAGATTCTGCCAGCTGGATCTTGAGAAGAAGATTTTTTAAGAAATTTGTCTGAAATGCACTAAGTTCGAATTCGCGCTTCTATACTGAGCCCAAATATGAATCCAGGAGGCCGATTAGAACAAACTTGAATCAGATCCATCCCACAATGTTGCATACCAAATATCAAAAGATTCTGCCTGCTGGATCTGGAGAAGAAGATTTTTTAAGAAATTTGTCTGAAATGCACTAAGTTCGAATTCGCGCTTCTATACTGAGCCCAAATATGAATCCAGGAGGCCGATTAGAACAAACTTGAATCAGGTCCATCCCACAATGTTGCATACCAAATATCAAAAGATTCTGCCCACTGTTTCTGGAGAAGAAGGTTTTTTAATAATTTTTCTATAATTCGTTTGGTGCTATCAGAGTTATGCCGCATACAGAGCCCCTGAGGGACGTGGCCATTTCATTTGAACAAACATGAATTGCCATATAGTAATGAACATCCACATGAAGTTTCATGAAAATCGGACCAGTGGTTTCAGAGGAGAAGTCGTTTGAAAAATGTTCACGACGCCGGACGCTGGACGATGGACAGCCGGTGATAAGTTAAGCTCCCTTCAGTGAGCTAAAAAGTGAGGAAAACGGTAACTAAGTTCAAGGACAGTAACTCCACCCAAAATCAACTGAGTAGAAAGAAAATTCGAACTTGATCTGTAAGTATCCATAACAAAGCTGTATACCAAATATTTTCTCAATATATCCATCCATAACGAAAACAAAAGCACTGCCAGGCGGTGGATCAATATATGGCTGCCTATGAAGAAATTGCGCTTGTGTAGAAATTTTTAGTTGAACAAAAAGTCAATAATTCCTTCAAAAATAATTGTACATTCCTGACTTATTACACATTAAAGATGAATATATTGTTTTCAAGTTATTGCATGGAGAATCAAAAGTCACCAAAACTCCAAGATGGTTGCCATAGCAGCCATATTGGACATGCCAGAATGCTGGTTATGGAAAGGAACCATCCTCTAGTCATGACTAATCAACCATAAAAAAACAGTATCTGTTGGATGTATTGTTTTCAAGTTATCGTGTGAACAAATAAAAGTTAATGGATGGACAGATGGACATACAGACAGATGGATGGATGGATGGACGGGTGAACAGATGGACATTGATGCTGGTTATCGAAAGGAACCATCCTCTAGTCATGATTAATCAACCATAAAATTATTGTTGGATTATCACATGGACAATCAAAAGTCCCTGAAAATCCTAGATGGCTGCCATGGTGGCCATATTGGATATGCCAGAATGCTGGTTATCAAAACGAACCATCCTCTAGTCATGATTAATGAACCATAAAAAAGCAGTATCTCTTGGATCTATAGTTTTCATGTTATTGTGTGGACAATCGAAAGTCCCTGAAAATCCAAGATGGCTGCTGTGGTGGCCATATTGGATACACCAGAATGCTGGTTAACGAAAGGAACCATCCTCTAGTCATGACTAATCAACCATAAAAAACAGTATCTGTTAGATGTATTGTTTCAAGTTACCACATGGACAAACAAAAGTTAATGGATGGATGGGCAGATGGATGGTACAAAGGACAGATGGATGTACAGACAGACAGATGGATGGATGGATTGATGGATAGATGGACGGATGGACAATGCCATACCATAATACAGCTAATATGAGCGACCATATAAAAATTCCGGAAAACAATTCCAGACAGATGGACAGATGGATAGACAGATGGACAGATGAATGGACAGATGGATGGACCTCAACACTATAACATAATACGACCATTTTTATAAAACGAGTGTATAAAAAGGGGGCATAACGCCAATAAAAATTATCACACCACACTCAAAATCAAACCCCTCAGGTATGGTTTTCCTCGAGTCCATCAAGGCACCATGTAATGCTTTTCCTTGAATGTGTCAAGGCACCATCTATAATGCTTTTCCTTGAGGGCATCAAGGCACCATCTGTAATGATTTTCATTCAGTACATCAAGGCACCATCTGTAATGGTTTTCCTTGAGTGCATCAAGGCAGGATTTATAATGCTTTTCTTCAGTGCATCAAGGCAACATCTATAATGCTTTTCCTTGAGTGGATCAAGGCACCATCTGTAATGCTTTTCCTTCGAGTGCATCAAGGCACCATCTGTAATGCTTTTCCTTCAGTGCATAAAAACACCATCTATAATGCTTTTCCTTCAGTGAATCAAGACACCATCTGTAATGCTTTTCCTTCAGTGCATCAAGGCACCATCTGTAATGGTTTTCCTTCAGTGCATCAAGGTGTCATCTGTAATGATTTTCCTTGAGTGCATCAAGGCACCATCTATAATGGTTTTCCTTCAGTGCATCAAGGCACCATCTATAATGCTTTTCCTTGAGAGCATCAAGGCACCATATAGATTGCTTTTCCTTGAGTGCATCAAGGCACCATCTATAATGCTTTTCCTTGAGTGCATCAAGGCACCATCTATAATGCTTTCCCTTGAGTGCATCAAGACATCATCTATAATGTCTTTCCTTCAGTGCATCAAGACACCATCTGTAATGCTTTTCCTTCAGAGCATCAAGACACCATCTGTAATGCTTTTCCTTCAGTGCATCAAGACACCATCTACATTGCTTTCCCTTGATTGCATCAAGGCACCATCTATAATGCTTTTCCTTCAGTGCATCAAGGCACCATCTTTAATGCTTTTCCTTGAGTGCATCAAGGCACCATCTATAATGCTTTTCATTGAGTGCATCAAGGCATCATCTGTAATGCTTTTCCTTCAGTGCATCAAGGTACCATCTGTAATGCTTTCCCTTCAGTGCATCAAGGCACCATCTGTAATGATTTTCCTTCAGTACATCAAGGCACCATCTGTAATGGTTTTCCTTGAGTGAATCAAGGCAAGATTTATAATGCTTTTCTTCAGTGCATCAAGGCACCACCTATAATGCTTTTCTTTCAGTGGATCAAGGCACCATCTGTAATGCTTTTCCTTCGAGTGCATCAAGGCACCATCTGTAATGCTTTTCCTTCAGTGCATAAAAACACCATCTATAATGCTTTTCCTTCAGTGAATCAACACACCATCTGTAATGCTTTTCCTTCAGTGCATCAATGCACCATCTGTAATGGTTTTCCTTCAGTGCATCAAGGTGTCATCTGTAATGATTTTCCTTGAGTGCATCAAGGCACCATCTATAATGGTTTTCCTTCAGTGCATCAAGGCACCATCTATAATGCTTTTCCTTGAGAGCATCAAGGCACCATAATTAATGTTTTTCCTTGAGTGCATCAAGGCACCATCTATAATGCTTTTCCTTGAGTGCATCAAGACATCATCTATAATGTCTTTCCTTCAGTGCATCAAGACACCATCTGTAATGATTTTCCTTCAGAGCATCAAGACACCATCTGTAATGCTTTTCCTTGAGTGCATGAAGACACCATCTACATTGCTTTCCCTTGAGTGCATCAGGCACCATCTATAATGCTTTTCCTTGAGTGCATCAAGGCACCATCTGTAATGATTTTCCTTCAGTACATCAAGGCACCATCTGTAATGGTTTTCCTTGAGTGCATCAAGGCAGGATTTATAATGCTTTTCTTCAGTGCATCAAGGCACCATCTATAATGCTTTTCCTTCAGTGGATCAAGGCACCATCTGTAATGCTCTTCCTTCAGTGCATAAAAACACCATCTATAATGCTTTTCCGTCAGTGCTGTAATGATTTTCCTTGAGTGCATCAAGGCACCATCTATAATGGTTTTCCTTCAGTGCATCAAGGCACAATCTATAATGCTTTTCCTTGAGAGCATCAAGGCACCATATTGATTGCTTTTCCTTGAGTGCATCAAGGCACCATAATTAATGTTTTTCCTTGAGAGCATCAAGGCACCATCTATAATGCTTTTCCTTGAGTGCATCAAGACATCGTCTATAATGTCTTTCCTTCAGTGCACCAAGACACCGTCTGTAATGATTTTCCATCAGAGCATCAAGACACCATCTGTAATGCTTTTCCTTCAGTGCATCAAGACACCATCTACATTGCTTTCCCTTGAGTGCATCAAGGCACCATCTATAATGCTTTTCCTTGAGTGCATCAAGACATCATCTATAATGTCTTTCCTTCAGTGCATCAAGACACCATCTGTAATGCTTTTCCTTCAGTGCATCAAGACACCATCTGTAATGCTTTTCCTTCAGAGCATCAAGACACCATCTGTAATGCTTTTCCTTCAGAGCATCAAGACACCATCTGTAATGCTTTTCCTTCAGTGCATCAAGACACCATCTACATTGCTTTCCCCTGAGTGCATCAAGGCACCATCTATATTGCTTTTCCTTGAGTGCATCAAGGCACCATCTTAATGCTTTTCCTTGAGTGCAGAGAGGAGCACAGGTTTTACATGTATCTTTCTTGTTTGTATCAAAAAAGAAAGACACAATACCATTCCATAATTGAGCACAATAATCAACAATGATCTCTATTAACATCCAGTATAATCCCTTATACTAATCTTATTAAAGGAAAGCCAATAATTAAAGATAGTCCAGACAATGAGACTCTTATACTCATTAAAAAGTGTTCGAGGATTGTATATTAGCGCTCGTATGATCCGTGACATATACAAATGTTTCATACCGAGCTACGCTTTTAAAAATATTATATGAACTAGCTTTACACTTTAAAACCATCCCGGCACCGACTCAGAATTACTGACTCCAGAGGAGGTATTCCCTTGCTTTTCGCTATAAAGCAGGTGATATAAGAGAACACCATCCCCCCCCCCACCCCTTTCCGTAGCCCTGTGGCAAATACCCCAGAGCGAAGAGGGCAGCAGGACAGATACGCTGCCAGAACAGATACTTCATGCGCCGAAATCTTAAGCACAGACTGCTGAGTTGAAGATAATTTTTTCATAAGCAGTACGGATAGTTAATTGAATCCACCTTGTAATAGAATGGACCGTAATGTCCCTACTATTAGGCAGCAGAGACAGAAAGAGACGTTTACGTCCCTTTCTGATAAACTCAGATCTACGTTTGTAAAAAATGTATAGCTCTAACAGGACAGATTAAAGGCCTATTCCCGTCTGAAGATGGAACAGCCTTAATAATAATAGGTTCCGGATACGTATAGGAGCCTGATTCCAGTCAAAAATCCAACCTTAGTAGTCAAGGTAATAGTATTACCTACACTACGAAAGTAAGAATCATCAACAGATAGTGCCTGAAGCTCACTAACTCTTCTAGCCGAAGAGAAGGCTAAGAGAAAGCTGTCTTATAACATAAGAATTTGAAGTCCATTGTATCAAGAGGCTCAAATGGCGCTTCTTTAAGCTTAAGAAGAACACAAGCTAAATTCCACTTAGGAATTAATCTAAGGGTTCTAAGTCTATTTATCGAAAAGTTTTCCGTAACTTAGATAACGAGACATTAGATCCAATCTGTAAAATATCATGATGTGTATAGGTACCAACAGAATGATCCCTACCTCACCGTGAGAAAACCTTGCACTTAGCAGAATAATTTAGCGAAGAGGAGGTCCTCCTACAGTTAGAAATTGTGTCCACTGCTCGTCCTGTAAATTGCTTGCCGTGCAAGAAGGACCGCACAACGAAAATACGTAAAGGTTGAGACCTTGCGGGTTGTGATGCAGTGTGCGCAATTTCCCCTGCCCCTGCAAAAGAAGATTCTCTCTTGGAGGAAGCTTCTGCAGCATGTCCCACAGCAGACACCTGAAAAGATTTATCCATGGTCTCTGGGATGACAGAGATGCTACCAACAGAATTTGCAGTGAGATTGCTTTATCTTAAGCAATATCTGCAGAATTAATGGCGCTGGAGGATATGCGTATCCTATCATTCCGTCCCAAGAGATCGAGAGAGTGTCTACTGCAAATGCTCGAGAAAATGGACACAGCGACACATACGTCTGCAACTGATAGTTGAGATGCGTCGCAAAAAAGTCTACCCTTGGACGATCCCATTAGTAGCAAATCTGATTGAAAAATCGTTGCTGAGAGTCCATTCTGATGACAACTAACGACCTATCCGAGAAAGGGAGTGCGCTAGAACATTCAGACGACCCAGAATATGACAGACCGATAGAACTTGATGCTGTAGGACAAACAGAAGGATACTTTCCGTTAAATTGAATAACGGAATGGAATGAGTGCTTCCAGGTTTCAAATATATGCTACTACTGCCGAATTGTCGGACAGAATTTGAACATGCGAATTCTGAAGAATATTCATTCATTGACGTAGCGCAAGCCATATTGACATCATTTCTTGATGTTTATGCACTTGTTAGGAACTGCGGATCCTAAAGACCCTGGCACACTGAATCTGTTGGGCTCAGAGTTGCGCTGCAACCTGTTTGACTCGAATCCGTCATTAACGTTAAACTCTGATCCAGCAGTTGCAGTGGTACTCTTTGAGTTGACCACTGAAAATCTACCCAAGTTATGAAACTCTTGTTCACTTAATTCGACAAGACAATGTTCGATTCGAGTGAATGAGTCTTCACACTTCAATTCTGAGATAAAATATCTGTGGAGTGGACGAGTGCATATCCGCTTCATCGGAAGAATATTCGCAGAGGGTACACACAAACCTGTCAGTCTGATGAATTCTCTCGCTGTTACTACATCTGAGTGAAGGCAAAAGCGAGCGTAACAACTGACTAAAATTGCTCTGGTTAACAGCAGACGAACGAGATTGTTGTGCGTCTCTAATCTCATTCCCACGTGGGTGAATGAATAGGACGGCACTGGATCCGACTTCTTTTCGTTTACTAAGAAACCGAGATGTCGGAGCAATTGAAGCAGACTCTGAACATCGTTCTGAAGCATTAACTTGCTGCCGTAACGCTGAAGAATTCCATCCAAGTTCTTCTTGGTAAGGTGATCTGCGTGAGATAATGCGTCTAAATTCTATTAGACAATATTGTCATCTCCAGTATACCGGAGTAATAGACATGGACGCCGGCAAAGACAATGCCAGGTCTTCAGCCTAGTCGTCCAAACGCAGAGGAACTTTCGGCATGCCTAGTCCTGCCGTTTCAAAATTATGTCTTGCATTGATGAAAGACCGCTGAATAGCGCTAGGCGATAAGAAACCTAATTTGCCAGTCTTTGAGGCTAGCTTGAATGTTAAAAAATTTATAGTAATTTATATATTTTTTATACTTACCAATGACCCAGACTTAGCTGGTGCTAACTCTAAAAAATCCAGGGCCAAACACAAATTTTGCCCCCCAATCCCCAAAATTTGCATCTAAAACCAAAAGAAATCATGTCCTATAGGACCTCCATACTTTGCCCTTACTGCGCATGCGCAGTGTCAAGGACGTTCCGAAATTGGTGCCAATTATCATTCTTACTGGCAGTGCCTGGTCAGCGCTATGTACTCAGCGGGGAGGTAAGAGTTCCCAACTCCTGGGAGGGCCATCCCCATCTGGGTCATTGGTAAGTATAAAAAATATATAAATTACTATAAATTTTTTAACATTTTTATACTGTACCAATGACCTAGACTTAGCTGAATAGTAAAAAGGCTGGAGGGCCTAGGACATAGAGGAAAATCCAATAAGCTCAACTATATAATATAGAGGCAACCCCTCAAGGAGAAAAGGAGTATTAGGCTTTACATGTATCTTTCTTATTTTATGTTAAATTAGAAAGATACAATACCCTTCATAATTGAGCACAATAACATTCATGTTCTCTATTAACATCCAGTATAACTCCTTATACTAATTATTTTTAAAGTACGCCAATAAATAAAGTTAGTCCAGAGAATTGAGACTCTTTATATTCTTTTAAAAGTGTCCGAGGATTGTATATTAACGCCCGTTTGACACTTGACATATACAAATGCTTCACACCGAGCTACACTTTAAAAATATGACATGAATGAATTTTTAACATTAATATTACACATTAAAACCATCCCGGAAACGACTCAGAAATACTGACTTCGGAGGGGGCATTCCCTTGCTTTTCACTATAAAGCAGGTGACCTAAGGGAACACCCTCCCCCCCCCCCTTCCCCTTGCCCTGGGTCAAATAGCCCAGAGCGAAGAGGGCAGCCGGACGGAGTCACTGTCGGAACAGAAAGCCTGCATAACTATAGTTGCAACTGTTTAGTGGACGACATTCTGAGCAACAGATAACGGACCTAAACAATGCAGGTCTCCAGAAATGGACTCAATATTTCTGAGATAAAAATTCGTGAATGTGGATGGCTGAGACCAATAAGCAGCCTTCATTAAATCTGTAATAGCAATACTATTAGCGTAAGCCCAAGAAGTAGCAAGAGCTCTTACTTCATGAGCCGAAATCTTAAGCACAGACTGCTGAGAAGAAGATAAACTCTCATAAGCAGTACGGATAGTTAATTGAATCCATCTAGCAATAGAATGGACCGAAATGTCCCTTCTATTAGGCATCAGAGACAGAAAGAAACGTTTTCGTCCCTTTCTGATAAACTGAGATCTCTGTTTATAGATACGTAACGCTCTAACAGGACAGAGTAAAGGCCTACGCCCGTCTGAAGACGGAAGAGCCTTAATAACAATAGGTTCCGGATATTTATTAGGAGCCTGATTCTTAGCTAAAAAACCCACATTAGTAGTGAAGGTGATAGTGTTCCCGACACTACGATAGTGAGAATCATCCACCGACAGTGTATGAAGCTCACTGACTCTTCTAGCAGAAGAGAAAGCTAAGAGAAAAGCTGTCTTATAAGATAAGAATTTGAAATCTACTGTCCCAAGAGGTTCAAATGGCTTTTCCTTCAGTTTAAGAAGAACCCAAGCTAAATTCCATTTAGGAATTAACCTAAGAGTTCTGGGTCTATTTAACGAGAAGTTTCTAACCAACTTAGATAAAGAGACATTAGATCCAATTTGTTAACTATCATGATGTGCATAGGTATCAGATAACATAGACCTATAACCCTTAATAGTAACAGGCTGCAGTTTGATTTCGTCAAACAAGTATACTAGAAAGTTTGCAATGTCTGGTATAGAGGGATCAAAAATATCCACAGAATGATCCCTACACCAACGACGAAAAACCTTCCACTTAGCCACATAGTTTAGCGAAGAGGAGGTCCTCCTACAGTTAGAAATCGCGTCCACTGCTCGTCCTGTAAAGTGCTTGCCATGCAAGAAGGACCGCACAACGGAAAAACGTGAAGGTTGAGACCTTGCGGGTTGTGATGGAGTTGACGCAATTTCCCCTGCGAAAGAAGATCCTCCCGTGGAGGAAGCTTTCACGGTAGGTCCCACAACAGACACCTGAGTAGATTTATCCACGGTCTCTGTGGAGACAGAGATGCTACCAACAGAATCTTGCCTTGAGATTGTTTTATCTTTAGCAATACTTGCTGAATTAACGGCGCTGGAGGATACGCATATCCTATCATTCCGTCCCAAGGGATCGACAGAGCGTCTACTGCAAAAGCTCTTGGATCCGGGCACGGAGACACATACGTCTGCAACTGATTGTTGAGATGTGTCGCAAATAAGTCTATCATTGGCCGTTCCCATTGGTAGCAAATCTGATTGAATACTTGTTTGTTGAGAGTCCACTCCGACGGCAACAAGCGACCCTTTCGTGAAAGGGAGTCTGCTAGTACGTTCAGACGACCCGGTATATGACGGACCGAAAGAAGAACCTGATGTTCTAGAGCAAACAGAAGGATTCTTTCCGTTAGATTGAACAACGGAACAGAATGAGTGCCTCCCTGATTCCGTATATACGCCACTACTGTCGTATTGTCGGACAGGATTTGGACATGAGCATTGTGAATAATGTCCATCCAATGACGTAACGCAAGCCAAATTGACATCATATCCTTGATGTTTATGTGCTTGCCCAGGAATTGCGGATCCCAAAGACCCTGGCATCTCGAATCCGTCGGGATCAATGATGCACCCCAATCTGTTTGACTGGCATCCGTCATAATGGTAAAACTCGGATCCGGCAACTGCAGCGGAACTCCCTGAGTTAACCACTGAATGTTTTCCCAAGTCTGAATCTCTCGTTTCACTTGATCTGACAAGAGAACGTCTATGTCGAGCGAATGAATTTTCACACTCCAATTCTGAGTCAAGAAAATTTGGAGAGGACGCGTGCGTAACCGCCCCATCGGAATGAGATCTGCAGCGGCTCCGCACAGACCTATCAGTCTCATAAATTCTCTCGCTGTGACTTTGTCTGCGTGCAGACAATAGCGAGCGTAACAACTGACTAATTTCGCTCTGGTTAACGGCAGACGAACGAGATTGTTGTGCGTCTCGAAGCTCATTCCCAGATGTGTGAATGACTTGGACGGCACCAGATCCGACTTCTCCTCGTTTACTATAAAACCGAGACGTCGGAGCAATAGAAGTAGATTCTGCACATCGTTCTGAAGCGTTAACTCGTTGCCGTACCTCTGAAGAATGTCGTCCAGGAAGGCCGACGTTACCGCAGACGAATGAGCTTGGAAATACATCATTACCGAGTTCATTACCCGAGTGAAAGCCCAGGGTGCTAGATTCAATCCAAAGCACATATTGATACACTACTCCTAGGACTGCGAAGCGTAGATACTTTCTGAATGTCGGATGTACCATGACGTGAAAGTACGCATCTTTGAGATCTATGCTCGTTGCATAATCGTTCACCCGAATACTCGCTCTGACCGACCGAATCGTCTCCATATAAAACTTCGGAGCGATGATCAGCTTGTTTATCCAGCTCAAATCTATGACTGGACGGAACGAGCCGTCTGGTTTCGGAACCAGAAACAGATGGCTGTAGAATCCTGGAGTCTCCTGGTTTTCTACGACCTCTACCACGTTCTTCATTAAAAGAGACTGCACCTCTGATAATAGAGCGTCTCTTTTCTGCAGATTTGACGGAAGTTGAGTCCATTTTGGACTTCGAGTTAATGGAGGCTTTCGTTTGAAGGATATCTTTAGACCTTCCGAAGTCACCCCTCTCACCCAAGGGTCGTACGTAATCGACGCCCACTCTTGAGAAAAACTCGACAACCTTCCGCCAACCGGTACGCGATAGAGGTTGCAGCCAACACCTCCTGGACCTGCGAGGCCTGCGGTAGGAGAAACCACGTCCTCCACGACCCGCACCTCGTCCCGTCGACCTCGGGGCGTCCGACCGGTTGTCCCGGCCCGAAGGACGTCCCGAACGTGAGTCGCTACCTTGACGGTCTCTTGAATAAGACCAAGAGGACGCACCGGAACCTCTATAGGAACCTCTCTTGGGCGCATTAGACCCAGAAGTGCCTGTCTTACTCTTATCTGCCGTGTCCGACTTCTTAGAAGCAGATTTGAACAGCAGAGAATCCGAAGCTTTCTTTGTAATTTTATCGTAAATTGCAGAAAGCTTGCCGTCAAAGAGAAGATCTCCGGAGACCGAAGCGACTCTGAGAGAGTTCTTCACCTTAGTATCCACGAGTGTGGATGTAGCTAGGGCTGCATCATGTCTAACCAACTCCAGGTTTGCCACTGAAAGGGCGGAGTTAAACGTGGAATAAGCTACTGCCCTTGAAAGAAGTCTTAAAGAGGATTGTATATCCTGAAATTCTTTCCCTTGAAGGCGCAGTGATAACACCTTAGTAAGGTGATCTGCGTAAGATAAGGCATCTAAACTGGCTCTGTTAGATGAAATAGTTGTTTCCAACACCGCGGTTGGAATAGACGCCGACGACGGTAATGATAACTCTAAGTCTTCCGCCTCGTCGTCCATACGCAGAGGAACTCTCGGGGTACCCTGTCCTGCCGTGTCGAATTTATTCCTTGCATTAATGAAAGGCAGGTTGAGAGTATTGGCGGACAAGAAACCTGCTTTTCCCGTTTTGGAAGCAAGTTTGAATATAGCGTCGTTCAATAATTCAAATGTTCTTGCAACATTATTGGACTGAGACGGAAACTCGGGAGCGATGTCCCTGAACCGCTCAAAGAAATCAGAGTCCAATGACGCTATAATCCTCTTGTCCGGAACCGCAGCAGTCTGGCCCGACGGAACAACTTGAGGGAGAAAGTGCCGGATGAAGTCCACGGCAGCTTTATGTTGTTCCGAAAGGGATAGCTCCAAGTCATCCGTATCCCTTTCACCATCCGGTCGGACCTCATGATGCTCCCGATCGTCCGCCCCCGATGCTTCGGCAGAGCGTACCGACCCAGCGCCGCCGGATAATTCCCGATTCGACACCGTTTCTGTCGGCTGCTGGGATGCTGCGATAAGTTGTGCTATCTGCACAAGTACGTCCGACATCGAGGCCTGCGGAGGCGCAGTCTTTCGCTGCTTCGCCAAGGGCAGCTCCGCATCTGATGACTCCCGTATACTCTTCCTATGCGAACGTCCGGAGTCCATCAGCCTCGTGTCCCTGGCTACCGGATGGTGTGACCTGGTCGCCGAAGAATCCCTGATCGGCGAAGCTGGCAAAATATCAGCGGTCACGTAGCCAAGGTGCGGTCAGGTGCGCTGACGAGAAGAAGAAGCCTGAGCAGTCTCCGCGGACTGCCTATACAACGGAGCGTCCCGAGCGACGGACGTGTGCTCCGCTTGCGACACATTTTGTACCACAACATCTGGTCCCAGATGTTGTTGTACGAGAGAGGGGCCTCTCACGCTCGCGGCCCGGCTGGACCTGGATGAGCTAGGAACCGGACTCAAAGGCTTCCTCCGATCTCGCCTACTATCCGCTGTCACTGGGTGTGCACGTTGAATGTTTATAGTGCTCGCATCACCCAACATTTCCTCCTGGACCGCATCAGACGAACCCGGCTGCCGAACTATTCGGTGAATGGACGCTACACCGGGCGAGCTAGCGGACGACATTTGTTTAATCTCCATGAGCACTTTTGCTGCTAGCTCTGTATTCATTTGTGACGACGGAAGCGCACTTGCAGAAGTTAACATGGAAACATCACCCTGTTCTTGTTCCTCTGAAACAGAAACTGAGAGAGTAGAGTGACCTTGCGGAGAAAGAGCCGGCATAGCCCTTTCTCCACTAACAACATATCGTGACACACGTTTCCAATGTTTGTCATCCCAATATTGACATATAGAACAGGGATTAGTGCGAGAACACTGACTACAATTAATGCAATGATCATGAAAGTCAGAGGGAGATTTCTTCCTATTACAATTTGAACAATATCCTTTCATTGTGAAAAGTCAACAAGTCCTAGTTACTCGCACAAACCCCTGACACAAAGATACATAATAACATGATCCATTAATAATGAAAAAACAATTGCAAAACAAAATAATTTTTGAAAAATATTTTTTCAGCGAAGCCCAAGTTTCTGAAAAGTAACGTTGAGCCCCAATGGATCCGATGGCTAAGTGTGGTCAAAAATTTTAAATTTATATTAAATAATTAAAGCAACACTTACGGATAACAAAAATGTATCTTATAGTGAGATAAACTACTCCAAAGGCAAACAGCCCCCCTCAAAAGAGACTGTTGCCAATGTAAACAAACAGTGTAAAAACACCAGAAAACATGACTCCAGGCACTGACAAAACTGGCCCGAAATCAGTCATCAAAATTACACTCTATCTGATGCAAGACAGAGACTCCCAGGGGAGAATCTGCAGACCATCAGATGGAAGATGCAGAACACAACGTTTATACACCCATGGGTGAAAACGTAACTATGGGGAAAATAACAGAAAACATTCTGTAATCAAGCAACTCTCCCAAGAGAATTTTAGAAATGATCTTTCTCAAAAATATGCCAAAAGCATGGGAGAATTGCAAGGGGGAACTTAGAAGACCAGGGGAGAGGAAACACTGAATAAGCAGTGCAACTTTTTAGCAAGAATGACAACAAGAGGCCCATGCCTCGAAAATAGGCAACTTAACATAATTTCATAAAAAATTTTAAGGACAGCCCTGATTATTTTTTGTCACTCCTTTTTCCTCTCCTCCTTCTATATCCTCCTTAGAATCACCATTTCTCCAATAATTACGTGTCTGACATCCTTTAAACTGAGATTTACAAGCACAAAGATCAGTGAGATGTTGACTGATGAAGGGCCAAACAGAGAATGATAATTGGCGCCAATTTCAGAACGTCCTTGACACTGCGCATGCGCAGTAAGGGCAAAGTATGGAGGTCCTATAGGACATGATTTCTTTTGGTTTTAGATGCAAATTTTGGGGATTGGGGGGCAAAATTTGTGTTTGGCCCTGGATTTTTTAGAGTTAGCACCAGCTAAGTCTGGGTCATTGGTACAGTATAAAAATATAGCGTCATTCAAAAGTTCAAATGTCCATGACATTTCTGGACTGGGTTGGAAACTGAGGGACGGTGTCCTTAATCCGGCCGAAAAAGTCTGTGTCCAGTGACGCTTTCAGTTTCTTATCAGGTAATGCAGCATTTTTGTCCAGAGAAACAACTTCTAAAAGGTGATGCCGGATGAAATCTACGGCCACCTTAAGTTGTTCGGAAAGGGAAAATTTCAGCTGTGATGATTCCCTTTTACTCTCCGCCTGGACCACATAATAATTTTGGTCGTCCCTTACTGACTCTGCAGGAGAACGAACCGACCCAGCTTGCTCGGATAGTTCTTTACTGAAAAAGTTTCTGATAGCTGCTGCAATGAATTGAGCTATCTGCGATAGCAAGTCTGCCACGGAGGCCTGTGGAGCCGCGGTCTTACGTAATTAACCGCTGGAAGCTCCAGGGACGTTAATTCCTGCATTTATATAATATGCGAACGTCCCAACTGGAAAGGCCTCATGTCCTTGGCTAGCAGATGGCGTGACTTGGTCGACATGTAATCACCTCCTGGTCCTGCAAGGATTGTGGAAGGAGAAAACACATCCTCCACGACCCGCACGTTGCCCAGTCGACCTAGGGGCGTCTGACCCGGTATCTCAGGCCAGCATTACGGCCCCTATGTGAGTCGCTACTCTGACAGTCTCTGGAGTAAGACGTAGAGGCTTTGATCCTTTATAGGAACTTCCTTTGGACGTATCCGCCCCCGAAGAACCTGCCTTACTCCTCCCTGCTGAGTCCGACTTTTTCAAAGCTGAATAATGCAGAGAATCCAGAGCTTTTTTAGTAATCTAATATAAATTGTAGAAAGCTTAACGACAAAGAGAAGCTCTCCTGAGACCGGAGTGACTGGAAGAGAGTTTTTCCCCTTACTATCCACTCTTGTGGATGCAGCCAGGGCAGCATCACGTCTGACTAACTCCATATTGCCACTGAAAGGGCGGAGTTATACGTAGAATATGCTATAGCCCTCGAAAGAACTCTTAAGGAAGATTGAAGATCCTGGAATTCTTTCGCTTCAGACGTAGTGATAACGCTGTGGTAAGGTGATCTGCGTGAGAAAATGCGTCTAAATTGTGTTCTCCAGTATACTGGAGTAAATAGACATGGACGCCGACAATGACCGTTCCAGGTCTTCAGCCTAGTCGTCGAAACGCAGAGGAACTCTCGGTGCGCCTTGTCCTGCCGTTTCAAATTTATGTCTAGCATTGATGAAAGGCAGCTGTATAGCGCATATGCGATAAGAAACCAGATTTGCCAGTCTTAGAGGCTAGCTTGAATATAGCGTCATTCAAAATTTCAAATGTCGAAGACATTTCTGGACTGGGTCGGAAACTCAGGGATGGTGTCCCTAATCCAGCCGAAAAAGTCTGTGTCCAGTGATGCCTACAGTTTCTTATGAGGTAACGCAGCATTTTTGTCCAGAGAAACAACTTCTAAAGGTGATGCCGGATGAAATCTACGGCACCTTATGTTGTTCGGAAAGGGAAAATTTCAGCCTTGCTGATTCCCTTTTACCATCCGCCTGGACCACATAATAATCTTGGTCGTCCCTACTGACTCAGCTTGCTCAGATAGTTCTTTATTGAAAAAGTTTCTGATAGCTGCTGGGATGCTGCGATGAATTGAGCTATCTGCGATAGCTAGTCCGTCACGGAGGCCTGTGGAGCTGTGGTTTTACGTAATTAGCCACTGGAAGCTCTATATAATATCCGAACGTCCCAACTGGAAAGGCCCCGTGTCCTTGGCTAGAGAATGGCATGACCTGGTCGACGTGGATTCCCTAGTCGGCAAAGCAGGAGCTCCAGGGACGTTCATTCCTGCATTGATATAATATGCGAACGTCCCCTGGAAATCTGTGGTCACATAGCCAAGGTGCGGTCGTGTGTGCTTACCTGAGGATGAGGAAGCCAATAGAACAGCCGCGTTGGACTGTCTATGCGACGGAGCGTCCCGAGCAGGAGGAGTGGACTATGCTCCGACTAATGAACGAACATACAACAACATCGCGGCCCAGATGTTGCTGTAACAGAGAGTGGGGGGGGGGGGGGGGGGGGGGGGCCTCTCTCACTTGCGGTCCGGATAGACTTGGACGAAGTAGCTACCGGACTGACAGGCTTCCTCCGTACTATCCTCGGATCTGTCATCGCTGGGTGTGCACGTTCAATGTTTATAGTGCTCGCATCACCCAAACTGCTTCCCTGGACCACAACAGACGAACACGGCTGCCAAGCCATTCGATGAATGGTCGCTACACCAGGCAGACTAGCGGACGATCAATGCCGTCGATCCTACTAGGGACCTCTTAGGCAATTGTCACATTTCCATGACCACTTAGCCGCTAGCCCTAATATACTGCAACGACGGAGACACACTTGTTGAAGACATCACGGAAACATAACCCTGTTCTTGTTTTTCTGAAAAAGAGACTGATAAACTAGAGTGACCTTGCGGAGAGAGGACCAGAATGGACCCCTCACCGCGAACAATATACTGTGACACATGTCTCCAACGTTGTCATTCCAATTAGCCCACACTGAGCAAGAATTAGTGTGAGTACATTGACTACAAGAAACACAATGAACATGAGAATCAGAGGAAGATTTCCTCGCATTACAATTTGAACAATATTTTTTCATCATGAAAAAATATAAACAGTCATAGTACTCGCACTAACCCTTGAAACAAAGATACATAATATAATATAATCCATTACAACATTTCAAAAAAATAATTTCCAAAAAAACATTTTTTGAAAAATTTTCAGAAGAGCCCAAGTTCCCAATGGGAACAATGAGCCCAAATGGATCCCAAAAAAGCCTAAGTGTGGACAAAATATTTTAGAACATTTTTAAAAATTAATGCAACACTTCTGGACAATATTAATGTATCTGGCTATGAGCAGAACTAATAGAAGACAAGTAATCACTATCAGAAGTAACCGTTGTCAACATAAACAAAAGTGTACAAAAACCGGAAATATGACTCCAGGCACTGTAACCATGGCCCAAAATCAGTAACCAATTTAAACACTCTCCGATGTAAAACAGAGGCTTCTAGAGAAGAAACTGCAGTACATCGGATGGTAGATGCAGATAACAATGCCTAATCACCCAAGGGTGAGGACGTAAACATGGGGAAAAAACAGAATAATCATTCCGTTACCAAGCCAAAACTCCCAAGAAATTTTAGTAAAAAAAAATTCCAAAATTATGCCAAAAGCATGGGAGAATAGCAAGGGGGGTATTAAGGAAAGGGAGAGAGGAAACACTGAACAAATAATGGTAAGTTCATAGCCAGAATGACAACATAAGGCTCATGCCTCGAAATTAGGGAACATGAAATAATTTCGTAAAAAAATTATAGGTTGCAGCCCTGAACACATTCTGCCACTGTTTCTTCCTCTCATCCTTTATTTCATCCTTAGATCCACCATTTCTTTCATAATTATGTGTCTGGCCTCATTTAAAATGAGATTTACAAGCACAAATATCAGAGACATGCTACTGATTTTAGGGCCAAACAAAGAATGACATTTGCACAAATTTCGAGAGCTCCTTGACACTGCGCATGCGCAGTGGATAGAAAGTATGGAGAACCATATAGGACTTGAATTTCGGTTTTTGATGCAAATTTTGGGGATTGGGGGCAAAATTTGTGTTTGGCCCTATAATTTAAGGAGTTGGCACCAGCTATGTCTGGGTCATTGGTACAGTATAAAAATATAAGTTTTCATCGAAAGGCTCCTTGGGTATTAATTTGAAACATTAAAACTATGCTAAGGTGTTGCTAAGGAAATGCGGGGATACACCATTGTGTGCTTTGTACACATATAACTCAATCTTGTTGGCGTTGTTAGTTTCTGAGTCGCTCATGTCGTCTTGCTCAGGTGACTGATATTGGGTGCAGCAATGTTGACTGTTGAGGCTATCGTATATGAAGTTATGCATGACATGAATCTGAAAGGGACGACAATGCGACACAGTTCAACGTATACTTTAGATGAGTCACAATGAGTACAAAATCATTCCTGATGCACCCAATGGAACTTCAAAGTTAAATGTTTATAACTTGGTCAAATTTTTTTTAATTTTGTTAAAATAATTTAACACGTTAACGTTTGAAACGTTAACTACTCCCAGCCCTGGAACCATCTATAATGGTTTTCCTTGAGAGCATCAAGGCACCATCTGTAATACTTTTGTATTGCAGATGGTGCCTTGATGCACTCACAGGGAGATATATGAAAGAAAATATTTCAGATTTCAATAAAAAGAAACACAACACAAAGCATATTTCTTGTGATTTTGTTAACTTTTATTGAATTGATTCATGGAATATGAATCATATAACTTGGTTACTCACCCCAATATTTTCACCAACAATTTCGACTGTGGAGGTTCATTTTTTACCTAATTATTTTTTTCACTGTTTTCAATTATTCTTTCACATATCTGAATTATCTACAGCCCAGGCAAATGTAAGGCAATTTCTTTGAAATACTTTTTCTATCTCCCAAGTTCCACTCAGCTTATTTATGGTAGTTAGTACAGTAAACCGAAAACTCGAGACTCAAGTTTGCAAAACAAAACATGGGGACTCAGAATCGTGAGAATTTGTCCCCAATCATGAGGTAGGGAGATGGCACAAAAAATGGGAAGCCTCCTGCCAAAAGCGTGAAACTTAACATGTCTGATCCCGGAATGAATCAGCAGGTGGAGGGTTTCAGATCAAATGAAAACGTCAAATCAAATCTTAACTGGTAAAAAACTAAATTATTTTGCAAACTTGATTTGAATCTTGACTTTTTTTTTTAAGATTCTATTGCTACCAGACAAGGGGAGCCTTTGTTTAACAAAATTTTGTTCACAAATAACTGATTTGTTACAATTTATTGGAGAGTGTCTTCTGGCACTCTCCAATAAATTCTAACAAAACAATTCTTTTTAAACATTTTTAATTCCAAAGGTGAGAAAACATCAAGGTAATGCATACAGTGTAAAGCCACTATAGTGGC
Organism: Pictodentalium vernedei; assembly: GCA_031216915.1. NCBI lineage: Eukaryota > Metazoa > Mollusca > Scaphopoda > Dentaliida > Dentaliidae > Pictodentalium > Pictodentalium vernedei. The sequence goes on from CM062297.1 coordinate 360,338,759, forward strand.
TTTCAGAACTTTTCAACAGAGCCATGATAGTGACTTCTAGCAATAGACCCATGATAGTGGCTTCTAGCAATACAGCCATTAGGTGACTTCTAGCACTCTACAAGTTAAAACAAACTGAATCTCGCATCACTTTAAATTGTCAATATTGCACCTTACAACCATAAATATTGCCAGTGTCAACTCTAGTAATGTTTTCAATGTCAGTTTAGGCAAGTCAGTCAAAAGAGTAGAATATTTCAGGATGGAATCAAAGTACTCTCGGAAGCGAAACCTCTTTAAACTCTTTTTCTCTATCATCAGGTTTCCCGTACATGAGACCTGGTGATAAAATATGGTCGCCATGGACTGGTCACTTTCCACGGGTGGACATATTTCCACGGATGCAATAATATTAGATTCCTAACACTAATTATAGGAATAATCATCAAAACTTTAATTAATGAAGCACCAGGTACAACCCAGTGCTTCCTTAATTAAAATTTTGCTGATGATTTTTATTACCTGATAAATGCATGCATGGACACCACTTGCCGTGCATGGATTATGACCAGTCCATGTCGACTGTACTGTAGTAGATATGTTTAACCCTTTACCCAATGTAATGGCCAAAATTGGCCAGCGCTATTCACAAAAATCACCATTCCATTTTCATTATTTTTTTAATTTTTTTTTGTCTGATTGAGCTCGTTCCAATGAGGGGTCATAAGCTATGGTTTTGATGCAAAAAGTAAAAAAAATTAGTTATTCAAGAAATTTATTTGCAAGTATCGTCTGCTTTTCGTGTTAGGTAAAGGGTTAAAAGGAGACAGTGGGGAGAATTTTGAGAACATGATAATTTTGCAGTTTTCCGAATCAGTGTGATTGGAATTAAATCGAATCACTGGGACAATTTTGAATCAAATAAAATTTATTTATTTATTGGGTTTTAATGACAGTTTTGACAGCCAGGCTCACCTTGTGTTGGACAGTTTTAACCATTTAACCAACGTAATGGCCAAAACCGGCCAGCGCTATTCACAAAAATCGCCATTTAATTTTCATTATTTTTTTTCAGTCTTTCTTTCAAAAACATAGGTTATGACCCCTCTTTGGAACGAGGTCGTCAAGCTCGTTCCAAAGAGGGGTCATAACCTATGGTTTTGAGACAAAAAATGAAAAAAATTGGTTATTAAAGAATTTTTTTGGCAAGTGTCGTCTGCTTTTCATGTTAGGTAAAGGGTTAAGGGTGGAGGAAGCCAGAGTACTCGGAGAGAACCACCGAGTAATGGCGAGCAACTGTCGAGACACCCCAACGTACTAACACAAAAGCAGGATTAGCATTGGTTGAAGACAAGTGCACAATCGACGTGCAGTGGGCAATTGGGATTAAGTGTCTTGCTCAAGGACACAACAGGGTTAATGAAATCAAATCAAATTTTGAAGCGTCATAGTGCACTAAGAAGATGAGCATGTCAGATTTTCCTTCAAACAAAAATTTCTACAAATATTTAGATGTTCTGAAAAAGTAGAATACAAAGATCCATACTTTGGGTTATCTTTAAACTCTTTGTTCATTTGACTAGCATCATCATAAATAGCCGAATCATCACGTCTGGCTAGCACTATTTCACCTTTTGGAACATCAATCTACAAAAAATATATGAAACAGAGGTTCTACTTAAAGGTTGTTGTAAGATTCTACTGGTAAAGTGTTGGTTCATTTTCAAAATCAGAATTTATTAACCAATGTCTGTTTTGCTACAATTTATAAGAACTCTCCAGTAATTTGTAAGCAAAGATATATAAGTTAAAATATAGCCCCCACAAAGCAAGTCTTCTGTTTCTCAGGCCATTTTTTATAATGAAAGTGTCAATGACACTGTAGCTCAACTTGTTAAGACATGTACATGTATAGTATGTGACAAAGCTATGACAAACATCTAGGTAATGACCTGATAACAAAGGTACATATAAAGTATTGTAACGGTCTGTACATAAATACTGACTGTAGTCTGTAACAAATGTATAGGTAAAGTATTGTAAAGGTGGGTAACAGTCAGATGCTAAACTAGAAAAGTAATCTTTTGAGTCCCAGAGTGGGTCTGACTGAACCCCAAAATATTTGTTCTCATAGCACAGTGATAACAAAGGCACCCCCAAAACACACTCATTCCTGTCCCAAGGTGAAAACAAAGGTACCCAAGAAGTTTTGTGAAGATCAGTTCATAAATACGAGCTGTATAGAAGTTGTGACAAAAAACTGATTAGACCTCATTTTGGTACAAAATGGCCACTGGCAGCCATCTTGAATTTTGGACCGCACTCAGAAACACTTGTTCTCGTCCCAAGGTGATAACAAAGGTACCCAAGAAGTTTCGTGAAGATCAGTTGATAAATACAGCCTCTAGCTTGAGCCGTATTGACATGTGCACTTACAGTGTATAAGCAGCACTAAATAAATCAAAATTCATCTAATTTGCATAATTTCTGCACGAGAAAAAAACATGTACTGTATGTGATGTATTCCATTTTACTAAACATTCATACAAAAATTTATTCAAATCAGAACTTTCATACAGAAGTTCTGTACAGAAGACTGATTGCACTAATTTTGGTACAAAATGGCTGCTGGTGGCCATCTTGAATTTTGGACCACACCCAAAAACATTCGTTTTCATCCCACCGTGATAACAAAGGTACCCAAGAAGTTTCGTAAAGATTGGTTCATAAATACAGCCTCTAGCCTGAGCCGTATAGAAGTTGTGTACAAAAAACTGATTCGACCTAATTTCGGTACAAAATGGCCACTGGCAGCCATTTTGAATTTTGGACCGCACTCAGAAACACTCGTTCTTGTCCCAAGGTGATAACAGAGGTGCCCAAGAAGTTTCGTGAAGATCGGTTGATAATACAGCCTCTAGCCCGAGCCGTATTGACATGTGTACTTACTGTGTGAAAGTAGCACTGAAAAAATCAAAGTTCATCTAATTTGCATAATTTCGGCACGAGAAAAAAACTCTATTATATGTGATGTATCCCATGGTACTAAACATTCATACAAAAAATTATTCAAATCAGAGCTTTCATGTGGAAGTTCTGCGCAAAAATCTGACTGCCCCTAATTTTGAACAAAATGGCTGCCAGTGGCCATTTTGAATTTCGGACGGGACCCAAAAACACTCGTTCTCGTCCCACGGTGATAACAAAGGTACCCAAGAAGTTTTGTAAAGATTGGTTCATAAATGTGGCCTCTAGCCCGAGCCGTATTGGCATTTACACTGACAGTGCTGAAAGTAACACTAAATAAATCAAAGTTAGTCTAATTTGAATAATTCAAGCACGAGAAAAAAAAACGTATGATATGTAATGTATCTCATGGTACTAAACATTCATACAAAAAATTATTCAAATCAGAGCTTTCATATGGAAGTTCTGTACAAAAAACAGATTTCTGCATCGTCGGTACAAAATGGCGGCTGGCAGCCATCTTGAATTTTGGACTGCACCCAAAAACACCCGTTCTCGTCCCACAGTGATAACAAAGGTACCCAAGACGTTTCGTAAAGATCGGTTCATAAATACGGCCTCTAGCCCGAGCCGTATCCAATTGTTGACGTATGGACAGACAGACAGACGGACAAAAGGCCATGACAAAAGCTCAAATTTGGCTTCGCTAAAAATGTGAAAAAATGGTGGATATAGTTCAAAATCAACACTACCTAGATACTGTATTATTGTGACAGTATTTAAAAATACCTGATCATTCAGCATTGTCATTTAAAAGTTATTAGACAGACAAGTTTAGGCATGGCCTGGCAGATGAATTTATTTATTTATCGGTGTTCTGAAGGTCACATATTTCTGCACAATGGCTAACCATGACCGTGACAGTTTTACGGGTGGAGGAAGCCGGAGTACCCGGAGAGAACCACCAAGCAATGGCGAGCAACTGTCAGCTCCCCAACATACCAACTCCACACACGCAGGGTTAGCATTGGTTGAAGACAGGTGCACCATCGACATGAAGTACGCCTTAGTACACAACATCACCGTGCCCCCACGTGGGCAATGGGGGTGAAGTGTCTTGCCCAAGGACACAACGCGGTTGCCGTGGGTGGGATTCGAACCGAGGACCTCTCGGCGTGCTGCCTGCACCTCTACCAACTGCGCCACCGCACCCCCTGGCAGATGAATAGACCAGCGCCAGAAGTTTGATTGGGATAACCCAGGCGTGCTGTAGGTTACGTTACAGATATTAGATTGATAAAAAGTCAGAGATTGTTAAACACCACAGATCGCCTATTACCAAATTTAATAAAGAAAGATATAAACATTGACCATCCATGGTCAGTAATATATATATATAAATGTATACATTCAAGATTAGATGGGGAATGGGGAAAATGGATCTTGTTATCAAGATACGGGCAATATACCCAAAATTAAGTATGGTATCGGTATCAAGTACAGTACCACAACCATTAAAAGTCAACATACTTTCTGGTATGTGGAATTACCTGTCTTAAACCCCAAACAGGAAGGAGTCGACACAAAGGACAGGTGACGTTGACTAGAAAGTTCTCCATGCATCCACGGCTCACAGAACTACTAAAGATTTTTGGCTTGTCCTGTATTGACACACCTTGACAGCTCATTGACAGGCCTATGGTTTTGATGCCTGATAAGCAAGAAAGTTTTTTTATTTGCCTTAATCAGACTTTTTTACTCAAGGGCCCTTTTTCATAGTTTTGGAAAAAGGGTTACCTGCAGATTTAAATAAATTTACCTTTGCTGTTGTCCATGGTACATCATCTTGATGTGCAGGCAAAAGTGTCATAGATGTATGGAATACAGATGGATTTATAACTGTCAATACAACCTGAGTATCCTGAAAAGAAATGGGTTAAGATAAGCAGGAGATTTAGATGTCTTCATTTACAATATCAGAATGAGAAGGAAAACATGTTTTCAGTTGCCCTATTTTGGGCATTTTTTGCCATCTCATTCTGCCTCATATTCTGATCCTGAATGCAACACGAACACCAAATGACTGTACCATAATTATATCTTAATCCTTGAATAAGACATAAAAATTAAAAATTAGTTTCCCAGGCCCTTCCATATGGTCCTTTTGACTGTCACATGCTCTCTTTTCATAACCAATGCAAACTTAAACAAGAGGCCACATGGGACCTGAAGCGCTCATCTTGAATAGAACACAATATAATGTGTCTACACTGAGCAATCCATCTCCATAGGATACATTGTCAATCCTTGAGCCCATCAGGATTGACAAAAATAGTCTGAGCATTGTCATTTTTTCAGTTGATTATAATGTAAAATGTACAGCTCCCCTTTGGAGCCTCTTGATAGAGCCTATGGGGATTAATCTTAGTTACACACGTCTAGAGGATAATGACTACCATATTTCTAATTCTTCAGCTATATGGCCAATTCTGGTTCTCATAGGGAGCCCAAATATTAACCCAGCCTCTTGGTTTAAACAAACTTGAATCTGACCCCTCTAGAGATGTTGTATACCAAATATGAAAGCATTTGGACAAGTGGATCTGAAGAGGAAGATTTTTAAAGACATGTCCTCATATTGCAGTAAGCTAAAATTTGAGCTACCACAGGGAGCCCAAATATTAACCCAGGGAACCAATTTGAACAAACTTGAATGTGACTCTCCTAGAGATGCTGTAAACCAAATTTGAAAGGATTCTGACAGGTAAATCTGAGGAAGATTTCTGAAGAAATTCCCTCATACTGTACTAAGTTAAATTTAAGGTTCCCATATGGAGCCCAAATACTAACCCAGGCACTCGAATTAAAAATATAGTCTGAGCATCATGCCTTTTCTTCAGTTGATCATAATGTAAAATGCAGAGCTCCCCTCTGAAGCCCCTTGATATAGCCTATGGGGATTATTCTTAGTTACACACCTCTAGAGGGTACTGACTACAACATTTCTAATTCTTCAGCCACATGGCCAATTCCGGCTCTCATACGGAGCCCACATATTAACCCAGCCTCTCGGTTTAAACAAACTTGAATCTGACCCTCATAGAGATAATGTATACCAAATATGAAAGCATTCCGACTGGTGGATCTGAAGAAGAAGACTTTTAAAGAAATTTCCTCCTATTGCACTAAATTAAAATTTGGGCAACCATAGCGAGCCCAAATATATACCTAGGAACCCCATTTGAACAAATTTGAATTTGATCCCCCTAGAGATGTTGCATACCAGATATGAAAGCATTCCGACTCGTGAATCTGAAGAAGATTTTTCAAGAAATGTCCTCATATTGCACTAAGTTAAAATTTGGGCTACTATAGCAAGCCCAAATATATACCTAGGGAGAAGATTTGAACAAACTTGAATTTGATGACCCCCCCCCTAGAGATGTTGTATACCAAACGTGAAAGCATTATGACTGGTGGATCTGAAGAAGATTTTAAAAAATTATCCCTAATATAGGAAGCCCAAATATTAACCTAGGGACTTGGTTTGAACAATCTTGACTCTGATCCTCATGATAATGATGTATACCAAACATTAAAATATTCTGACTGGTGGTTCTGAAGAAGATTTTTAAAGAATATTCCCCATATTGCCCTAAGTTAAAAATTTGGGCTGCTGTATCGAGCCTAAATATGAACCAATAGGCTTCATTTTAATTAAAAATTTGGGCTGCTGTATTGAGCCCAAATATGAACCAATGGGCTTCATTTTAACAAACTTGTATCTGAAAATCCCCTCCCCCCCCCCACCCCCCCCCCCCCCCCCCCCCACCTCTCTCCTATGAATGCTGTATAACGAAGAATATCAAAAGATTCTGATCATTGGTTCTGGAGAAAAGATTTTTTTTTAAATTTTTGCAAATATGCATTGTACAGAACACCCTAACTTAACCGATGGCAATTTTTTTTTTACGATTCAATTCTACTGGTCCTAAGGATGCTTCATACCAAATAACACCTCTCTGTTCCGTGTGGTTTGGGAAATATGGGTCTTTGAAAATATTTCTATTTTTAGCTCCTTGGGTTCCCATGGGGATGCAGGAATTTTTTTTTTGCACGAGTCAAGTAGTTACGACCCAATAATACCACATACCAAATTTGGTTCAATTTGGAGACCACTACCGGTTCAGAAAGTTAAAAAATTGATAGTAATTTATATATTTTTTATACTTACCAATGACCCAGACTTAGCTGGTGCTAACTCTAACAAAACCAGGGCCAAACACAAATTTTGCCCCCCAATCCCCAAAATTTGCTTCCAAAACAAAAAGAAATCATGTCCTAAAGGACCTCCATACTACGCCTCTACTGCGCATGCGCAGTGACGCAGACGTCCCGAAATTGGCGCCAATTATCATTCTTACTGGCAGTGCCTGGTCAGCGCTATGTACTCAGCGGGGAGGCAAGAGTTCCCAACTCCAGGGAGGGCCATCCCCGTCTGGGTCATTGGTAAGTATAAAAAATATATAAATTACTATAAATTTTTTAACATTTTTATACTGTACCAATGACCCAGACTTAGCTGAATAGTAAACAGGCTGGAGGGCCAAGGACATAGAGGAAAATCCAATAAGCTCAACTATATAGTAAAGAGGTAACCCCTTAAGGAGAAAAGGAGTATTAGGCTTTACATGTATCTTTCTTATTTAATATTAAATTAGAAAGATACACTACCCTTAATAATTGAGCACAATAACATTCATGTTCTCTATTAACATCCAGTATAACCCTTATACTAATTATTTTTAAAGCAAGCCAATAAATAAAGTAGTCCAGAGAATTGAGACTCTTTATAGTCATTTAAAAGTGTCCGAGTATTGTATATTAAAGCCCGTTTGACACTTGACATATACAAATGCTTCACACCGAGCTACACTTTAAAAATAAGACATGAATGAATTTTAACATTAATATTACACTTTAAAACCACCCCGGAAGCGACTCAGAAATACTGACTTGGAGGAGGCATTCCCTTGCTTTTCACTATAAAGCAGGTGACCTAAGGAAACCCCCCCCCCCCCCCCCTTCCCCTTGCCCTGGGTCAAATAGCCCAGAGCGAAGAGGGCAGCCGGACGGAGTCACTGCCGGAACAGAAAGCCTGCATAACTATAGTTGCAACTGTTTAGTGGATGACATTCTGAGCAACACATAACGGACCTAAACAATGCAGGTCTCCAGAAATGGACTCAATATTTCTGAGATAAAAATTCGTAAATGTGGATGGCTGAGACCAATAAGCAGCCTTCATTAAATCTGTAATAGCAACACTATTAGCATAAGCCCAGGAAGTAGAAAGAGCTCTTACTTCATGAGCAGAAATCTTAAGCACAGACTGCTGAGAAGAAGATAAATCTTCATAAGAAGTACGGATAGTTAACTGAATCCATCTAGCAATAGAATGGACTGAAATGTCCTTTCTATTAGGCATCAAAGACAGAAAGAAACGTTTCCGTCCCTTTCTGATAAACTGAGATCTCTGTTTATAGATACGTAATGCTCTAACAGGACAGAGTAAAGGCCTACGCCCATCTGAAGACGGAAGAGCCTTAATAACAATAGGTTCCGGATATTTATTAGGAGCCTGATTCTTAGCTAAAAAACCCACATTAGTAGTGAAGGTGATAGTGTTCCCAACACTACGATAATGAGAATCATCCACCGATAGTGCATGAAGCTCACTGACTCTTCTAGCAGAAGAGAAAGCTAAGAGAAAAACTGTCTTATAAGATAAGAATTTGAAATCTACTGTCCCAAGAGGTTCAAATGGCTTTTCCTTCAATTTAAGAAGAACCCAAGCTAAATTCCACTTAGGAATTAATCTAAGAGTTCTGGGTCTATTTATCGAAAAGTTTCTAACCAACTTCGATAAAGAGACATTAGATCCAATTTGTAAACTATCATGATGTGCATAGGTATCAGATAACATAGATCTATAACCCTTTATAGTAACAGGCTGCAGTTTGATTTCGTCAAACAAGTATACTAGAAAGTTTGCAATGTCTGGTATAGAGGGATCGAATATATCTACAGAATGATCCCTACACCAACGACGAAAAACCTTCCACTTAGCCGCATAGTTTAGCGAAGAGGAGGTCCTCCTACAGTTAGAAATCGAGTCCACTGCTCGTCCTGTAAAGTGCTTGCCATGCAAGAAGGACCGCACAATGGAAAAACGTGAAGGTTGAGACCTTGCGGGTTGTGATGGAGTTGGCGCGATTTCCCCTGCGAAAGAAGATCCTCCCGTGGAGGAAGCTTCCGCGGTAGGTCCCACAACAGACACCTGAGTAGATTTATCCACGGTCTCTGTGGCGACAGAGATGCTACCAACAGAATCTTGCATTGAGATTGTTTTATCTTTAGCAATACTTGTTGAATTAACGGTGCTGGAGGATACGCATATCCTATCATTCCGTCCCAAGGGATCGACAGAGCGTCTACTGCAAATGCTCTTGGATCCGGACACGGAGACACATACGTCTGCAACTGATTGTTGAGATGTGTCGCAAATAAGTCTATCATTGGCCGTTCCCATTGGTAGCAAATCTGATTGAATACTTGTTTGTTGAGAGTCCACTCCGACGGCAACAAGCGACCCTTTCGTGAAAGGGAGCCTGCTAGCACATTCAGACGACCCGGTATGTGATGGACCGAAAGAAGAACGTGATGTTCTAGCGCAAACAGAAGGATTCTTTCCGTTAGACTGAACAACGGAACTGAATGAGTGCCTCCCTGATTCCGTATATACGCCACTACTGTCGTATTGTCGGATAGGATTTGGACATGAGCATCGTGAATAATGTCCATCCAGTGACGTAACGCAAGCCAAATTGACATCATTTCCTTGATGTTTATGTGCTTGCACAGGAATTGCGGATCCCAAAGACCCTGGCATCTCGAATCCGTTGGGATTAATGATGCACCCCAACCTGTTTGACTGGCATCCGTCATAACGGTAAAACTCGGATCCAGCAACTGCAGCGGAACTCCTTGAGTTAACCACTGAATGTTTGCCCAAGTCTGAATCTCTTGTTTCACTTGATCTGACAAGAGAACGTCTACATCGAGCGAATGAATTTTCCCACTCCAATTCTGAGTCAGGAAAATTTGAAGAGGACGTGTGCGTAACCGCCCCATCGGAATGAGATCCGCGGCGGCTGCACAGACCTATCAGTCTCATAAATTCTCTCGCCGTGACTTTGTCTGCGTGCAGACAATAGCGAGCGTAACAACTGACTAATTTCGCTCTGGTTAACGGCAGACGAACGAGATTGTTGTGCGTCTCGAAGCTCATTCTCAGATGAGTGAATGACTTGGACGGCACCAGATCCGACTTCTCCTCGTTTACTATAAAACCGAGACGTCGGAGCAATAGAAGAAGATTCTGAACATCGTTCTGAAGCGTTAACTTGTTGCCGTACCTCTGAAGAATGTCGTCCAGGTAGGCCGACGTTACCGCAGACGAATGAGCTCGGAAGTAGATCATTACCGAGTTCATTACCCGAGTGAAAGCCCAAGGTGCTAGATTCAATCCGAAGCACATCGCCCGGAATTGATACACCACTCCTAGGACTGCGAAGCGTAGATACTTTCGGAATGTCGGATGTACCATGACGTGAAAGTACGCATCTTTAAGATCTATGCTCGTTGCATAATCGTTCACCCGAATACTCGCTCTGACCGATCGAATCGTCTCCATATAAAACTTCGGAGCGACGATCAGCTTGTTTATCCAGCTCAAATCTATGACTGGACGGAACGAGCCGTCTGGTTTCGGAACCAGAAACAGATGGCTGTAGAATCCCGGAGATTCCTGGTTTTCTACGACCTCTACCGCGTTCTTCATTAAAAGAGACTGCACCTCTGATAACAGAGCGTCTCTTTTCTGCGGATTTGACGGAAGATGAGTCCACTTTGGACTTCGAGTTAATGGAGGCTTTCGTTTGAAGGATATCTTTAGACCTTCCGAAGTCACTCCTCTCACCCAAGGGTCGTCCGTAATCGATGCCCATTCTTGTGAAAAGCTCGACAACCTTCCGCCAACCGGAACGCGATAGAGGTTTAAGACATCACCTCCTGGACCTGCGGTAGGAGAAACCACGTCTTCCACGACCCGCACCTCGCCCCGTCGACCTCGGGGCGTCCGACCGATTGTCCCGGCCTGAAGGACGTCCCGAACGAGAGTCGCTATCCTGACGGTCTCTCGAATAAGACCAAGAGGACGCACCGGAACCTCTATAGGAACCTCTCTTGGGCGCATTAGACCCAGAAGTGCCTGTCTTATTCGTGTCTGCTGTATCCGACTTCTTAGGAGCAGATTTGAACAACAGAGAATCCTTAGCTTTCTTTGTAATTTTATCATAAATAGCGGAAAGCTTGCCGTCAAAGAGAAGTTCTCCTGAGACCGAAGCGACTCTAAGAGAGTTCTTCACCTTAGAATCCACTAGTGTGGATGTAGCTAGGGCTGCGTCACGTCTAACCAACTCCAGATTTGCCACTGAAAGGGCGGAGTTACACGTGGAATAAGCTACTGCCCTTGAAAGAAGTCTTAAAGAGGATTGTATATCCTGAAACTCTTTCCCCTGAAGGCGCAGTGATAACGCCTTAGTAAGGTGATCTGCGTAAGATAAGGCATCTAAATTGGCTCTGTTAGACGCAATAGCTGTTTCCAACACCGCGGTTGGAATAGAAGCTAACGACGGTAATGATAGCTCTAAGTCTTCCGCCTCGTCGTCCATACGCAGAGGAACTGTCGATATACCCTGTCCTGCCGTATCGAATTTATTCCTTGCATTAATGAAAGGCAGGTTGAGAGTATTAGCGGACAAGAAACCTGCTTTCCCCGTCCTGGAAGCAAGTTTAAATATAGCGTCGTTCAATAATTCAAATGTTCTTGCAACATTATTGGACTGCGACGGAAACTCGGGAGCGATGTCCCTGAACCGCTCAAAAAATTCAGAGTCCAATGACGCTATAATTCTCTTGTCCGGAAGCGCAGCAGTCTGGCCCGACGGAACAACTTGAGGGAGAAAGTGCCGGATGAAGTCCACGGCAGCTTTATGTTGTTCCGAAAGGGATAGCTCCAAGTCATCCGTATCCCTTTCACCATCCGGTCGGACCTCATGATGTTCCCGGTCGTCCGCCCCCGATGCTTCGGCGGAGCGTCCCGACCCAGCGCCGTCGGATAATTCTCGATCCGACACCGTTTCTGTCGGCTGCTGGGATGCTGCGATAAGCTGTGCTATCTGCACAAGAATGTCCGGCGTCGAGACCTGCGGAGGCGCAGTCTTTCGCTGCTTCGCCGAGGGCAGCTCCGCATCAGATGGCTCCCGCATACTTTTCCTATGCGAACGTCCGGAGTCCATCGGTCTCGAATCCCTGGCTGCCGGATGGTGTGACCTGGTCGCCGAAGAATCCTTGATCGGCGAAGCTGGTAATATATCGGCGGTCACGCAGCCAAGGTGCAGTCGTGTGCGCTGACGAGAAGAGGAAGCCTTAACAGTCTCTGCGGACTGCTTATACAACGGAGCGTCCCGAGCGACGGACGTATGCTCCGCTAAAGACACATTTTATACCACAACATCTGGTCCCAGATGTTGTTGTACGAGAGAGGGGCCTCTCTCGCTCGTGACCCGGCTGGACCTGGACGAGCTAGGAACCGGACTCAAAGGTTTCCTCCGTTCTCGCTTACTATCCGCCGTCACTGGGTGTGCATCTATTATGTTTATAGTGCTCGCATCACCCAAAATTTCCTCTTGGACCGCATCGGACGAACCCAGCTGCCGAACCATTCGGTGAATGGACGCTACACCGGGCGAGCTAGCGGACGACATTTGTCTAATCTCCATGAGCACTTTTGCCTATAGCTCTGAATTCATTTGTGACAACGGACGCACACTTGAAGAAGATAACATGGAAACATCACCCTGTTCTGGTTCCTCTGAAATAGAAACTGAGCGAGTAGAGTGACTTTGCGGAGAAAGAGCCAGCATCGCACTTTCTCCAGAAACAACATATCGTGACACACGTTTCCAATGTTTCTCATCCCAATGTTCACATATAGGACAGGGATTAATGCGAGAACACTGACTACAATTAATACAATGATCATGAAAGTCAGAGGAAGATTTCTTCCTATTACAATTTGAACAACGTCCCTTCATTGTGAAAGAACAACAATAAGTCCTAGTTACTTGCAAAAGCCCCTGACACAAAGATACATAATAACAAGATCCATTAATAAATGAAAAAACAATTTCAAAACAAAATAATTTTGAAAAAATATTTTTTCAGCGAAGCCCAAGTTGCTGAAAAGTAACGTTGAGCCCCGATGGATCCGATGGCAAAGTGTGGTCAAAAATTTTAAATTTATATTAAATAATTAATGAGACACTTACGGATAATATAAATGTATCTTATAGTGAGATAAACTACAGCAAAGGCAAACAGCCCCACTCAAAAAAGGCTGTTGCCAATGAAAACAAACAGTGTAAAAACACCAGAAAACATGACTCCAGGCACTGAAAAAACTGGCCCGGAATCAGTCATCAATTACACTCTATCTGATGCAAAACAGAGACTCCCAGGGGAGAATCTGCAGAACATCAGATGGAAGATGCAGAACACAAACGTTATACACCCATGGGTGAAAATGTAACTATGGGGAAAATAACAGAAAACATTCTGTAACCAAGCAACTCTCCCAGGAAATTTTAGAAATGAAATTTCTCAAAAATATGCCAAAAGCATGGGAGAATTGCAAGGGGGGACTTTAGAAGGCTAGGGGAGAGGAAACACTGAATAAGCAGTGCAACAATTAGCAAGAATGACAACAAGAGGCCCATGCCTCGAAAATAGGCAACTTAACATAATTTCATCAAAAAATTTTAAGTACAGCCCTGATTATTTTTTGTCACTTCTTTTTCCTCTCCTCCTTCTATCCTCCTTAGAATCACATTTTCTCCAAAAATTACGTGTCTGGCATCCTTTAAACTGAGATTTACAAGCACAAAGATCAGTGAGATGTTGACTGATGAAGGGCCAAACAGAGAATGATAATTGGCGCCAATTTCGGGACGTCTGCGTCACTGCGCATGCGCAGTAGAGGCGTAGTATGGAGGTCCTTTAGGACATGATTTCTTTTTGTTTTGGATGCAAATTTTGGGGATTGGGGGGGCAAAATTTGTGTTTGGCCCTGGTTTTGTTAGAGTTAGCACCAGCTAAGTCTGGGTCATTGGTACAGTATAAAAATATAGAAATTTTGGGTGGGGCCAAAAATCTTATCATGACAAAGCCAAATATTGCTTCACGAACTTCGTTTCAACAAACTTGATTCTACACCTCAAATGAAAGCTACATACCAAATATCAAGTCATTGTACACACTGGTTCATGAAAAGAAGATTTCAAAAATATTTTGGAGCATTTTCCCCCACCCTCTCCCTATGGGGCCGGGCACACTGAGATGAACAAAAATGCAATGCCCCTTCTGGACCATCACTCACACAAACTTTCACTTGATTTGGCATAGTGGTTTTGGAAGAGAAGACCAAACCATGGTGTTGATGGACGACGTACACAAGACGACGGACGGAAAGTGATGAGATTGGCTCAGCTTGACTTTGTCCAGGTGAGCTAAAAAATTAAAAGCTAAAAAATTAAAAGCTAAATGGTTTATGTCCGATATTTTACCTAAATTAATAAAATTGATAAATTTGTCCCATGAGTGCAAGAAGACTTTACAATGCTTTAGCATTGCAAAGCCTTTTGCTCTGAAGGGACGAAAACATCACCACCCATGCTATTCTGTAAATTATGAGGTCTAAAATATAAAACAAACCAAGAACATGAACTTTTGATGGAAAGAAATAATTACAAACAAAAAAAAATGCCCACCCACATGCAATTTTACAAAATAATGGCCTGAAAAATGATAAATTTAAAGTAACTTGTATATTTTTTATACTTACCAATGGCCCAGACTTATCTGGTACAACCTCAATATTATCAAGGGCCAAAATCAAATTTTGATCCCCACAATCCCCCAAATTAGCATACAATACCGAAATTTAAAAGACCTATCTGGCCCTCCATACGTTTAGTACTTGCACATGCGCAGTACCCAGAAAGAGACCAGAATTGGCGCCAAGCATCATTCTTCCTAGTTGTGCCTACTAATGTTATAACTCAGTGGGGAGGCATGAGTGCCCACTCATGGGAGGGCCATCCAGGTCTGGGCCCTTGGTAAGTATAAAAAATAGGCCGATGAAATCGTCAGATGTGTACCCATACACGCAACTAGTAGAAAGCTGTATGACGGCGGGCCACCACGGATGCTGATATTATGTACACCATACAAGGCATGGGTACATATAGAAATGGATTGAAGGAGTGTCTAATTTGATGGATAAAAGGTTAATATCTCCAGATCAAATTATCAGATTTACATAAAAAACTATACAGCACAGCACATCAGTAACCTGAATAAATATATAAAGAAACATGACAATCGGATTGATCTTTTTTGAGTTATCTCATGCCAAAGGGACTGGAGGAATTTTCAATTTGAAAGATAAAGGGTTAATATCTCCGGATCAAATTATCAGATTAACACCAAAATATATACAGCTCAGCACATCAGCAACCTGAACACAATTATAAAGTAACTTAACAATCCAAGCAATATTTTTCAAGTTATCGAATGCCAAAGGGATTGGAGGAATTTTCAATTTGAAGGATAAAGGGTTAATATCTCAGGATTAAATTATCAGATTTACACCAAAAACTATACAGCTCAGCACATCAGTAACCTGAACACAAATATAAAGTAACTTGACAATCCAAGCAATATTTTTCAAGTTATCGAATGCCAAAGGGATTGGAGGAATTTTCAATTTGAAGGATAAAGGGTTAATATCTCAGGATCAAAATAACAGATTTACACCAAAAACTATACAGCTCGGCACATCAGTAACCTGAACACAAATATAAAGTAACTTGACAATCCAAGTAATATTTTTCAAGTTATCGAATGCCAAAGGGATTGGAGGAATTTTCAATTTGAAGGATAAAGGGTTAATATCTCGGGATCAAATCATCAGATTTACACCAAAAACTATACAGCTCGGCACATCTGTAACCTGAACACAAATATAAAGGAACTAGACAATCCAAGCAATATTTTTCAAGTTATTGAACGCCAAAGGGATTGGAGGAATTTTCAATTTGAAAGATAAAGGGTTAATATCTCAGGATCAAATTATCAGATTTACACCAAAAACTATACAGGTCGGCACATCAGTAACCTGAACACAAATGTAAAGGAACTTGACAATCCAAGCAATATTTTTCAAGTTATCGAATGCCAAAGGGATTGGAGAAATTTTCAATTTGAAGGATAAAGGGTTAATATCTCAGGATTAAATTATCAGATTTACACCAAAAATTATACAGCCCCGCACATCAGTAACCTGAACACAAATATAAAGTAACCTGACAAACCAAGCAATATTTTTCAAGTTATCGAATGCCAAAGGGATTGGAGGAATTTTCAATTTGAAGGATAAAGGGTTAATATCTCAGGATCAAAATAACAGATTTACACCAAAAACTATACAGCTCAGCACATCAGTAACCTGAACACAAATGTAAAGTAACTTGACAATCCAAGTGATATTTTTCAAGTTATCGAATGCCAAAGGGATTGGAGGAATTTTCAATTTGAAGGATAAAGGGTTAATATCTCGGGATCAAATCATCAGATTTACACCAAAAACTATACAGCTCGGCACATCAGTAACCTGAACACAAACATAAAGTAACTAGACAATCCAAGCAATATTTTTCAAGTTATCGAATGCCAAAGGGATTGGAGGAATTTTCAATTTGAAAGATAAAGGGTTAATATCTCAGGATCAAATTATTTGATTTACACCAAAAACTATACAGGTCGGCATATCAGTAACCTGAACACAAATATAAAGTAACTTGACAATCCAAGCAATATTTTTCAAGTTATCGAATGCCAAAGGGATTGGAGAAATTTTCAATTTGAAGGTTAAAGGGTTAATATCTCAGGATTAAATTATCAGATTTACACCAAAAACTATCCAGCCCGGCACATCAGTAACCTGAACACAAATATAAAGTAACTTGACAAACCAAGCAATATTCTTCAAGTTATCGATTGCCAAAGGGATTGGCGGAATTTTCAATTTGAAGGATAAAGGGTTAATATCTCAGGATCAAAATAACAGATTTACACCAAAAACTATACAGCTCAGCACATCAGTAACCTGAACACAAATGTAAAGTAACTTGACAATCCAAGTAATATTTTTCAAGTTATCGAATGCCAAAGGGATTGGAGGAATTTTCAATTTGAAGGATAAAGGGTTAATATCTCGGGATCAAATCATCAGATTTACACCAAAAACTATACAGCTCGGCACATCAGCAACCTGAACACAAATATAAAGTAACTGGACAATCCAAGCAATATTTTTCAAGTTATCGAATGCCAAAGGGATTGGAGGAATTTTCAATTTGAAGGATAAAGGGTTAATATCTCAGGATCAAATTAACCGATTTACACCAAAAACTATACAGCTCGGCACATCAGTAACCTGAACACAAATATAAAGTAACTTGACAATCCAAGCAATATTTTTCAAGTTATCGAATGCCAAAGAAATGGATACGGATGCCGGATGGACAGACGGACAGATGGACGGACAGACAAATGGACGGACAAAGGATGGACGAACGACGGATGGTCACCCCGGATGCCAGCATTATGTGTACCATATATAGTATGGGTACACATAAAAATATACAAATTACTTTAAATTTATCATATTTTTATGCTAAAACCAATGGCCCAGACTTAGTTGAATCATAAAAAGGCAGGAGGGCCTAGGACTTAAAAGGAATAGCAGACGAAAATGCAGCTCCATAGCCGGAGATTAAAATTTTTTGGAATTACATCTGTCTTTCTGTCCAACAATAGAGGACATACCACCGAAATAAGGAGCAATATCCAAGCAATTCCCTATTACATAGCAAAAATGATTACACTAATTGGGTGTAACAAGCCCCCAATTTTAATGCTTGTCCAGAATAAGACACTTAAAATTAGGAAAAGCGTGTCTGAGAGTGGGAGACTAATGCACACAAACACAGGCCATACATAATGTAAAAAGCTGTACATAAGATCAGAACAATCTATCGACAATAACAGCTTCACACATAGTTACACACTTATTATAAGGCCAGAAGAGGTAAAGAGAAATCACCACCCCCGCCCCACCTCTTTTTTGAAGGAATTAATCTTCAAAGAGAGGCCTGAAATCAGTGAAAAAGTGGTACAGAATAATATATAGTAGTCTAGAAGGCTACCGGTTATTAGTTATTATTTATTTATTGGTGCTCAATGCCACATCAGCAGCCAAGGCTATATCATGGCGATCCCGGTTATTAAAATTGCAAGCTTCTAAATGTATGCTCCATCTAGAATATGCAGATAGGTCGATAACTGGCAATATTAATATGTACAACCATAAACTTGTCCAATTGAATCACAATGGAAAGTTATACACTTCTGAGCCAACCCCGTTCAGGTTGTACAAGTACATTCCAATAACGAACTTCCAAATTGTAACCATTCAATCTTCAAGAATGAGAGAATAGGATTCCCCTTGTGTACCGCTTCCGGTTGAAGACTGGAGTCAGAACCTGGAATGGGATATGACTAAAAAACCTGGCATGGAACATCCCCAAATAAATCATTGTTCCCTATGTCTGGTAAAACCAATGACTGTACGGAGAAAGAATATACCACTCCGAATAATGAAGCCAAAAATAGAGAACGTATGCATAGACGGCCTGTAGGAAACTCCATAACTGATCCAACTAGCCCAAAATTCTCATAAGCTCTATGCTAGCAAAGAGCAAGAATTTAAAAGAATCTATTTAATAATACATCTGCCTAATGATAAATACATATTATGTACACAATCAACAGAATCCTACATGGACCCTCACCTGAATACAGCCTGTATTAACAGTGTGACCGAGCGATACAAAATATAACAAGGAAACTGAAGGAATAAAATGATGTTAATGTGATTTAACCTGAGGAATAGACTCAAACATCATAACAACTTCTCTAGAGTGGACTAATTGCCATATTTGGAGAATGTCGTCCAGATAACCGACATGCCTGCCACACAGGTACATGAAGGCTAGCAATATCAACCGAATGTATTCAATCCAAAAACAGATACTGTTAAGGAATCATATGCTCGTATACAACTTATGAACGAACAATCACAGGAAGCAAACCAACTAAAGAGTGGATGCGCCCCTGAAGTCACCATTAGACCACAACCCACCCGCCAATCAAAGAGAAATGAAAGTCATGCATATAACTGAATGCATACGAGGCTTACAGGAAGAGAACTACATCCTGCCCTGAAATTACTGAACATATTGGCGGAGGGTGGGTGGGGGTGGGGGTGGCAGGTGGGGTGTGGGGTTTGGGCTGACAAATAAATCATATCGACACCCCACTCCCCCACCCCCCACCCCCCCTACCCACCCACCCACCCACCCACATTACTTGAATTTCTAGATAAGTAAGGCCAGGGCAGTAATACTAAAGCTTGGAACAGTGACAAATTCCTTTTTCACTGTAGGAAAAGGAAACCTCACGGTACATTCCCAAAGCTATTCTGCTGCTGCTATTCTCAATAAAGAGTAAGACAGCTAATAAAAGCTTATAGTTAGTCAAAAACAAGCATGACCAATTAACCTGGCATGACTCGTAAAGCTTTAGTGTTAGTTATCTAGAATAGTATAAAACCGTAGGGCTTCCTCACATCTGACCTACTCCATAATGCCACTAAGGATGGAGAGGGACGTGATGAAGGAATATACCCGCTAATCTAGCGTCAACATATTCCTTGAAATCAAGACAGTATGCCATGGTGCCAAACAATACACCACATAGACATAATATCCAATCCTCTAAGCGGAAATATAATCCACAATAGATTGGATTAAAAATGAAGCTGGCGATGAAAAACTAAGTTCTGGCACACCCACTCATAAAAACCTGGACGAACTCCTTGCGCCTCGTTCCGATTATAGCAGGAAATATCTTCCTGAAAAAGGAGTTAACTACAGGCATTCGAAAGAATGCTCATTAATCTCACAAGGTTAATATGGCATCATCAATAGGGTTAAAAGCCTCAGACACCTAACACAGAACAATACCATTAAGGAGAGAACAACCTCTCCTCTTGTAATGGTATCTTGCCCAATTGGACAGTGGTCTCAGCCTAGCTAAGAAGCTAAATGGTCTTCCTATTCATGAAGACAATTATATGACTGTTAACTGCTCCCCTAGAAGCTCACTAAAGGAGACTTACAATGCTAGCCGCTAATGATAGGGAAAGAACTCTGCTCATAATTCTAGCTAGGCTACTGCAGTGTCAACAATTAGACTAAAGTCTGTGACACTTAAGAAAACAACACCGAGAAGGAAAAATGTACTCTTTCCTTTAGCAGTTCTATTCCCATAAGACAGAGGTCTCAGCCTAGCTAATGCAGGCCTGGCATTCTGAAAAATGCAGGAGGGCAAAAAACCGCTCTCCTCAATCAGCTTAGGAGAGCAATTAGCGTTACACAGCATTTTAAGTATCCAGTTGAACAAACTCATTGAAACTGAAACCAACAGACTACATCAGTGATTTTATTAACTTTACTAAGGTAAAGGGAAATCTCTTAGACATGTAGATGTCTCACTCAACAACCGAACATACACTTGACAAGACCTGTGTGTGTACCCAGACCTGTTGTCCTAGAAAGTCATACGCCTACCACTACCACCTTCAACCCCCAAAGGGGGTTGAAGGTGGTAGTGGTAGGCGTATGACTTTCTTGGACAACAGGTCTGCTTGAATCTGCAGCCACATCCTGGTGCAAGTGCATCAAGTGACAGGATAGTAGTAATGGTAGTATATTACAGTGTCAATATTCCTTGAATAATTACCCCTCAAACTGTGATGTCAGTTGTTGAACTTGAAACTGACAAAAAAAAATATTGCTGTGACCCATTTTGCTTCAAATGATTGCAACTGTGTTTGGGTATGGTTGCAGCCATTACCTTTTACCACTAAACCACTTTCAAAATGAAATTACGTGATGTTATGTGACTTTGAAGTTAAATTACATTTTTTCTTTACAACAAAAATTTAATGTGACCATAATACATGTAATCTCAATCATCCCAGACCAAAATATTTAGGAGGGCAATTTTTCGCTCTCCTTAATTCTTTCAGGAGGGCAGTAAGGAGAGCTAAAAAATCGCTCTCCTGAAATTGCCAAGTCTGCTAATGTTAGTAGAAGTGTTCATCTCCGTGAAGACCGATATCTCGGTGTAATTTTACGACTTTAGAAAGCTCACTGAACAGAGACTTACAACGTTAGTCGCTCAAGTTAGGGTAAAATGGGCCACACTTGATTCTAATAAGGTGTCAACAAAAGGACTAAAAGCCTCAGATACCTAAGAATACAACACCGAGAAGGAAACAACGTACTCTTTCCTTTTAATGGCTCTAAACAAAAGACACAGCAGTCTCAGATTAGCTAGCGTAGCTAAGAAGTCTTCATTCCGTGAAGACAGATATCTCGGTGTAACTTGTGACCTTGAAAGCTCACTAAACAGAGACTTATGACTTTAGTCACTCAAGGTAAGGAATACAGGGACAAACTTTTAACGGCTGTAAATTCCAAAGAGACAGTAGTATCATCAGCTTAGCTAACACAGCCTATTAGTCTTCATCTCCGCGAAGACAGATATCTGTGTCACCTGCGGCCTCCGCAATGTATAAGAAAACACTGCTGTAATAAGGCCACTATGACGTTAGCCACTAATGTTATATAAACATACCACTCTTAATTCACATAAGACATACTAAAGCGACAACAATGGGACTAAAAGCCTGTGATGCCTAGGAATACATAATCTTTCCTTCTAAAGGCCTTATTCCAAACGATAGCGGTCTCAGCATAGCTAACACAGCCTAAATGTCATATATCGTGAAGACTGATATCTGTGTGTTACCCTGCAGCCTTAGACAGCTCACTAAACAGAGACTTCCAATGTTAGCTGCTAATGTATGGACTAACAGTACATAAGGCTACTATGGCATCAACAATAGAATGAAATGCCTCTGATGCCTAGGAATTCAACACCGAGAAGGAAAAGATGTACTTTTTCCCTCTAACGGCTCTATTCCAAACAAGACAGCTGTCTCAGCCTAACGATGAGTTATCGATCTTCTATTCATAAAGAATAGATCATTGCCTTTCTTATACTATTGCTAGGCCAAGAGAGGCGTCGTTGAGCAGACCAAAGGCCTTCGACATCTGAGCAGAAAGATCCGGGAAGGAAAGATCTTTGTCATTCCTTCGCCCAGTACCGTAAGCTGTTTTTTGCCTAGCAAATGCAGACTTTTGTTAAGATGGAACAAGATTCGCAAAAACCTATGAATAAAATTCATAGTCTTAATGTGCTTTTCTGTGAGGGATGGAGAATCAACCTCCATAGCCTTCTCACCATCTGAATGTTCCCTCTGATAAACATGGCCATCACCATCTGAATGTACAGATGACTGGACCAACCAGATGACTGGACCAACCATCGTCCAACATCGATCTCATTACAAGAGACTGTTGACGGCTGAACCTGCAACTACTGGGATGTTGCGATAAGCTGCGCAATTTGCGGCAGCAGGTCCGTGAACAAGGCGTGCGGTGCAGCGGTTAGCCGCTTCTTCAACATATGATGCTCACGGGGCGGAAATCTGAATCAGATCTTTCGGCATTTGTGCCGTCTATATATGCCTCGAACCATAAGCTGCAGGTTAATCTGATCTCGGTGGTGAAGACTGGGAACACCCCCATGGAACGTGTGTGAACATGAAAAAATTTAAAGTAATTTATATATTTTTTATACTTACCAATGGCCCAGACTCAGCTGGTGCTAACTCTAAATATTCAGGGCAAACACAAATTTTGCCCCCCAAATCCCCCAAATTTGCATCCAAAACCAAACAAGAGGCCCCATCCAGGGGGCCTGAGGGCGCTCACCTGACATGGTAGTCTAAATATCAAACCAGGGACACTTGACTTGAATAAGCTGCATACGCCCCTCCTAAGAAAAGCATATACCAACTAGATGAAGCAGTTGTGCCCACACAATACACAGGATTTTCCTTCTATTTTCAATTCCTGCACTTTTACATCCCAAAATTGAAAACGCATAAAAAACAGATTTTTTTTTATTTTTGTTTGGAAATTTTCGAAGTCCCAAACAAAATATTTCAGCCTCAAATTTTTTTTTCTTCTTAAAATTGACCAAAACGCATAAAAAACAAAAAAACTATCTAAGTCCCACCCGGACCCCATATTTTCAGTGTAAAAAAAAAAATTTTTTGGTCTTAAAATTGACCGAAACGCATAAGAAAACAACAACAAAAATTCAGGATTTTGGTCAGAAATTTCTAAGTCCGGAACGGGACCCCACATTTTCAGCCTAAATATGAACCCAGGGACTTGGCTTGAACAAACTTGAATCTCACCCCCCTAAGGAAGCTGCAGACCAAATATCAAAAGATTCTTATTGGTAGATCTGAAGAAGAAGATTTTTAAAGAATATTTCTCATACTGCACTAATTTAAACATTTGGGCTCCCACAGAGAGCCCAAATATGGACCCAGGGAAGTGAGTTCAATAAACATGTGAAACAATCTTCTAAAGATGTTATATGTGAAATTTGAAAGCTTTTGGAGCAGTGGTTTGGGAGAAAAGTAGCCTTAAATGTTTTTCCCATTACCCACAGTGTTTAAAAATGCTGACTCAGCACTTTTTCAAAGTCCCAGAAAAGTACCCCATGATAAAACCAATAGCAATTTTTTTTTACCATTCCATTCTGTTGATCCTAAGGAAGCTTCACACCAAATAAGAATTCTCAGTGCAGTGTAGTTTTGGAGATATGGGCGTTTTAATTTTTTTCTATTTTTAGCTCCTGCGGTTCTCATGGGACGACGGGAAAAAAAATTGGGGCATAAATTAAGTACTTATGACCCAATAAGCCCTCATATCAAATTTGGTCCAAATCTGCCTCTCGGTTTGGAAAGTTAAAAAATTTATAGTAATTTATATATTTTTTATACTTACCAATGACCCAGACATAGCTGGTGCTAACTCTTAAAAATATAGGGCCAAACACAAATTTTGCCCCCCCAATCCCCAAAATTTGCATCTAAAACCAAAGAAAACATGTCCTGAATGGCCCTCCATACTTCACCTCTACTGCGCATGCGCAGTGTCAAGGACGTCCCGAAATTGGCGCCATTAATCATTCTTATAACCAGTGCCTGGTAAGCGCTATGTACTCAGCGGGGAGGTATGAGTTCCCAACTCTTGGGAGGGCCATCCCCGTCTGGGTCATTGGTAAGTATAAAAAATATATAAATTACTATAAATTTTTTAACATTTTTATACTGTACCAATGACCCAGACATAGCTGAATAGTAAAAAGGCTGGAGGGCCTAGGACAGAGAGGAAATTCCAATAAGCTCAATTATATAAAATAGAGTCATCCCCTCGAGGGGAATATGAGTATTAGGCCTTACATGTATCTTTCTTATTTATGATAAATTAGAAAGACACAACAACTTCCATAATTGAGCATCATAACATCCATGTACTCTATTATTATCCAGTATAATCCTAATACTAATAATTTTTAAAGTAAGCCAATAAATAAAGTAAGTCTAGAGAATAGAGACTCTTTATACTCCTTAAGTGTCTGAGGATTGTATAATAACGCCCGTTTGACACGTGATATATTCAAAAGCTATACTTTAAAAACTATGACTTGAATGAATTTTTAAAGCATAAACTTATCACTTAAAAACCATCCCAGTAACAGCTCAGAATTACTAACTCCGGAGGAGGTATCCCCTTGTTTTCATAATAAAACAGGTGACCCAAGGGAACACCCTCCCCTCCCCCCCCCCCTCTCCTTGCCCTGGGTCAAATAGCCCAGAGCGAAGAGGGCAGCAGGACGGAGTCACTGCCAGAACAGAAAGCCTACCTAGCTATAGTAGCAACTGTTAAGTGAATGACATTCTGAGCAGTAGATAATAGACCTAACAATGGAGGCCTCCAGAAATGGACTCAATATTTCTGAGATAAAAATTCATGAATGTGGATGGCTGAGCCCAATGTGCAGCCTTCATAAAATCTATAATAGCGACACTATTAATGTAAGCCCAAGATGTAGAAAGATCTCTTACTTCATGAGCCGAAATCTCAAGCACAAACTGCTGAGTTAATGATATACCATAAGCAGTACCGATAGTTAATTGAATCCATTAGCAATAGAATGGAGCGTAACGTCCTTCTAGGCATCAAAGACAGAAGAAGCTTACGTCCTTACTAAAAAACTGATATCAGTTTATAAATACGTAAACTCTAACCGGACAGAGTAAAGGCCTATGCCCGTACGAAGACGGAAGGACCTTAATAACAATAGGTTCCGGATATTTATTAGGAGCCTGATTCTTAACCAAAAATCCAACATTAGTAGTAAAGGAAATAGTGTTTCCGATACTACGAAAGTGAGACTCGTCCACCGATAGTGCATGAAGCTCACTGACTCTTCAGTAGAAGAGAAGACTAAGAGAATAACTGTCTTAAAAGGTCAGAATTTGAAAACTACTGTTTCCAGAGGCTCAAATGATTACTTAGCTAAATAAGAACCGAAGCTAAATTCCGTATAGGAATTTAATCTAAGGATTCTAGGTCTATTTATCGAAAAGTTTCTAACTGACTTAGATAAAGAGACATAAGACTCAATTGTAAACTATCATAGAGTGCATAGGTATGAGATAACATAGACCTATAACCTTAATAGTAACAGGCTGCAGTTGATCTTGTCAAACAAGTATACTAGAAAGTTGCAATGTCTAGTATGGAGGGATCAAAAATATCAACATAATGATCCCTACACCAACGACGGAAGAGCCTCCACTTTAGCCGTATAGTATAGCGAAGAAGAGATTCTCCTACAGTAAGAAATTGCGTCCATAACTCATCCTGTACAATGCTTGCCGTGCAAGAAGGACCACACAACGGAATATGTGAAGGTTGAGACCTTGCGGGTTGTGATGGAGCTGACACGATTTCCCCAGCGAAAGAAGATCCTCTCATGGAGGAAGTTTTCGCGGTAAGTCCCACAGTAGACACCTGAGTAAATTTACCCACGGTCTCTGTGAAGACAGAGATGCTATCAACAGAATTGTATTGTGGATGTTTATCTTAGCAATACTAGCTGAAGCAACAGTGCTGGAGGATACGCATATCCTATCATACCGTCCTATTAGATCAATAGAGCGTTAACAACATAAGCTCAGGGATCCGGACATGGAAACACATACGTCTGCAATTGAATAGTGAGTTGTGTCGCAAATAAATTATCATTGGGCGCTCCCATTGATAGCAAATCTGATTGAATACTTGTTTGATGAGAGTCCATTCTGACAGCAACAAGCGACTCTTACGTAAAAAGGAGTCTGCTAATACAATCAGACGACCCGGAATATGACGGACCGAAGCAGAACTTGGTGTACTATAACAAACAGAAGGATTCTTTCCGTCAAATTGAATAACGGAATCGAATGAGTGCCTCCCTGGTTCCGGAGATACGCAACTACTGTCGTATTAACGAACAGGATTTGGACATGCGTTTCTGAATAATGTTCATTCAATGACATAGTGCAAGCCTAAATAACATCATTTCCTGGAAGTTAAGAGCTTGCCTAGAAACTGCGGAACCCAAAGACCCTGGCACTTCGAATCCATTGGGATCAAAATTGTACCCCAACCTGTTTGACTGGCATCCGTCATAATCATAAAACTCAGATCCGGCAACTGCAGTGGCACTCTCTGAGTCAACCACCGAATGTTTGCCCCAGTCTGAATCTCTTGCTACACTTGATAGATAAGAGAACGTGTATAAAGAGCAATTCATAGATTGCTGAAAAGTTGCCGTCGAAGAGAAGCTTCTCCGAGACCGAAGCGACTCTGAGAGAGTTCTTCACCTTACTATCCACGCGCGTGGATGTAACTAGGGCTGCGTCATGACTAACCAACTCCAGGTTGCCACTGAAGGGCGGAGTTATACGTGGAAAAACTACTGCCCTTGAAAGAAATCACATTGAGGATCATATCCTGGAATTCTTTCTCTTGAAGACGTAATGATAACGCCTCAGAAAGGTGGTCTACGTATGATAAAGCGTCTAAGTTAAGCCTATTAGACAACACTGTCGTTTCCAACATTGTGGTTGGAATTGACATAGACGGCGAAAAAGATAATTCCCAGTCTTCAGCACTGCTGTCTAGACGCATATGAACTCTCGGTATGCCCTGTTCTGCCGATATAAATTATTCCTAGAATTGAAAAAAGGCAGAATAGAGCATTGCGGACAAGAGAGTAGACTATCATGCTTGGTAGCAAGCTTATATATAGCGTCGTTAAATAATTCGAATGTTCTAAAGACATTATTGGACTGTGTCGGTAAGTCAGGGACAATGTCCCTGAACCGATCAAAAACTCTGTGTCCAATGACGCTATTAGTCTCTTATCCAGCATCACAGCAATGTAGTCTGACGGAACAACCTCTGGAAGATAATGCCGGAAGAAATGTATGGCAGCTTCTGTTGTTCCGAAAGGGAAAGCTCGAAATCGTCCGAATCCCTTTCGCCATCCTGTCGGACCCTATAAAGTGTTCGGTCGTCCGAACCTGATGCAACAGTGGAGCGCACCGACCCAGCGCCATCGGATTATTCCTGATCCGACCGAGAATTGTTGTTTGCTGGGATGCTGCGATAAACTGTGCTATTTTGGATAGCACGTCCGTCACGAGGCCTGTGGAGAAGCGGTCTTACTATGCATTGCCGCTGGAAGCTCCGTGTTCGTTACCCCGTGCATACTTCTATTATGCGAGTGAACGGAGTGTATAGGCCACGTGTCCCTTGGCTACCGGATGGCGTGACCTGTTCGCCGTGGAATCACTGAATGACGAAGCTGGCCAGAAACTCGAGGTCACGTAGCCAATGTGCGGTCATGTGCGCTGCTGTGAGGATGACGAAGCATTATCGACAGTCTCTCGGACTGTCAATATAACGGAGCGTCCCAAGCGAGGGACATATGCTCCGAATGCAAAATGTCTGTACCACAACATCCGGTCCCATATGTTGTTGTACGAGAGAGGGACCTCTCTTGCTCGCAGCACGGACGGACCTGGACGAGCTAGGAACCGGACTAACAGGCTTCCTCCGATTTGTCCTCTAATACGTCGTCACTGGGTGTGTACTAAAGTCTATTATAGTGCTCGCATCACCCAAATCTCCTTCCTAGACCGCAACGGACGAACCCGACTGCCGAACCATTCGATGAATGGACGCTACACCGGGTGAGCTAGCGAATGTCAACTCCATCGATCCTACTAGGGACCTCTTAGGCGATTGACGTATTCCATGAGCACTTATTGCCGCTAGCTCTTCATTAACTATGACGACAGAGGCACACTCTGAAAGACATCTCAGTAACTTTGTGAACAAGAAACCAGACATGCTTGTTAATAGCAAGCATATAATAATATATATAGCGTTGTTCAATAATTCGAAAGTTGTGTGACATTATTGGACTGTGTCGGAACTGAGGGACGATGTCCCTGAACCGAACCCAAAAATTTTTGTGTCCATCGACGCTATCAGTTTCTTATCCGGCATCGCAGCATTGTGGTCCGACGAAAGAAGCTCTAGAAGATAAAGTCAGATGACATACACAATATCTTATATTGTTCCAAAAGGGAAAGCTCGAAATCCTCCGAATCCCTTTCGGTATCCCGTCGGACCGGATGAAATTCTCGGACGTACCTGCTTCCGCGGAGCGTCCCGACCCAGCGTCGTCGGATAATACATAATGCGACAGAGATTCTGTCGTTGCTGGGATGCTGTGATAAGCTGTGCTATTTGGGATAGCACATCCGTCACCGAGGCCTGTGCAGTAGCAGTCTTACGATGCTTTGCCGCTGGAAGCTCCGTGTACGTTGACTCGCGCACACTTTCTTATGCGAACGTTCGGAGTCTGCAGGCCTCGTGTCCTTGGCTACAGGATGGTGTGACCTGGTCACCGATGATTCTCTGATTGGCGAATCTGATTGGATATCTGAGGTCACGTAGCCAAGAGCGGTCGTGTGCGCTACCATGAGGATGAGGAAGCCTTATTGACAGTCTCTCCGGACTGACTATATATCGGAGCGTCCCGAGCGGCAGACGTATGCTCCGAATGTGAAACACTTTGTACCACAACATCTGGGGCCAGATGTTGTTGTACGAGAGAGGGGCCTCTCTCGCTCACAGTCCGGATGGACCTGGACGAGCTAGGAACCGGACTAAAAGGCTTCCTCCGTTCTCCTCTCTAATCTGCCATCACTGGGTGCGCATTTGATTGATTTATAGTGCTTGCATCACCCAAAACTCCTTCTAGACCGCAACGGACGAACCCGGCTGCCGAACCATTCGATGAATGGATGCTACACCGGGTGAGCTAGTGGACGTCAAAGGCCGTCGAACCTACTAGGGTCCTCTTAGGCAATTGACGTATTTACATGAGCACTTTTCCGCTAGCTCTTCATTAATTGTTACGACAGAGGCACACTTTTGGAAGACATCACGGATACATCACCCTGATCATGATCGTCTGAAATAGAGATTGATAAAGTAGAGTGACCCTGCGGGGAAAGGACCGAAATGGCCAATTCCCCACTAACATACCGTGACACACGCTTCCCATGTAGTCATCGAAATTAACACATACAGAACAGTAGTTAGTGCGAGTACACTGACTACATTATACAATGATTATGAAAGTCAGAGGAAGATTCCTCTTATTACAATTGAAAAATATCCTTTCATTGTGAAAAGAAAACAAAGTCCTAGTACTCGCACCAACCCCTGACAAATCAAAATACATAATAACATGATCCATTAACATAGAAAAAATAACTGAAATCAAAAAATTTTGAAAAAATATTTTTTCAGAACAGCCCAAGTTTCTGAAAAGTAACGTTGAGCCCCAATGGATCCCAAGCCTAAGTGTGGACAAAAATTCTAAAAATATTTTAAACAATTTATGCAACATTTACGAACAATAATAATGTATCTAGTTATGATTAAATTAACATCAAGATATTATTTTCAAGAAATCCCCCCTCACACAGAGGGCTGTTGGAAATGAAAACAATAAGTGTAAAAACACCAGATCAAGACTCCAGGCACCCTGGCCCGAAATCAGTTACCAATAATACACTATCTGATGCAAACAGACACTTCCAGGGAAGAAACTGCAGAACATCAGATGGTAGATGCAGAACACTACGCCTAACCACCCATAGGTGAAGACGTAAACATGGGGAAAAGAACAGAATTCATTCTGTTATCCAGCTAAAACTCCCAAGAAATTTTAGTAATAAAATTACAGAAAATATGCCAAAAGCATGGGAGAATAGCAAGAGGGGACTTAAAGGAAAGGGAGAGAGGAAAACACTGAACAAGCAGTGTAACTTGATAACAAGAATGACCACAACCGGCTGTTGCCTCGAAAATAGGTAACTTAACATAATTTCATTAAAAAATTTTAAGTTACAGCCCTGATTATTTTCTGTCACTCATTTTTCCTCTCCTCCTTCTATATCCTCCTTAGAATCACCATTTCACTAATATTTATGTGTCTGGCATCATTTAAACTGAGATTTACAAGCACAAAGATCAGTCAGATGTTAACTGATGAAGGGCCAAACAAAGAATGATTAATGGCGCCAATTTTGGGACGTCCTTGACACTGCGCATGCGCAGTAGAGGTGAAGTATGGAGGGCCATTCAGGACATGTTTTCTTTGGTTTTAGATGCAAATTTTGGGGATTGGGGGGCAAAATTTGTGTTTGGCCCTATATTTTTAAGAGTTAGCACCAGCTATGTCTGGGTCATTGGTACAGTATAAAAATATGAAAAAATTTAAAGTAATTTCTATATTTTTTATACTTACCAATGACCCAGACTTAGCTGGTGCTAACTCTTAAATATTCAGAGCCAAACACAAATTTTGCTCCCAAACCCCCCAAATTTGCAACCAAATCCCCAAAACTGATGTCCTATATGGTCCTCCATACTTTTGCCTACTGCGCATGCACAGTGTCAAGGAAGTACCAAAATTGGCGCCCAGGCTCATTCTTACCACCAGTGCCTGCTAAATGTTATATAATCAGTGGGGAGGTATGAGTTCCCAACTCATGGGAGGGCCATCCCGTCTGGGTCATTGGTAAGTATAAAAAATATATAAACTAGATGGTGTCACTTGTGTGCAAAGCACACTATAGTGTATCCCCGCATTTGCATCCTTGACTTTGTATGAATGCTTGATACAAAGAAGAAATGTATTATATGACACAGTAAAATCATATTGAGTGGCACAGGTGACACAGCTTCGTGCGCACCTACAGACTCCACTGCAACATTTGGGCATGGTTTTAGCGTTTCGAATTACATACATGTACCCTGGGAGCCTTTCGCCGGAAATGGTCTAAGAAAACATGAAAGTGGCAACGGTGGCACCCCAAAAATCCGAAACCTTCGTGCACATCTACAGACCCTACTGCAACTTTTGAGCATAGTTTTAGCATTTCAAATTACATACTCTGGGAGCTTTTCGCCGGAAATGATCTAAGAAAACACGAAAGAAAAACGGTGGCACAGCCACATGGCAACTGAAAAATCTGAAACCTTTATACGCATCTACAGACCTTACTGCAACATTTGAGCATGTGTTAAGCATTTCGAATTACTTACCCTATGAGCCTTTCGCTGGAAACAGTCTAAGAAAACACAAAAGTGGCAACGGTGACACAGCCACTTAGCACCCAAAAAATCCAAAACCTTCCT
This sequence comes from Pictodentalium vernedei, assembly GCA_031216915.1. NCBI lineage: Eukaryota > Metazoa > Mollusca > Scaphopoda > Dentaliida > Dentaliidae > Pictodentalium > Pictodentalium vernedei. The sequence goes on from CM062297.1 coordinate 360,370,837, forward strand.
ACGCATTTACAGACTCTACTGCAACATCTCAGCATGGTTTTAGCGTTTCGAATTACATACTCTAGGAGACTTTCGCCGGAAACGGTCTAAGAAAACACGAAAGTGGCAATGGTGGCACAGACACGTGGCACCTGAACAATCCGAAATCTTTGTGCACATCTACAGACCCTACTGCAACATTTGAGCATGGTTTTACCATTTTGAAATACATACTGTAGGAGCCTTTCGCCGGAAATGGTCTAAGAGAACATGAAAGAGGCAACGGTAGCACAGCCACGTGGCACCCCAAAAATCCAAAACCTTCGTGCACATCTACAGACCCTACTGCAACATTTGAGCATGGTTTTAGGATTTCGAATTACATACCCTAGGAGCCTTTCACCGGAAACGGTCTAAGAAAATGTGAAAGTGGCAACAGCACAGCCACTAGGCAGCTGAAAAATCTGAAACCTTCGTGCACATCTACAGACCCCACTGAAACATTTGAGCATGGTTTTAGCGTTTCGAATTACATACCCTAGGAGCCTTTCACCGGAAACGGTCTAAGAAAACACAAAAGTGGCAACGGTGGCACAGCCACGTGGCACTTGAAAAATCCGAAACCTTCGTGCGCATCTACAAACCCCACTGCAACATTTGAGCATGGTTTTAGCGTTTCGAATTACATACCCTAGGAGCCTTTCGCCAGAAACGGTCTAAGAAAACACAAAAGTGGCAATGGTGGCACAGCCACATGGCACCTGAAAAATCGGAAACCTTCGTGCACATCTACAGACCCTACTGCAACATTTGAGCATGGTTTTAGCATTTCGAATTACATACCCTTGCAGTCTTTCGCCGGAAACGGTCTAAGAAAACACGAAAGTGGCAATGGTGTCGCAGCCAGGTGGCAGCTGAAAAATCCGAAATCTCCGTGTGCATCTACAGACCCCACTGCAACATTTGAGCATGGTTTTAGCATTTCGAATTACATACCCTAGGAGCCTTTCGCCGGAAACGGTCTAAGAAAACACAAAAGTGGCAACGGTGGCACAGCCACGTGGCACCTGAAAAATCCGAAACCTTCGTGCGCATCTACAGACCCTACTGCAACATCTGAGCATGCTTTTAGCATTTCGAATTACATACCCTAGGAGCCTTTTGCCGGAAACGGTCTAAGAAAACACGAAAGTGGCAATGGTGGCGCAGCCACATGGCAGCTGAAAAATCTGAAACCTTCGTGCGCATCTACAGACTCCAATGCAACATTTGAGAATGGTTTTAGCGTTTCGAATTACATACCCTAGGAGCCTTTCGCCGGAAACGGTCTAAGAAAACACAAAAGTGGCAACGGTGGCACAGCCACGTGGTACCTGAAAAATCGGAAACCTTCGTGCGCATCTACAGACCCCACTACAACATTTGAGCATGGTTTTAGTGTTTCGAATTACATACCCTAGGAGCCTTTCGGCGGAAACGGTCTAAGAAAACACGAAAGTGGCAATGGTGGCGCAGCCACATGGCAGCTGAAAAATCCAAAACCTTCGTGCGCATCTACTGACCCCACTGCAACATTTGAGAATGGTTTTAGCATTTCGAATTGCATACCCTAGGAGCCTTTCGTCGGAAACGGTCTAAGAAAACACAAAAGCGGCAACGGTGGCACAGCCACATGGCACCTGAAAAATCTGAAACCTTTGTGCGCATCTACAGACCCCACTGCAACATTTGAGCATGGTTTTAGCATTTCGAATTACATACCCTAGGAGCCTTTCGCCGGAAACAGTCTAAGAAAACACAAAAGTGGCAACGGTGGCACAGCCACGTGGCACCTGAAAAATCCGAAACCTTTGTGCGCATCTACAGACCCTACTGCAACATTTGAGCATGGTTTTAGCATTTCGAATTACATACCCTACGAGCCTTTTGCCGCAAACGGGCTAAGAAAACACAAAAGTGGCAATGGTGGCACAGCCACGTGGCACCTGAAAAATCGGAAACCTTTGTGCACATCTACAGACCCTACTGCAACATTTGAGCATCGTTTTAGCTTTTCGAATTACATACCCTAGGAGCCTTTCGCCAGAAACGGTCTAAGAAAACATGAAAGTGGCAATGGTGGCGCAGCCAGGTGGCAGCTGAAATATCCGAAACCTTCGTGCACATCTACAGACCCCACTGCAACATTTGAGCATGGTTTTAGCGTTTCGAATTACATACCCTAGGAGCCTATTGCCGGAAACGGTCTAAGAAAACACAAAAGTGGCAACGGTGGCACAGCCACGTGGCACCTGAAAAATCCAAAACCTTCGTGCGCATCTACAGACCCCACTGCAACATTTGAGCATGGTTTTAGCGTTTCGAGTTACATACCCTAGGAGCCTTTCGCCGGAAACGGTCTAAGAAAACACAAAAGTGGCGATGGTGGCACAGCCACGTGGCACCTGAAAAATCTGAAACCTTCGTGCACATCTACAGACCCTACTGCAACATTTGAGCATGGTTTTAGCGTTTCGAATTACGTACCCTAGGAGCCTTTTGCCGGAAATGGTCTAAGAAAACACGAAAGTGGCTACGGTGGCACAGCCACGTGGCACCCAAAAAATCCGAAACCTTCGTGCGCATCTATAGACCCTACTGCAACATCTGAGCATGGATTTAGCATTTTGAATTACATATCCTACGAGCCTTTTGCCGGAAATGGTCTAAGAAAACACAAAAGTGGCTACGGTGGCACAGCCACGTGGCACCCGAAAAATCTGAAACCTTCCTACATATCTACAGATCATTTAGCAACACCCTAGTGTAATTTTAGAACTCCAAATTATATAGGTTGGGACTATTCAGCAAAAAAGTGAAAAAATAACGCATTTTTTAAGTGGCTCCACAGAAGCCACCTGGTGGCACAAAAATTTAAAAGTTGTATTTTTGGGTTGCACAGACCCTATCGAACAACTGTAGAACGTTACAGCGTTTTGAATTACAAAACCGGACGTACGGAAGTACGGACGTACGGACGTACGGCCTTACAGACGTATGGACGTACGGACGGAGATCATGACAATATCCCCGCATTTTTTAAAATGCGGGGATAATTACTTTAAATTTTTTCATATTTTTATACTGTAACCAATGACCCAGACTTAACTGAATAGAAAAAAGGCTGGAGGGCTTAGAAAATAAAGGAAAATCCAATAGGCTCAATAATGTATAAGAATTATCCCCTCAAGGAGAAAAGGAGAGAAAGGATTTACATATGTCTTTCTTGCTTTTTAAAAATAAGAAGGACACATCACCAATCAATAATTAAGCACAACAACATCTATGAACTCTATTAACATCCAGTATAACCCATTACACTAATTCCTTAAAGGAAAGCTATTAAATAAAGATAGTCCAGAGAATGAGACTCTTTATACTCATTTAAAAGTGTTCGAGGATTGTATATTAACGCTCGTATGACACGTGACATATACAAATGCTTCACACCGAGCTACACTTAAAAAATATTACATAAATGAGATAGACATTAGCTTTACACTTTAAAACCATCCCAGCACCGACTCGGAATTACTGACTCAGCAGGAGGTATTCCCTTACTTTTCACTATAAAGCCGGGGATATAAGGGAACACCATCCTCCCCCCCCCCCCCCCCCCCCTCCCCTTGCTCTGGGTCAAATCACAACAGAACGAAGAGGGCAGCAGGACAGAGTCACTACTGGAATAGAAAACCTACATAACTATAGCTGTAATCATTTAGTGGACAACATTCTGAGCAACAAATAACAGATCTAAACACCTAAGGTCGCCAGAAATAGACTCTATATTTCTATGGTAAAAATTAGTGAAAGTAGAAGGCTGTGACTAGTAAGCAGCCTTCATAAGATCTGTAATAGCAATACTGTTAGAATAAGCCCAAGGTGTTGACAGCGCTCTAACTTCATGCGCTGAAATCTTAAGCATGGCCTGCTGATTGGAAGATAGTCTCATAAGCAGTACGGATAGCTAACTGAATCCATCTAGAAATAGAATGAACAGATATGTCCTTTCTATTGGGAATTAAAGACAGGAAGAAGCACTTTCGCCCCTTTCTGATAAACTCTGATCTACTTTTGTAAACACGCATATCTCTAACTGGACAAAGCAAAGGCCTACGGCCATCTGAGGACGGAAGAGCCTTAATAACAATAGGCTCAGGATACTTATTAGGAGCCTGATTCTTAGCCAGAAATCCCACATTAGTAGTTAAAGTAATAGTATTACCAATACTACGATAATGAGAATCATCAATAGACAGAGCATGAAGCTCACTAACTCTTCTTGCGGAAGCAACAGCTAAGAGAAAAGCTGTCTTATATGACAAGAATTTGAAGTCTACAGTGTTCAGAGCTTCAAAAGGAGCTTCTTTGAGCTTCAGTAGAACTCAAGCTAAATTCCATTTAGGAATTAACCTAAGAGTTCTAGGTCTATTTATCGAAAAGTTCTTTACTAACTTAGATAAAGAAATATTAGATCCAATCTGTAAGTTATCATGATGAGCATATGTGTCCGATAGCACAGACCTATAACCCTTAATGGTTACTGGCTGCAGTTTGATTTCGTCAAACAAGTAGACCAAAAAATTAGCAATGTCTGGAATGGAAGGATCAAAAATATCAATAGAATGATCCATACACCAACGAGGAAAAACCTTCCACTTTGCTGCATAATTTAGCAAAGAGGAGGCCCTCCTACAGTTAGAAATTGCGTCCACTGCTCGTCCTGTAAATTGCTTGCCATGCAATAAGGCCCGCACAATGGAAATATGTGAAGGTTGAGACTTCCCCTGAAAGAAAAGGTCCTCCTGTGGAGGAAGCTTCCGAGGAACATCCCATAAGAAACCTGAGTAGATTTATCCATGGTTTCTGAGATGACAGAGATGCTACCAACAGTATCTTGCAGTGTGATTGCTTGATCTTTAGCAAGATCTGTTGAATCAATGGAGTTGGAGGATATGCATATCCTATCATTCCATCCCAAGAGATTGAGAGAGCATCTACTGTAAACGCTCGAGGATCTGGGCATGGCGACACATAGTCTGCACCTGATTGTTGAGGTGTGTCACAAACAAGTCTATCATTGGTCGATCCCATTGGTAGCAAATCTGATTGAACACTCGCTTGTTGAGAGTCCATTCTGACGGTAACATGAGACATTTCCGCGAGAGCGAGTCTGCTAGAACATTCAGACGACCCAGAATATGATGGACAAACACAAGAACATGATGCTCTAGAACAAACAGAAGAATTCTTTCCATTAGGTTGAATAACGGAATCGAATGAGTGCCTCCCTGGTTAGTTTAAACATATTTTATTTGTCAAAATAAACAAAAAGGATTGGACAACAAGGGATTGGTTCCGGATGTATGCTACTACTGTCGAATTGTCCGTCAGTATTTGAACATGTGAATTCTGAATTATGTTCACCAATGACTTAGCGCAAGCCAAATTGACATCATCTCTTTGATGTTTATGTGCTTGTTTAGGAACCCCGGATCCCAAAGGCCCTGGCACCTCGAGTCTGTTGGGCTCAATGTTGCACCCCAACCTGTTTGACACCGTCATAATCGTAAAAACTGGATCCGGCAGTTGCAGAGGAACTCCCGGAGTCAACCACTGAATATCTGCCCAAGTCTGAATCCTTAGTTTTACTTGGTCCGATAAAATGACATTTGTTTCGAGTGAATGAATCTTCACACTCCAAATTTGAGTGAAAAATATCTGGAGTGGACGTGTGTGCAAGCGGCCCATCGGAATGAGATCCGCCGCCACTCCGCACAATCCCATCAGTCGCATGAATTCTCTCGCTGTTACTACATCTGACTGTAGACAAAAACGAGCATAGCAACTGACTAACTTTGCTCTGGGTAACAGAAGACAAACAAGATTGTTGTGAGTCTCGAAGCTCATTCCCAAGTGAATGAACGACTTGGACGGAGCTAGATCCGACATCTTTTCGTTTACAATGAAACCGAGATGTCGGAGCAATTGAAGCAGACTCTGAACATCGTTCTGAAGAACCAATTTGTTGTTGTATCTCTGAAGAATGTCGTCCAAATAGGCCGACGTTACCGCAGACGAATGAGATCGGAAATATGAAAAAATTGAAAGTAATTTATATATTTTTTATGCTTACCAATGGCCCAGACTCAGCTTAGCTGGTTCTAACTCAAAAATATCTAGGGCCAAACACAAATTTTGCCCCCCAATCCCCAAAATTTGCACGCAAAACCAAAAATTAGAAGTCCTATCTGGCCCTCCATACATTTACTCTCCACGCATGCGCAGACGCCAGGAAGTCACCAAAACCGGTGCCAACATCATTCTTTGTAAAAAAGATTATAATATAATAATTCAGCGGGGAGATATGAGTGCCCAGTACAGCCCACTCATGGGAGGGCCATTCCCATCTGGGCCATTGATAAGTAAAAAAAGCTAAAAAATTTATAGTAATTTATATATTTTTTATACTTACCAATGACCCAGACATAGCTGGTGCTAAGTCTCAAAATCTAGGGCCAAACACAAATTTTGCCCCCCAATCCCCAAAATATGCATCTAAAACCGAAAAAATCATGTCCTAAATGGTCCTCCATACTTTTCCTCCACTGCGCATGCGCAGTGTCAAGGAGGTCTCGAAATTGGCGTCAATTATCATTCTTACAAGCAGTGGCTGGTCAGCGCTATGTACTCAGTGGGGAGGTATGAGTTCCCAACTCCTGGGAGGGCCATCCCCGTCTGGGTCATTGGTAAGTATAAAAAATATATAAATTACAATAAATTTTTTAACATTTTTATACTGTACCAATGACCCAGACATAGCTGAATAGTAAAAAGGCTGGAGGGCCTAGGACATAGAGGAAAATCCAATAAGCTCAACTATATATAATAGAGTTATCCCCTCGAGGAGAAAAGGAGTATTAGGCTTTACATGTATCTTTCTTATTTATGATAAATTAGAAAGACACAACACCCTCAATAATTGAGCATAACATCATTCATGTTCTCTATTAACATCCAGTCTTACCCCTTATACTAATTATTTTTAAAGTAAGCCAATAAATAAAGCCAGTCCATTACATAATATATAATTCTCCATTTAATGCCAGCATAACCCATTATGCTAATTTGGAGAAGGGAAGCCAATATATAAAGATAGTCCATAGAATGAGACTCTTTATACTCTTAAAAGTGTCCGAGGATTGTATATTAACGCCCGTTTGACACGTGACATATACAAATGCTTCACACCGAGCTACACTTTAAAAATATGACATGAATGAATTTAAACATTAACTTTACACTTTAAAACCATCCCGGTACCGACTCAGAATTACTGACTCCGGAGGAGGTATCTCCTTGCTTTTCACTATAAAGCAGGTGACCTAAGGGAACACCCTCCCCCCCCCTTCCCCTTGCCCTGGGTCAAATAGACCAGGGCGAAGAGGGCAGCAGGACAGAATCACTGCAGGAACAGAAAGCCTGCATAACTATAGTTGCAACTGTTTAGTGGACGACATTCTGAGCAACAGATAACGGACCTAAACAATGCAGGTCTCCAGAAATGGACTCAATATTTCTGAGATAAAAATTCATGAATGTGGATGGCTGAGACCAATATGCAGCCTTCATTAAATCTGTAATAGCAACACTATTTGCGTAAGCCCAAGACGTAGAACGAGCTCTTACTTCATGAGCCGAAATCTTAAGTACAGACTGCTGAGATGAAGATAGATTATCATAAGCAGTACGGATAGTTAATTGAATCCATCTGGCAATAGAATGGACCGTAATGTCCTTTCTATTAGGCATCAGAGACAGAAAGAAGCATTTTCGTCCCTTTCTGATAAACTGAGATCTTCGTTTATAAATACGTAAAGCTCTAACCGGACAGAGTAAAGGCCTATGCCCGTCTGAAGACGGAAGAGCCTTAATAACTATGGGTTCCGGATATTTATTAGGAGCCTGATTCTTAGCCAAAAATCCAACATTAGTAGTAAAGGTAATAGTGTTCCCGACACTACAATAGTGAGAATCGTCCACAGATAGTGCATGAAGCTCACTGACTCTTCTAGCGGAAGAGAAAGCTAAGAGAAATGCTGTCTTATAAGATAAGAATTTGAAGTCCACTGTCTCAAGAGGCTCAAATGACTTTTCTTTTAATTTAAGAAGAACCTAAGCTAAATTCCATTTAGGAATTAATCTAAGGGTTCTCGGTCTATTTATTGAGAAGTTTCTAACTAATTTAGATAAAGAGACATTAGATCCAACTTGTAAACTATCATGGTGTGCATAGGTATCAGATAACGTAGACCTATAACCTTTAATAGTAACAGGCTGCAGTTTGATCTCATCAAACAAGTATACTAGAAAGTTTGCAATGTCTGGAATGGAGGGATCAAAAATATCAACAGAATGATCCCTACACCAACGACAAAAGACCTTCCACTTAGCCGCATAGTTTAGTGAAGAGGAGGTCCTCCTACAGTTAGAAATTGTGTCCACTGCTTGTCCTGTAAAATGCTTGCCGTTCAAGAAGGACCGCACAACGGATATACGTGAAGGTTGAGACCTTGCGGGTTGTGATGTAGTTGACGCGATTTCCCCTGCGAAAGAAGATCCTCTCGTGGAGGAAGCTTCTGCGGTAAGTCCCACAGCAGACACCTGAGTAGATTTATCCACGGTCTCTGTGGAGACAGAGATGCTACCAACAGAATTTTGCATTGAGATTGTTTTATCTTTAGCAATATCTGCTGAATCAACAGCGCTAGAGGATACGCATATCCTATCATTCCGTCCCACGAGATCGATAGAGCATCTACTGCATATGCTCAGGGATCCGGACATGGAGACACATACGTCTGCAACTGATTGTTGAGCTGTGTCGCAAATAAGTCTATCATTGGCTGCTCCAATTGGTAGCAAATCTGAATGAATACCTGTTTGTTGAGAGTCTATTCTGATGGCAACAAGCGACCCTTCCGTGAAAGGGAGTCTGCTAATACATTCAGATGAACCGGAATATGTCGGACTGAAAGTAGAACCTGGTGTTCTAGAACAAACAGAAGGATTCTTTCCGTTAAACTGAATAATGGAACGGAATGAGTGCCTCCCTGGTTCCGAATATATGCTACTACTGTCGTATTGTCGGACAGGATTTGGACATGTGCTTTCTGAATAATGTTCATCCAATGACGTAGTGCAAGCCAAATTGACATCATTTCCTTGATGTTTATGTGCTTGCCTAGAAACTGCGGATCCCAAAGACCCTGGCACTTCGAATCCATTGGGATCAATGTTGCACCCCAACCTGTTTGACTGGCATCCGTCATTATCGTAAAACTCGGATCCGGCAACTGCAGTGAAACTCCCTGAGTCAACCACTGAATGTTTGCCCAAGTCTGAATCTCTTGTTTCACTTGATTTGACAAGAGAACGTCTATATCGAGCGAATGAATCTTTACACTCCAATTCTGAGTCAAGAAAATTTGGAGAGGACGAGTGCGTAACCGCCCCATCGGAATGAGATCCGCAGCGGCTCCGCACAGACCTATCAGTCTCATGAACTCTCTCGCTGTGACTTTGTCTGAGTGAAGACAATAGCGAGCGTAACAACTGAGTAATTTCGCTCTGGTAAACGGCAGACGAACAAGTTTGTTGTGTGTCTCGAAGCTCATTCCCAGATGAGTGAATGACTTGGATAGCACCAGATCCGACTTCTCCTCGTTTATTATAAAACCGAGACGTCGGAGTAATAGAAGCAGATTCTGCACATCGTTCTGAAGCATTAACTCGTTGCCGTACCTCTGAAGAATGTCGTCCAGGTAGGCCGCAGACGAATGAGCTCGGAAATATATCATTACTGAGTTCATTATTCGAGTGAAAGCCCAGGGCGCTAGGTTCAAACCGAAGCACATTGCACGGAACTGATATACAACTCCTAGGACTGCGAAGCGTAGATACTTTCTGAATGTCGGATGTACCATGACGTGAAAGTACGCATCCTTGAGATCTATGCTTTTAGAATAGTTGTTCACCCGAATACTCGCTCTGACTGATCGAATTGTCTCCATATAGAACTTCGGAGCGACGATCAGCTTGTTCATCCAGCTCAGATCTATGACTGGACGGAACGAGCCATCTGGTTTCGGAACCAGAAACAGATGGCTGTAGAAACCCAGTGATTCCTGGTCTTCTACAAACTCTACCACATTCTTCTTCAGAAGAGACTGTACTTCTGATAAAAGAGCTCTCATTTCTGCGGATTTGACGGAAGCTGAGTCCATTTTGGACTTTGAGTTAATGGAGGCTTTCGTTTGAAGGATATTCTTAGTCCTTCCGAAATTACCCCTCGAACCCAGGGGTCGTCCGTAATTGACGCCCAATCGTTTATAAAACTCGATAATCTTCCGCCTACCGGAACACGATAGAGGTTCAAGCCATCACCTCCTGGACCTGCGAGGCTTGCGGAAGGAGAAACTACGTCCTCCACGACCCGCACCTCGCCCCGTCGACCTAGGGATGTCTGACCGGTTATTTCGGCCAGAATAATGTCCCCCACGTGAGTCGCTGCCTTGACAGTCTCTAGAATAAGACCTAGAGGATGCATAGGAACCTCTATAGGAACTTCTCTTGGGCGTACTTGTCCCAGAAGTGCCTGTCTTACTCTTTTCTGCTGTATCCGACTTTTTGGAAGCAGATTTGAATAGCACAGAATCTGAAGCTTTCTTAGTTATCTTATCATAGATTGCTGAAAGCTTGCCGTCGAAGAGAAGCTCTCTGGAGACCGAAGCGACTCTGAGAGAGTTTTTCACCTTACCATCCACGCACGTGGATGTAGCTAGGGCTGCGTCACGTCTAACCAACTCCAGGTTTGCCACTGAAAGGGCAGAGTTATACGTGGAATAAGCTATTGCCCTTGAAAGAAGTCTTAATGAGGATTGTATATCCTGGAATTCTTTCCCTTGAAGATGTAATGATAACGCCTTAGTAAGGTGATCTGCATATGATAAAGCGTCTAAGTTAACTCTGTTAGACATTATTGTCGTTTCCAAATTCGTGGTTGGAATTGACATAGACGACGGTATAGACAATTCTAAGTCTTCAGCCTGGTTGTCTAGACGCAGAGGAACTCTCGGTATGCCCTGTCCTGCCGTTTCGAATTTATTCCTTGAATTGATGAAAGGCAGATTTAGAGCATTAGCGGACAAGAAACCAGACTTGCCCGTTTTGGTAGCAAGCTTATATATAGCGTCATTCAATAATTCGAATGTTCTTGTGACATTATTGGACTGTGTCGGAAACTCAGGGACGATGTCCCTGAACCGATCAAAAAATTCTGTGTCCAATGACGCTATCAGTCTCTTATCCGGCATCGCAGCATTCTGGTCCGACGGAACAACCTCTGGAAGATAATGCCAGATAAAATCTACGGCAGCTTTATGTCGGTCCGAAAGAGAAAGCTCCAAACCCTCTGAATCCCTTTTGCCATCCTGTCGGACCCTATGAAGTTCTCGGTCATCCGTACCTGATGCTTCAGCGGAGCATACCGACCCAGCGTCGTCGGATAATTCCTGATCCGACAGAGATTCTGTCATTTGCTGGGATGCTGCGATAAGTTGTGCTATTTGGGATAGCACGTCCATCACTGAGGCCTGTGGAGTAGCGGTCTTACGTTGCTTTGCTGCTGGAAGCTCCGTGTACATTGACTCCTGCATACTTCTTTTATGCGAACGTCCGGAGTCTAGAGGCCTTGTGACCCTGGGTAGCGGATGGCGTGACCTGGTCGCCGTGGAATCCCTGATCGGCGAAGCTGGCTGGATATCCGTGGTCACGTAGCCAAGGTGCAGTCGTGTGCGCTGCCGTGAGGATGAGGAATCCATATTGACAGTCTCTCTGGACTGTCTATATAACGGAGCATCCCGAGCGGCGGACGTATGCTCCGAATGCGAAACGTTTTGTACCACAACATCTGGTCCCAGATGTTGTTGTACGAGAGAGGGACCTCTCTCGCTCGCAGCCCGGATGGACCTTGACGAGCTAGGAACCGGACTAATAGGCTTCCTCCGTTCTCTCCTCTGATCCGTCGTCACTGGGTGTGCACTTTGTCTTATTATAGTGCTGGCATCACCCAAATCTCCTTCCTGGACCGCATCGGACGAACCCGGCTGCCGAGCCATTCGATGAATGGTCGCTACACCGGGCGAGCTAGCGGACGACAATGCCGTCAACCCTACTAGGGACCTCTTAGGCAATTGACGTATTTCCATGAGCACTTTTGCCGCTAGCTCTTCATTTAACTGTGACGACGGAGGCACACTTTTGGAAGACATCATGGAAACATCACCCTGTTCTTGTTCCTCTGAAATAGAGATTGATAAACTAGAGTGACCCTGCGGAGAAAGGACCGGCATGGCCTTTTCCCCGCTAACAACATACCGTGACACACGTTTCCAATGTTTGTCATCCCAATTGACACATACTGAACAGGAGTTAGTGCGAGTACACTGACTACAATTAATACAATGATTATGAAAGTCAGAGGAAGATTTCCTCTTATTACAATTTGAACAATATCCTTTCATTGTGAAAAGAACACAAAAAGTCCTAGTACTTGCACCAACCCCTGAAAACAAAGATACATAATAACATGATCCATCAACATAGAAAAAATAATTGAAATCAAAAAAATTTTTTGAAAAAATATTTTTTCAGAAAAGCCCAAGTTTCTGAAAGTAACGTTGAGCCCCAATGAATCCCCAAAAAGCCTAAGTGTGGACAAAATTTTTTAAAATATTCCAAAAAAATTAATGCAACACTTACGTATAATAATAATGTATCTTGTTATGATTAAGGTAATACAAAGACAAGAAATTCCTCTCAACAGAAACCGTTGTCAATGTAAACAAGAAGTGTATAAACACCAGAAACATGACTCCAGGCACTGATAAACATGGCCCGAAATCAGTTACCAATAACAACACTATCTGATGCAAAACAGAGACTTCCAGGGAAGAAACTGCAGAACATCAGATGGTAGATGCAGAACACAACGCCTTAACACCCATGGGTGAGGACGAAAACATGGGGAAAACAACAGAATTCATTCTGTTACCAAGCTAAAACTCCCAAGAAATTTTAGTAATAATAATACAGAAAATATGCCAAAAGCATGGGAGAATAGCAAGGGGGGACTTAAAGGAAAGGGAGAGAGGAAACACTGAACAAGCAGTGTAACTTTATAGCAAGAATGACAACAACAGGCCCATGCCTTGAAATTAGGCAACATAACATAATTTCATAAAAAAATTTTAAGTTACAGCCCTGATTATTTCCTGCCACTCATTTTTCCTCTCCTCCTTCTAATTCCTCTTTAGATCCACCATTTCTCTAATATTTATGTATCTGGCATCATTTAAACTGAGATTTACAAGCACAAATATCAGTCAGACGTGAACTGATGAAGGGCCAAACAAAGAATGATAATTTGCGCCAATTTCGAGACCTCCTTGACACTGCGTATGTGCAGTGGAGGAAAAGTATGGAGGACCATTTAGGACATGATTTTTTCGGTTTTAGATGCAAATTTTGGGGATTGGGGGGCAAAATTTGTGTTTGGCCCTAGATTTTGAGAATTAGCACCAGCTATGTCTCGGTCATTGGTACAGTATAAAAATATATATATAAATTTTTTCATGTTTTTATACTGTATACCAATGGCCTAGATTTAGCTGAATCGTAAAAAGGTGGAGGGCCTAGAACTTCCGAAATAGTAGATCCACATAGATCAAATCCTTCAATCCATGATGAAGAAAATTAGAATAATTAGAATTTACATGTATGTCTCTTTATAACATAATAGAGGAGACATATCCTAATGTGGATCCCAATTATGTAAATCCTAAATCTGAGCATGAAATCATGTTAATTAGGATGTAACGAGTTCACACACTAAGCCCTAAAAATTAGGATGGCATATTTGAGAATGAGAGAACATTGCCCATAAACCTACGCCATACAATAATACTACAGCTGAATGCGGTTAATTCCTGAGTGGAATTTAGCTTGGGTTTTGTTGAAGCTTAAAGAAGCTCCGTTTGAGCCATTAGGCATTGTAGAGTTCAAATTCTTACCATATAAAACAGCATTTCTCTTAGCCTTTGCTTCCGCTAGAAGAGTTAGTGAACTTCATGCTTTATCTGTTGACGAATCTCACTACCGTAGTGTTGGAAATACCATCACTTTAACTATAGAAGTGGGATTTTTGGCTAAGAATCAGGCTCCAGATAAACGGTCTGAGCCTATTATCATAAAGGCTCTGCCATCTACGGACAACCATAGACCTCTGCTGTGTCCAGTCAGGACTATGCGCACATATAAACGCCGATCAGAGTTTATTAGAAAAGGAAGAAACACTTCTTTTTATCAATGATTCCTAACAGAAAAGATATTTCTGTCCATTCAGTTGCTAGATGGACTCAGTTGGCAATATGCATTGCCTATGAAAATCTATCTTCAGATCAGCGTTCGGTTAATAAGATATCAGCGCATGAAGTCAAAGCGCTGTCCACTTCTTGGGCTTATTCTAACAGTATAGCCATTACTGATCTCAGCTGCATACTGGACACAGCCTTCTGCATTTACCAAGTTTTACCTTACAAATTTAGAGTCCATCTCCGGTGACCTTAGATGTTTAGGTCCTCTATCTGTTGCTCAGAATGTTGTCCACTAAATGATTACATCTATAGTTATTTAGGCAACCCATTCCAGCAGTGACGCTGTTCCACTGTCCTCTTCGTTCTGTGGTCATGTACTTCAGAACAAGGGGAAGGGGGAAGGAGGGGTGGGGGATGGTTTTTCCCTTATGATCATCTGGCTTTATAGTGAAAAGCAAGGGAAGACCTCCTCCGGTGTCATTAGTCCCGAGTCGGTGCTGGGATGGTTTTAATGTGTAGCTCGGTGTGAAGCAAAATTAATATGTCTCATTTATGTATTGTTTTTAAAGTGTAGCTCACTGTGAAGCATTTGTTAATGTCACGTGTCAAACTGGCATTAATATACAATCCTCGGACACTTTTGAATGAGTATAAAGAGTCTCATTCTTTGGACTATCTTTATATATTGGCTTCCCTTCACCAAATTAGCATAATGGGTTATGCTGGCATTAAGTGGAGAATTATATATTATGTAATGCTCTATTACATTGTTGGTGTTATGTCTTTCTCATTTCTCGCAAATGAGAAAGACATATATAATTTCTTTCTCCTCTGTTCTCCTGTAAGAGCTTTCCTATAAGAAGTGATTGAGTAATTGGATTTTCCCGTATGTCCTAGGCCTTCCAGCCTTTTTACGATTCATCTAGTCTGGGCCATTGGTTGTTATTATAAATTCAAAGTAATTTGTATATTTTTTATACATGATCTCAGTGAGCACATTCCATCCAGGATCATAGTATATGTTTCAAAGGCAGAAATCAGGGAAAACAAGTGTTTGACCACCGAGGTGGTATTAGTCCTCTACAGCACTTTTGTGACATAAGGTGTTTTTGTCACAGAAGACACTAGAGTATATAAGCATCTTGGATTTTGAAAAAAAAATATTGAGCGTGCATAATCCCCTCACAACCCTTTATCCATGTACCATATATGAAAGGCTTAGCTTGAACCATGTTGGAGGGGGGGGGGGGGGGGGTTTGAGGGAGGGGGGGGTGGTAACATAAAATAAAGAAAAAAGCTTAAAAACACAACAAAAATGGCCACCATTCTGCCATCTTGGATTTTGAAAAATAAATATTGACTGTGCATCATCACCTCAGAACCATTTAACCATGTACCAAATATGAAAGGTTTAGCTTGAAGCATGTTAGCATGTCTTGGATTTTGAAAAAAAAATATTGAGCGTGCATAATCCTCTCACAACCCTTTATCCATGTACCATATATATGAAAGGTGTAGCTTGAACCATGTTGGAGGGAGGGGTGGTAACATAAAATAGAGAAAAAGGCTTAAAAAACACAACAAAAATGGCCGCCATTCTGCCATCTTGGATTTTGAAAAATAAATATTGACTGTGCATCATCCCCTCAGAACCATTTATCCATATACCAAATATGAAAGGTGTAGCTTGAAGCATGTTAAAGGGAGAGGTGGTAACATAACAGACAGACAGACGGACAGACAGACAGATGTTAGATTTTGCAACAAAAAATATTGAGCGTGCATAATCACCTCACAACCCCTTTATCCATGTACCATATATGAAAAGTGTAGCTTGAACCATGTTGGAGGGAGCAGTGGTAACATAAAATAGAGAAAAAAGCTTAAAAAACACAACAGAAATGGTTGCCATGGCGCCATCTTGAATTTTGAAAAAAAAATACTGAACATGCAACATCCCATTACAACTCTCTATCCATGTGCCAGATATAATAAGCGTAGCTTGAACCATGTTGGAGTGAGGGGTGGTAACATAAAATAGAGAAAAAAGCTTAAAAAAAACACAACAAAAATAGCCGCCATGCCACCATCTTGGATTTTGAAGAAAAAATATTGAACGTGCATCATCCCCCTCCCAACTCTCTATCCACGTGCCAAATATGCAAAGTGTAGCTTGAACCATGTTGGTGGGAGGGGTGGTAACATGAAAATAGAGAAAAAAAGCTTAAAAAAACACAACAAAAATGGTCGCCATTCCGCCATCATGGATTTTGAGAAAACAATTTTGAGCGTGCATCATCCCCTCAGAACCATTTATCCATGTACCAGATATGAAAGGTGTAGCTTAAAGCATGTTGGAGGGAGAGGTGGTAACATAAAAAACAGACAGACGGACTGACATTCCAACTATTTGGGTTTAAGGGCTACAAAAAAAACATTTTATATGTCCAACAGTTTATTTTAGCGAGAACCCCACCCCCTCCACCCTAGAACTTATATTTAACCCCTAACCCCACCCCATCCACTCAAAAACCACACCCTAACCCTAACTCTACCCTACCCTGACCCTAAAACCCCACCCCTGACCCTAACCCCCACTCCCCTGGGACCTAACCCTCTCCAACCTTAAGATCTACTCTGGGGCTACCCCTAACCCTAACCCAAACCCCACCCTAGCCAGACCAAAAGTATTAGGGGTTATTTTTTGGTTTAGGGGCTATAAAAACTAAAACCCCACCCCTGACCCCAACCCCCTGGGTCCTAACCCCCTCCAACCTTTAGGCCTGCCCTGGGGCTATCCCTAACCCCACCCCTCTCCTAACCCTAATACTGCCCTAATTTCGACTAACCTCCTAAAAATAATAGTTCCTAAACAGGTTTAGTTGGCCCGGACAGATGGACAGACAGATGGACGGACGAACAGACGGACAGAGTGCAATCCTATAGTCCCCTTACGGTTCCCGTAGGGGACTAATAAAATCTGAATAGTGATTTTTGTGAATTGGACGCACCAGACCTTTCTGTTTCTTTAGATAAAAGGTTAACTGATACATAACAGATTCTCACAATAGTCAGTTGATCTGGGTTGAGACAGTTTGGCCTTTTTGAAAAATCCAGCGCGGCAAAAAATCTCTCTCCAAGGTGCTAATTTGGCAATCAAATTGCTGTCTTGAACTAATTTTCTTTGTTTTGCAAAACTGAAGTAATATTGTTCTAGATAATATAATAATTAATGACACTGATGAAATGCAGTTATGTTCTATTCTGTCCTGGAAAGGGTTCTTTGAACCACTTTCAGACATGCTTCAGATAACAGCATATATCTTAATGAAACCTACTCCATGAATGATCTGTGATATTATGAGTTGATAGAATATGCAGGTGTATCATCATTTGTGGTTAAATTTCACCAAGAGTAGTGCAGGCCTTAAAATTTGTCTTGATTGGTGAGAATCAATCTACTCCATGAATAATCTGTGATATTATGAGTTGATAGAATATGCAGGTGTATCATCATTTGTGGTTAAATTTCACCAAGAGTAGTGCAGGCCTTTTGTCTTGATTGGCGAGAATCAATTTTCAGTTTGTAGTTTAGAATTTGTGATTACCGTTATACCCTTATCCTTGCGAGTGCAACCAGTTTATAATCCCTAATAAAAAAAAACCCTCATATTTATATGTTTACTACAGTTTAACCCTTAAGGGTCTAGTTCCAATGTCTGTGAGTTTCTTTTCATGGAGAACAAAAGTTTCAACAGAGAGGCTATTGGTGGTCTTACTGGTGGAAGTTACAGTACCTTGAGAATGGTGTCTAGCATAGTCTTGGCTGCCTGTAAAGACAGCCAAGACTTCACTATGCACCACTGCCAAGTCAATGTGTTACCTTATTATGAAGGAGTAAAAAATAAATGGCATTCTTCGGGCCTTTTAAGACATGTAAGAATCTTGCACTCAGTTGTCCAGCTGTTCAGACATACATACATTCATCCATGCACCCATCCTCCATCCATCCATCTGTCCATCTACAATTCCTTTAGCACACCCTACAGGCCACATCTCTAACATGATCAGTTTCAGATTTCATATGTGGTTTATGAGTAATGTCTAGATGGGAACTATCAAATTTTTTCAGATGTCATTGAAAAACATGGTCACCAGCAAGCCATCTTGGCCTTTGCATATAAATTGTTGGCAATTACATTAGCATACCCTACAGGCTGCACTTCTCACCCAATCTTTTTCAAATTTTATATGTAGCTTTAGTTAGTGTGATGTCTAGTTGGGATCGATCAAATATTTCTGAGTTTCTGCGAAAAACATGGCCATCAGTGGCCATGTTGGATTTGGCACATAAAATGTTAACAATTTCTTTCGCACACACCCTATTATGCCCCTTCACTTTTAAAGAAGCAATGCCCCTGTCCGCAGAAAGGTGCTTCCACAGACAAGATGCGAATGTCACGAACATGTACAAATCAAAGACTAACTCTTGTTTCGGATGTTCAAGTATATATTGAGTTGATATATTACCTGTTGGACTGACATCATTTGTCAAAAAATGAAGCATAAAACCCCAAATATTGCACAAATGATCCATTAACCCCCTTGCAAATCACAGCATTCTCTTTTCAAGAATGTATTACATCACCAAATTTTTAGAGATTACTGAAAAAAACCAATAACATAAACTGGAGCATTCGAGAATGTTCATATATGCTGTAGCGTCAACACTGGTATACATATCACAATCACATTTCCTTTCTCTTGCTTATAAAAACTGGAAATGAAAGTGTCAATGACACTGCAGTTCAATTTCACCAAGAGGGGCTGAACTAAACTAACTGTAAGATGTGCTAGGAATTGTCGACAATTTAATTGCAAAATCTGAGATGGGCCATGGCCCTGGCAGCCCTGTTTTTTTAATGAAATTAAAACAAGCGATGCACATTGGGAGATGTAGGCGTCGGGCTGTGGTGGCAATCGGAGAGTGTTGCATGTCCATAACCCGGTTATCAATCATTTTGTCAGTTGTTAAATCGGAGAATGTCTGTTCAAGTTATAATCCTAAAAAGTTCAGAATTCGTAAAAATTATTTAACTAAGGCCTATAACTCTGTAATCAATGCCAATAACTCTGTTACAAAAAATCATGCAGGCCAGCTTTCGAATGCCCTTGAGATATTAATGCAAAAGACATGGCAAATATTGGTCAATTTGGAGAACGCTTGTTCAAATTATTGCACTAGTGAGCTTAAAATTTGTAATAAATGATTTAAGACCCTTAACTCTGTAAAGAAAAATCGGACCGAGGCAGTTTTCGAACTTGCTTGAGATATTACCGCAAAAGAGCTGTATGGTAAATATTAGTCAAATTGGAAAACATTTGTTCAAATTATTGCGCTGATGAGTTTAAAATTCGTAAAAACTGACAAATTAAGGCCCATAACTCTGTAATGAAACATAAGGCAGGGTCAGCTTTCGAACATTTGTTCAAGTTATTTCGCTAATAGTGTGGGGATGCCCGGATGGCTGCATGACTGCCCACCCACTAGCACACTGCCTGTCACCAAACCATAGGTCGAGGTCATTCACACAACTCGACCAGAAAACATGATTGCTCTTATGCAGACATCACCTTAAAGCCACATATGATATTTAAAAAAGATTGAGTGAGAAAAGCACTCATAGGGTGTGTGCGAAAAAAATTGTTGACATTTTATATGCCAAATCCAACATGGCCACTGATAGTTATTATATTATCTAGAACAATATTACTTCAGTTTTGCAAAACAAAGAAAATTAGTTCAAGACAGCAATTTAATTGCCAAATTAGCACCTTGGAGAGAGATTTTTTGTCGCGCTGGATTTTTCAAAAAGGCCAAACTGTCTCAACCCAGATCAACTGACTATTGTGAGAATCTGTTATGTATCAGTTAACCTTTTATCTAAAGAAACAGAAAGATCTGATGCGTCCAATTCACAAAAATCTCCATTCAGATTTTATTTTCCCGATTTCTGCCTTTGAAACATATACTATGATCCTGGATGGAATGTGCTCACTGAGATCATGTATAAAAAATATACAAATTACTTTGAATTTATAATATTTTTATACAACAACCAATGGCCCAGACTAGACGAATCGTAAAAAGGCTGGAAGGCCTAGGACATACGGGAAAATCCAATTACTCAATCACTTCTTAAAGGAAAGCTCTTACAGGAGAATAGAGGAGAAAGGAATTATATATGTCTTTCTCATTTGCGAGAAACGAGAAAGACATAACACCAACAATGTAATAGAGCATTACATAATATATAATTCTCCATTTAATGCCAGCATAACCCATTACCGGTATGCTAATTCGGTGAAGGGACGCCAATATATAAAGATAGTCCAAAGAATGAGACTCTTTATACTCATTTAAAAGTGTCCGAGGATTGTATATTAACACCCGTTTGACACGTGACATATACAAATGCTTCACAGTGAGCTACACTTTAAAAACAATACATAAATGAGACATATTAATTTTGCTTCACACTGAGCTACACATTAAAACCATCCCAGCACCAACTCGGGACTAATGACACCGGCGGAGGTCTTCCCTTGCTTTTCACTATAAAGCCAGATGATCATAAGGGAAAAAACGTCCCCTCCCCCCCCCCCCCAACTCCCTCCTCCCCCCCCCCCCCCCCCCCCCCCACCTGTTCTGAGGTACATGACCACAGAACGAAGAGGGCAGCGGAACAGAGTCACTGCTGGAATGGGTTGCCTAAATAACTATACATGTAATCATTTAGTGGACAACATTCTGAGCAACAGATAGAGGACCTAAACATCTAAGGTCACCAGAGATGGACTCTAAATTTCTAAGGTTAAACTTAGTAAATGCAGAAGGCTGTGTCCAGCATGCAGCTTTCATGAGATCAGTAATGGCTATACTGTTAGAATAAGCCCAAGAAGTGGACAGCGCTCTAACTTCATGCGCTGATATCTTATTAACCGAACGCTGATCTGAAGATAGATTTTCATAGGCAATGCGTATTGCCAACTGAATCCATCTAGCAACTGAATGGACAGAAATATCTTTTCTGTTAGGAATCAATGATAAAAAGAAGCATTTCTTCCTTTTCTAATAAACTCTGATCGGCATTTATATGTGCGCATAGTCCTGACTGGACACAGCAGAGGTCTACGGTTGTCCGTAGATGGCAGAGCCTTTATGATAATAGGCTCAGACCGTTTATCTGGAGCCTGATTCTTAGCCAAAAATCCCACTTCTGTAGTTAAACTGATGGTATTTCAAACACTACGGTAGTGAGATTCATCAAAAGATAAAGCATGAAGTTCACTAACTCTTCTAGCGGAAGCATAGACTAAGAGAAATGCTGTTTTATAGGTTAAGAATTTGAACTCTACAATGCCTAATGGCTCAAACAGAGCTTCTTTAAGCTTCAACAAAACTCAAGCTAAATTCCACTCAGGAATTAACCGATGAATGAAAGGTTTTAGCACGCCAAAGGCACGCAGGGATGATGTGGGATTTACAAATCATTTGCGACCCGGATAACCTTATTTTATTCAAGGAATTAACCTGAGGGTTCTAGAAAACTAGTTAGAAATTTCTCTATAAATAGACCTAGAACCCTTAGGAATTAACCTGAGGGTTCTAGGTCTATTTACAGAGAAATGTCTAACTAGTTTGGATAATGAAGCATTAGATCCAATGTCAAGTTATCATGATGAGCATAAGTGTCCGATAACATAGACCTATAGCCCTTAATAGTGTCGGGCTGAAGTTTGAGAACGTCAAACAGGTAGACCAGAAAATTGGCAATATTCGGTATGGACGGATCATAGACGTCTATCGACTGATCCTTACACCAACGAAAGAAAACCTTCCACTTTGCTGTGTAATTCAGCAAAGAGGAGGACCTTCTGCAGTTAAAAATTGTGTTCACTGCTCGTCCTGTAAATTGCTTGCCATGCAAGAAGGACTGCACAACAGAAATATGTGAAGGTTGAGACCTTCCGGGTTGTGATGCAGTGTGCATGACTTCCCCTGATAAAGAAGGTCCTCTTGCGGAGGAAGATTCCGGGGAACGTCCCATAACAGACACCTGAGAAGATTGATCCATGGTTTCTGTGACGACAGACATGCTACTAACAGAATCTTGCAGCGAGACTGTTTGATTTTTAACAGGATCTGCTGAATCAACGGAGTTGGAGGATATGCGTATCCTATCATTCCGTCCCATTAGATTGACAGAGCGTCTACTGCATACGCTCGATGATCTGGACATGGCGTCACGTAAGTCTGCAACTGATTGTTGAGGTGTGTCGCAAACAAATCTATTATAGGTCGATCCCACTGGTAGCAAATCTGTCTGAATACTCGCTTAAGCTTGTTGAGAGTCCACTCCGATGGCAACAGGCGACCTTTCCAAGAGAGCGAGCCTGTTAGTATGTTCAGACGACCCAGTATATGACAAACCGATAAATGAACATGATGCTTCATGACATATAGAAGATTTTTTTCCATTAGTTCGCATAACAGAATCGAATGCGTGCTTCCCTGGTTTCTGATGTACGCTACTACTGTTGAGTTGTCTGACAATATCTGAACATGAGCGTCCGCTATAATGTGAATCCACTGTTGTAGCGCTAACCATATTGACATCATTTCTTTGACATTTATGTGTTTCTCCAGGAACCGAGAGTCCCAAAGACCCTGGCATTTCGAGTCTGTCGGGCTCAGGGTCGCGCCCCAACCTGTTTGACTCACATCCGTCATAACCGTGAAAGCCGGATCCTGCAGCTGTAGCGGAACTCCCTGAGTTAACCACTGAATATCTGCCCAAATCTGGACCTTTTGTTTTACCAGGTCCGCTAAAACAATACTGGTCTCAAGCAAATGCGTCTTCACACTCCAGTTCTGGGTAAAGAATATCTGGAGGGGACATATGCATAAGTGACCCATCGGAATAAGATCTGCAGTTGTTCCGCACAACCCCATCAGTCGCATAAATTCCCTCGCTGTTAATGTGTCTGAGTGTAGACAAAAGCGAGCATAGCAACTGACTAATTTCGCTCTGGGTAACGACAGTCGAACCAGATTGTTGTGAGTCTCGAAGCTCATTCCCAAGTGAATAAAAGATTTGGACGAAGCTAGATCAGACTTCTCGTTTACGATGAAGCCGAGACGTCGAAGCAAAAGAAGCAGACTCTGAACATCATTCTGAAGAGTCGTTTTGTTGCTGTATCTCTGAACAATGTCGTCCAAGTAAGCCGATGTTACCATAGACGAATGAGCTTGGAAGTGAGACATTACCAAGTTCATTATTCAAGTAAACACCCAGTGCGCTAGATTCAGACCGAAGCACATCACTCGGAACTGATATACTATCCCTTGAACAGCAAACCATAGGTACTTTCTGAATGCCGGATGTACCAGGACATGAAAGTATGCATCTTTTAGATCTATGCTTGCTGCATAGTCATTCAGCAGAATGCTCGCCCTTACTGACCGAATGGTCTCCACATAGAACTTTGGAGCTACGATAAGTTTGTTTATCCAGCGCAAGTCTATTACAGGTCGGAACGAGCTGTCTGGCTTCGGTACGAGGAACAGGTGACTGTAGAATCCTAGAGAATCTTGATTCTCGACGACCTCTATTGCTTCCTTTGCCAAGAGAGCCTTTACCTCTGATAGGAGAGACTCTCTTTTGCAAGGATTTGACAGAAGTCTTTCATTGCGGACATCGAGTTAGTGGTGGTTTTGCTCAGAAAGATAGCCGTAGGCCGTCCGAGACCACACCTCTCACCCACCGGTCTTCCGTAATTGTTATCCAGTTTGTTGTGAATCTTGATAACCTTCTGCCAACTGACAAGCAATAGAGGTCCTGACCATCACCTGTAGGACCTGCGAGGCTTACGGGCGGAGAAACCATGTCCCCCTCGTGAAGAGTCTCGACCTGCCGGCTTAGGGCCATCTGACCGGTAGTCTCGATTAGACCTACGCCCCCTTCCCGGGTCGCTGTATTGAAGATCCCTAGAGTAATTGCAGGAGGATTTCCTATACCCTCGAGAGGAGCCCCCTTTAGACGATTTCTGTCTAGGACATCCTCCCTTAGTCTTTTCTGCTGCCTCGGGTCGATTAGACGCCGACTTAAGGAGCAGAGCATTTGATGCTTTCTTTGTAGCTTGGTCATAAACCAATGAAAGCTTATCATCACAAATTGTGTGTCCGGATACCGGAGTGACTCATAAAGAGTTTTTCACCTTGTCATCTATTAAAGATGACGACGCAAGGGATCCCGTCACGTCTGATTAACTCCAAATTAGCCACTGTTAAGGCGGAGTTATACGTGGTAAACATAATGGCCCTGGAAAGAACTCTTAAAGAGGTACAAACGTCCTCAAATTCCTTTCCGTTGAGATGTTGCGCCACGGCTCTTGAAAGGTAATCTGCGGAACACATAGCAGCTA
Source organism: Pictodentalium vernedei (assembly GCA_031216915.1). Lineage (NCBI taxonomy): Eukaryota > Metazoa > Mollusca > Scaphopoda > Dentaliida > Dentaliidae > Pictodentalium > Pictodentalium vernedei. The sequence continues at coordinate 360,395,778 of CM062297.1, forward strand.
AATTTGCTCTGTTTGAAGAAACTGCTGTCTCAATTGTGTTCGAGCGAATAGTGAATGACGAAGGCTAGGATAGCTCCAGATCCTCAGCCTGCTCATCCAAACGCAGAGGAACTCTCTGTACATCTTCCCAACCATTTTAAATGAACATGGTCCAACAAACGGTAAATTTACAGAAGATGATGGCAAGAAACCGCCTTTCTTCTTCCCACTGGAAAGTTTGAATATGGCGTCATCTAAATGGCCGAAGGCCTGCGACACCTGTCTAGACTGAACCGGAAAAGACAGGACCTCCTCCTTTGTCCGGATAAAGACTACATCCAACGATGCCAGCGGTTTCTTCCTAGTAGTCGCAGCATTCTGATTCGCTGGAACGAACTCAGGGTAGTATTGATGGATTAAATCCATCGCAACCATGTGCTGTTCCAAAAGGGTAATCCTCCTCTGTATCCCTTTCACCATCCGACTGAATCAGTTGAGACCCACGGTCAGCACCATCCGACAGCTCAGGTTCTGAGACTGCCATAGGCTGCTCCTGCACTTGCTGGGATGCTGTGATGAGTGATGAGCTGCACAATCTGTGACAGCAAGTCTGTTACGGAAGCCTGAGGAGCAGCGGTCTTCTGTTTCCTGGCCGCCGACTGCTCCTGGGATGGTGTGTCCGTGACGGCTCTTTTCTCCGGACGTCCCGATAAATGAGGCCTCGTCTCCTTAGCTACCGGAAGGTCCGACTTCTTTGACAATGAGTGGTCCCTTCTTGGCAATGCAGGCTGGATATCTGAAGTCGTGTAGCTAAGGTGCGGTTATGGGTGTTTTGAAGATGTCGACACCGACTGCGAACTGAACGGAGCATTCTGGACAGGAAGTGTGAACGTATGCTCTGACTGACGCAAGTTTCTAATCACCACATCTGGTCCCAGATGTTGGAAAAGAGAGGGGCCTCTCTTGCTCGCGGTCATTTCAGACCTCGCTAAGCTTCCCAATGAACTTGCCGGCTTCTTCCTCTGTTCCGTCGTCGCTTGGTGAGCCTGTTTATATTTTAAGGTGCTCGCTCTACCCAATCCACTCCTCTCGACTGCAACGGACACACCCGGTGTCATGGTACCCACGGATGGAGTAACCGCTTCACTGGTCAAGCTAGCTGGCAACAAGAGACTGAAACCACCGGCTAGTGTTTTTTTGCCGTCTGATATTCATGAGCACCTTTGCCGCTAGCTCTGCTTGATCATCTGAATGCGACGACAGCAGCACACTATCTCATTGGCCTCTCGCAGCTAACAACGTACTGTGACACCCGTCTCCAGCGTTTGTCATCCCATCTGACATATGTTGAGCAAGAATTAGTGGGAGTACATAGACTGCAAGCAAGGCAACAAGCATGTAAATCAGAGAAAGACTTCCTCGCCTTGCATTTTGAGCAATAAGCTTTCATAATGAATCAAAATAAGGTTGACAGTACTCCCACCAACTCCACAATAAATACATGAAAAAGATACATAATAAGTAACATTCAAAATATAAATTGAAAACTAATTTACAAAAAATGAAATTTTTCGAAATATTTTGACAGGAGCCCAAGTTCCCAATAGGAACGATGAGCCCAAATGTATCCCAATAAAGCATAAGTGTGGACATAATTTTTTTTATTATCCAAAAAATTAATTGCTACACTACCGGAATATTTAATGTATCTTACAACAGTCCTACCATGATAATAAATAGGAAACTACATATATTTATAGACTGTTGTCAAATGTCAGAAGAAAAACCAGAAACAAGACTCCAGGCACTGAATAAAAATGGTCCGAAGTCTGTAACAGGTTTTGAACTATCCGATGTAAAGCAAGATCTTCCTCAGAAGAAAAAACGATACATCAGATGTATGATGCATGACGAAAAATGCCTAAACACCCCTAGGGTGAGGATGTAACCATGGGGATATACAGAATAACCATTCTGTGTTACACGTTAAACTCCCAAAAAATTTATACAAAAATTTCATCAAAACAAGCCAAAAAGCTTGGGAGTTTAACTTGGGGCTTCAAGGAAGGATAGGGAAGGAACACTTAACAAACAGTGGAAAAATCATTAGCAAGAATGATGACGTCAGTCCCATGTCCCGAGATTGGGAAACATGAAATAATTTTTGTAAAAATTATAAAGTTACAGCCCTGAACATTTCCAACCACCGTTTCTTCCTTTCATCATCCAAATGTGTCCTTGAATCCACCAAATTCACCATTGATTTGTGTCTGGCATCATTAAAACTGAGATTTAAAAGCTAAATGTCAGTTTGTTGTTACTGACAGAATGGCCAAACAAAGAATGATGGTTGGCGCCAATTTTGGTGTCTTCCTGGATACTGCGCATGCGTAGTTTGCAAAAGTAGTTTGCAGAGTTTGGCCCTGGATATTTTTGAGTTAGCACCAGCTAGTCTGGGCCATTGGTTGTTGTATAAAAAGATTTAATTATTCAAGGAAATTGTTTGCAAATGTTGAGTAAAAATGTTGATATGTGACCCAAAGTCGATGTTGCAACTTCAATACACCATCACCAAAACTGACATGATGGCAATAACCAATTTATCTTACAATATTCCTCCCTCTTTTGACTTGCTCACATAATGAATGGAATGGGTGCAGTTTTTTACAGTGTCTGTTTTCACAAACTTTCAGTGTCAATGAATTGATTTTTCATGAATGAAGAACATGATGTCAAGGTAATGCATTTTTGCGAATGACATAATCCTCATTTATTTTTCTAATTGTACTATAACCGCTGTAGTATATTATGTTTCAGCTGTGTGTTTCTTTGTTTTATTTTTCATGTTTTGGCTTATATAAAAAGAGCATAATGGCAAAAAATGATCTAGTCAAATTTATTTGATTGAGGTGGAGATTTATTTTTCATTAACCCTTTGAGACTTTAATTATCCCGACGTTCAAACATCACTAGGAATTCAGTTTCTTCAATGTTTTTCAAAATGTGATGTCAAACGTCGGAAAGTACAAATAACAAGATATTTTTCACATTAGTGATTAACTAGTTGAGGGCTAGATTATTTTTGGTGGTCTGAATTTGTAAATCAAAACTTGTTTTATTACAAATTATTGGAGAGAGCCCACAGGCACTCTTCAATAATTTGTAATAAAAGAAATTTATATAAACAAAATATTATTTGTGTTTCACTGAATATGAAATTTAAGCAAGGAAAATGCTGGCTTTTGCTCTGGTATCCCCATTTTTTGAAAGCTAATAGTGATTTCTAGCACTCAACCAGTTAAGAAGTCTTGACAGCAGGATTATATTAGTATTTTAAGCTGTGATAACATTTGACTCAACCATTGTCACTCATCACTATCCGGGAGAAAACAGGAATTGAGGTTAAAACTTGAAAAAATCGAAAAATAATAACAAAATAAATGACCACAAAGTATTAACATGCTGATTGATTTTGTACATCACAAGACGTACAAAAGTATCAAAGGGTTAAGTTACCTTTACCAAAAAACGTGGTCACAACATGTGTAATACCTCGATGCTTGTTGAGTGCAGGTAATAAACATTCTCTCTCCGAACTGAATGCACGCATATGGGGTTGCTACCTCCAATACAGATTTGTATTTCGTCTAGATGTTTTTATGTGTATTTGGGCAAATTCATTCTTGTTGTAACACAAAAACCCTTGCTTTCAAATGAAGAAAATTACCTTATGATAATGGAATTGTGCAGGCTTCATTATTCGTATCTCTGGGATGTGATGTCTGCAAAAAAAGGAATAGATACACTTCATGTGGCATCAAATACAACTTCCAACAAATTATGGTTAAATTGAATATAAAATACACAAGACTTTCACAAGACAAAGTCTGTCATCAGTAAATAGTTATTTATTTAGTCTATTCACCCTGATTATGATTTTGGTAGCATTCTTTCCCTGGTTCAATCACATCTGTGGCTTTTATGATAGGGTTTGTACATTTTTATTAAGAATTAAATTCCATGACTTTTCCTCTTTTCCATTACTTTTCCAAAACTTTCTACCCACTTTCGATGATCTTTCTCTTGTAAGTATGAACACAACACTCTCCTTTTCAGGATTTTTAAGCCTAACTTTTCGGACCAACCTGCAGCGTTATAACAATGAATTTCCAGGACTTCTCCAGATGACAGCACCTCCCCCCCAACACTGCCATTTTTCCCAACTTTCCCAGCTTGGAAAATCTTGGTTTCCATGACCTTTCCCTTTTCTAGGATTCCATGGCTGGCATGAACACTGTTATGAGCTCCTTCAACTGATATTTTGGGCATCTTTACACATAATTACCATAAAATAAAATAAGCTTGGAGCTTATCACTTCCACCTTCTATCATTACTGCTTACTATATAATAATGCAATGACAATGAACAATGTAATAGTATTTTCTTGAACCTTTCCATATTAAAAAAAATTATCCTGGAAAGGGTTAATTAGGCATTTTCCAGCTTAGTATCAACCTACAGCATATTATCATGTTTACATCCTATCAAGATAAAATTTACCAGGTAATAGTGAATTCAAGCAGGCTTCCTGCAGAAAATGTCTGATAAAATTTAAGGCTATTCAAGACCATTTCTCAACATTTTGCAGAATTTTTCAATAACAAAATTCAAGGATTTTCAAGGTCCCCGGCTTCATTAGCCCTAACTATGATTCTCTGGTTAATATCCCCTCCCACCAACTTACCGTTAAGAGAAGAGTGTGTTTGTGGGGAGGGGGTATTTACAAGTTATGGCACATAAAAGAAGAGACTGCATCAGAGGTGCTGACATAAACCCACCGATGTCAAGTTGAGGGATAAGGGTGTATCAGATGGACAATATATTTCACACCCAATGGACAGACCCAGCACCAATCTCAAGGGGAGAAAGTTTTTTACATCACATCATACAAATCTTCACAAACCCATTTTAAAACCACAAAAAACAATGTACCATTGTAGATTTGTGTAATTTTAAGAAGAGCATGCCAAGCATGACAAATACACCCCCTCCCCTCTCTCAAAATGCTAAAATAAACATATTTTCAACACCAGGCGTAAAGACAAGAGGTTTATTGTCTTTGTTTTACAGCAGGGAAAAGTCCAACCCTTTTGAAATTGTGAGATCCACGTACATCTGTTACCATTGTTTTGTGTCAACCAGACCATCGACATGGAAGGTGTGAAACTATTGTCCTTGTTTTACAGCAGAAATTAATATGCCCCCACCCCCAGAGGTAACGGTGAAGGCCACAAACAACTGTTACTGAAGTCTAATGATGGTCGGACCATCCACATAAGACATATAGAACAAAGATATAATGCCACATGTAGGGAGGTGATTTGCATCTTTTCTTTTGTTTTACTGCAGGAACATGATAAATTTAAAGTAATCTGTATATTTTTTATACTTACCAATGGACCAGACTTAGCTGGTGCAAACTAAATATTATCAAGGGCCAAACACAAATTTTGAACCCCCCAATCCCCAAAATTTGCATACAATACCAAAAATTAAAAGTCCTATCTGGCCCTCCATACTTTAGAGTAGATTTAGATTTTAGGTTAGATTATTTTATTTAATGGTATAGATAGAATGTGATACAATAGTTCATTAACATACGTTAACATTATCACAACCTGCATTAGAAACACATTTTTAGACAAAGCAAATCAATATCTATACCGTATGGAGATGGCATAGCCAGATTGGCTGTCTACCTACCGTCTCCCACACGTGTTAGCGTAATTGTTAGCACTGTACACAAACCCGGGAGTGTATTGTAATCTATGAAGCTGGATTTTTACACCTACTGACATCAGAAGTTAAGGACATCAGAAATTAAGGACTTGGCGGGTCAAACATAGTCTATTGTGTAGGACGAGATAACAGACAGACAATTTGGCTTACGGTGCGTGGAGAGCCGACCATCACCAAGAACATTTGGGGGTTGACATCACAACTGCTAAGTCATATGAAGGATAAGCAAAGCCTACGCCAATGGACCCGGGGGCCCATCAGCCATAATTTCTCCCGCCTCCCCCATTCTGCCCGGTAATCGATAATTCATTGGCCAGGAGAAACCCCACCCCACGAGCACCCCAATGACATTCTGCTCTCCACGCACAGTAGTTGTTCTTTCATTCATGGAGTTTGAAATAGAAGATCTTGCTATAGCACAGCTCTGCTTTGGTGACTAAGTTGAAACTTGATTATTTACATACTTTAGAAAATTGTAGATGTAGAATCATCCTGTGCTGTTGTGCCTACATTCCTGACAATAAGGATTGTCACACTCTACGTTATTTGGATACTGGGAAAAATTTTTTTGTGTTAGCAGTCTTTTGAATATTTTTCTGTTTGAGATAGTTCTTATTTCTTGGTCAAGCTCATTCCATAACTTGGGAAACGCGTGAATTGGAAGCCTGTCTAGTGCTCTTGTACGGGTTCTGCTAGTGTGTAGTAGTTCTAATTGCCGTGTAGCTCTTTGGGTGGTAAGTCCTGGTTGTTTGACAAATGATTGAAATGACGAGGGGAGTCCTCCATTTTTCCAATCAAATATGAAAAGGCATGCTTGGAGTTTAAACATATCATTAATTTTGAGTATTTTATCTTTGGCAAATAGAGGATCAGTGTGGGCACTGTATTTGGAATTATGAATACCAACTGCACGTTTCTGCATGATGAAAATTTTCCTAATAGTTCGGGCATTACCCCAAATATGGATTCCATATAGCATATGACTGTGGATGAGGGTAAAATATAGTGTCTGCATAGCTTTATGAGGCAGAACTTTTTTCAACTTATTTAAGGTGTAATTTATCTGTCCTATTTTAGAGCACAATTGTGAGATATGAGTGCTGTACGAAAGGTTATCGTCAATGTTGATACCAAGGAATTTTAGTGATTTATCGGTTTCATTACATCCTGTTCGTTGTATCATTTTGTCTTGTATGTGTATATTTAGATTTTCGATACCTCTCGTGTTGCGAGTGGGGTTTATAAGTACATATTTTGTTTTACTTGCATTTAGAACAAGTCGATTTGCTAAGTACCAGTCGCTTATTTTTTTATTTAGTTCCTCGTAAATGTGTTTGGCTAAACTACTTGCGTTAGGACCAGAGGCGTAGACTGTTGTGTCATCCACGAAAGACAGTAGGTTTAGCAATGTCGAACGGCCGATATCGTTTATATACAGCAGAAATAGAATTGGGCCAAGTACGGAACCTTGGGGAACTCCACGTTATTTCGGTCATCTCAGAATTATATGCACTGTATTTCGTGTACTGAGACCTGTTGGATATGTAACTTTTAAACCAATTGTTACAAATTCCCCTGAATCCATATCTTTCCAATTTAGTTAGCAGTATACCATGGTTTATCGTATCAAATGCTTTTGAGAAATCTATGAAAACAGCTAATGTTATGTCTTTAGTTGGTTTATTATTTTCTATTCCAATATGTCTGAGAAATTGCATAACAGGGTGTATTGTACTGCGTTTTTTTCTGAAACCATATTGATGCTTGTAAAGAATATCAAATGTGTTCAAATAATTGACCATTCTATTAGCCATTAATTGTTCTAAAATTTTTGAGAAGGCTGTTAAAATACTTATCGGTCTATAATTGTTGAATTGACTTTCGTCCCCAGTTTTAAAAATAGGAATTATTTTGGCAATTTTCATTGTCTGGCACAACTCCGCTGATAAAAGATTGACTGGCAATATGGGCAATAACTTCAGCTAAAACAGCTATGCTATTTTTCAAGATGTTTGTTTTGATGGTTAATTTCATCAGTTATTTCATTTAGTTTCTCGAGGAAAAGATCTATATCTGCTTTGGGTTGAGTATTGGGTCTATATATGACCCTAATTAATATTTTCGTATTATCTACTTTAATTTCGATAAATAGAGACTCGATCACATGGGGGATAAAGACAGACAAGTCATTTCATATTGAATACATAAGACCCTCCTTAACATAAATGCCTTCACCACCTCGCCCATCATATCCCTCCGGTCGTATTTTTTTAATGAGTGGATAATAGCCTTCTAAATGATATGACATATTCTATGGTATTTTAAAAATTTCTGTTAGCCCTATAATATTAAAAACGTTTTCTGCCGAGTCCTGTAGATTAGCCAGGAGTTCATTTAGGGGGTCCCAATGGGCGCTTAGGCTTTGGCAGTTTAGATGAAACACTAAAAATCACTCATTTTGGTTGGTATTTGATAGTTTAAATTCATTTGGTGAATAGTATTTACATTCACCGCAAGGATATCTAAATAAGGAATCTTCTTCATTAGTCATTTCACATGTTCTGTCATTATAAATTTTTATGAGATAGATCAAATTCTGCATTCGTCTGCACCTCGTCCAATCCAAAATTACCCGCCGTTACTATCGTAAACAAAGATACCACCAAGTCCTAATGATGTATCATACCAGAATATCGAAGAGGGGTATTTCATTTTCATGCTGTTAGATTTTTTATAATATCCAGCTATTTCTGTATTTGTAACTCCTTTGATTTTTAACCCTTTACTACAATTATATAAATTATGAAAACTGCATATGCACAATGTACAGAGAAATAAACATGAATAATAACAAGAACATATAGATAGATAGATAGATATTTTATTCATATATACAATCTTCATTCTTCTTTGCATGAGTGATTTCTAAGGAGGAACGGTGAGACTATGTCGGATGAATCTGGTGGTTATTGGAAGCACAATTTGGATATTTTGGGAATTAATTTTATTTTGTGGATAAATTTGATTTAATTTTCTACAATAAGAGTGTGTAAAGTACATTTACATCGTGAGTGCAGGTTGTACCACTGACAAAACACGGCGCGACAAAACCTCCTTCCGTGGAATATTTAAGGTTACTTTCAAAAGCATAGAAAATTGTAGAATCTGCCCCATCGCGAACTAGCAGCAGCCCACACCCCATGCACGATCAAAATGCGCTGTTGTTTATTTTAAAGTGACTCGGCTGCTTATCATTATTATAATTATCTGTTGGTTTGACCCAATAAGTCGACAGAAGTCCATTATTTGTGGTATTTATCTATTCGCTGTTGGTTAACATGACTTATAGTATTTAGAGCTATCTAATGAACCTGGTTTTGAATCAAGATTTATCATTCGTATATACCTGCAGCTCACGTAAGATAGCTTGTATCCCAGGAACCAATTTCCGCATTCCACCTCACCAGAAAAAACAGAAGTTGACCATCACGGTCAATGATTTCACAGGATTCCTGCAGTAAATAACCCAGTGTAAATTGGTGGGCAAAGGTTAAGAATTTGCTATTGCACCTGGTCTCAAAATAGTAAAGTCGAAAATGGACTGTGAGTAAACAAATGTAAATGATTTCATGCGACACTTGATAATTTTGAATTAGGTCGGCGTAACACCTTGACAAAATCAGTGACGATGATCATAATAAGTAGCGAATTCAGGTCACCCCAATACCAAGCATTTGGAATAAAGCGTTTTTTGACAATGGTTAATCCCTAGGTCCCACGATTTAGTGATTTGTCGTGCACATTTGGGGCGGCTAGATGTTTCATGTTTAATATGCATTGTAAAATTGAGACTGTTATGTTGATAGACAAATTTATCTCAGATAATCAGGACTTCTTATTTTGGATTTATTTTGAAGGCATGAAAGGATAACTGTATACGTAAGGACTGACTCTGGCAACACCCCCACCCCCCAGAATGTCACAGACCCAAAATCCAGCACACACTGCGAACTGAAAACGCGAAACTAAACCCCACTTTGGCCCCCGGTCTTCACTCTGACATCTATGGCAGTATTCCACCTGTCTCAGCAATTAAAATATTTACAATTATGCATGCCATACTAGATATCAACCCATTCTCTACCGAACATTAACCCATCTAACCAAGAATCCCTTACCACTCACTGCACAGCATTTTTTGGATGTTGTATTACCTGTTCCTGCATAGCACGGCTGGGGGCACATTGAGAAAGTCTCAACAATAGAAAATATTTACAATTATGCATGCCATACTAGAATTGGACCCATTCTCTGCCGAACATTAATATCCACCCATTCTCTGCCGAACGTTAACCCATCTATACAGAGAAACCCTAACCACTCACTGCACAGTCTTTTCTGGATGTTGTATTTTCTGTTCTTGCACAGCACGGCCCTTTCTATACATGTAGCCAGTCATGCATAATACACCGTTTTTGAATTTTATATTTATTATCTTCTATGTAGGGAGTTAACCCATATAACTGCAATCCCTGCACAGACCTTATAATACATGTAACCAACATGCACAGCACTGGAAGGGGGTGGGGGTGGGGGGGCACAATATAAGAGTCTCAATAATAAGTGTCTACAGACACCTCCAATTCTACAGTCAGTAATTCGGCGTTTGTTGCCGCAACCCTCCTTACATATATACAAATATATATACATAGAAGGTAAACACAAATTCCCACAGATGCCTTCAGTTTTGCAATCAATAATTCAGCATTCATTGTCCCACCCAAGCACTGCATAACATTTTCTGGATGTTGTGTTGTGTAATCATGCACAGGACAGCCTTTTAAATATTTATAACCAATATACATAGCCCATCATAATATTTATTTTTGTGTAGCGAGGGGGGGGGGGGGCTCACAATATAAGGATCTCAATAAAGGAAAGGATCTACAATAGTTTACAAGTACCTACATATACATATACAAATATTTGGGTAGCGAGCAATTTTGGTGGTAGGTGAATGGGGAAGGGGGGGGGGGGGGGGGGGCTCATAATATAAGGGTCTCAATAAAGGAAAGGATCTACAATTGTTTACAAGTACCTACAATTCTACATTCAGTAATTCAACATGGATTGCCCCATTTGGGCTATTATTGGCATAGCACAACATTTTCTGGATGTTGTATTATGTATTCATATACAGCACAGCCTTTTCAATATTGTAACCAGAAAACATAGCATAGCATTTTCCATAATATATTATGGATATTCCTCATATGTATACAAATTTATGTACATAAAAGGTACATACAAATACGTATACCCACAGATGCCTACAATTTTCAGCATTCGTTGTCCCATCCATACACTGACAACATTTACTGAAAGTTGTATTATGTATTTGTGCGCAGTTCAGCCTTTTCTATATTTGTAACCTATACACATAACACAGCATTTTGTTCCATGGATATTCCTCATATGCATAGAATATTCATTTTGTTTGACAGGCAGTATGTATTCATGCACAGCACAGCCTTTTCTATATTTATAAGCAATATACATAGTACTGCATTTTCCAGAATGTACTCTGGATATTTGTTACATATATACATTATTTCATTTATTCAATAAACAATTTTGGGGATAGGAGAAGGGAGGGAGGTCAAATTGTAAGGGTCTAAATAATGGGAATTTTCTACAAATATCTTCAAGTACCTACAATTTTGTATTCAGCATCTCAACATTAATTGCCCAGTTCGGGCTATTATTGGAATTTAAATAACTTTTCTTATACTTCATAAAACAATTTTGAAGATTGGAGAAGGGGGGGGGGGGGGGGGGGGGGAGGGGGGAAGGGGGCACAATATAATGTCTCAATAATAGAAAAATACCTAAAATTCGGCATTCAGTAATTCAGCATTAATTGCCCCATTTGGACTATTGCTGGCATTTAGATAGCATTTCATATTGGAATTTAAATAGCTTTTCTTTTTCTTCAAAGAACAATTTTGAGGATTGGAAAAGGGGGAGGGGGAGCACAATATAAAGGTCTCAATAATAGAAAAAATACCTAAAATTCTGCATTCAATAATTCAGCATTAGTTGCCCCATTTGGACAATTGCTGTCATTAAGATAGCATTTCTTATTGGAATTTAAATAGCTTTTCTTTTTCTTCAGAGAACAATTTTAAGGATTGGAGAAGGGAGGGGGGACAATATAAAGGACTTAATATGAGAAAAATACCTGAAATTCTGCATTCAGTAATTCAGCATTTATTTCCCCATTTGGACTATTGCTGGCATTTAGATAGCATTTCTTTTGTGAATTGGTGGTGGTGGGGGAGGGAGAGGGGGGAGTCACAGTACCTTCCAGTATAAGGATCTCAATAATGGACAGTACCTACAATTATCTACAGGTACCTACAAATTCTGCATTCAGAAGTGCAACATTAATTATCCCATTTTGACCATTATTGGTATTTAAATAGTATTTAAATGGGAGGAGCATCACATAAACGCACATCCGCTTATGCATGCAGATGATTATTGGGATGCAAGTGAGTAAAGTAGATTAAGTTCCTATATTCATTTTCCAGAATGTGCCAAAGATATTCCTTACATGTATAGAATATTTCTTTTGTTTCACGAGCATATTTTCTTGATGTTGTATTATGTATTCCTGCACAGTTCGGCCATTTTTCTATATTTGTAACCAATATACATAGCACATCATTTTCCAGAATGTGCCAAAGATATTTCTTACATGCACAGAATATTTCTTTTGTTTGACAAGCAATTTTGGGGTAGGAGAATGAGGAGGGGGGGGGGGGCACAATAAAAGGGTCTCAATAATGGAAAGTACCTACAAATATCTACAAGCACCTACAATTCTACATTCAGTAGTTCAATATGAATTGTCCCAATTGGGGGGAGAATGAGAAGGAGGGGGGGGGGGAGAGTCACAATATAAAGGTCTGCATAATGGAAGTACCTGCAGATATCTACAAGTACCTACAATTCTACATTCAGTAATTCAATATGAATAGCCCCATTTGGGCTATTATTGACATTCGACAACATTTTCTGCATGTAGTGTTATATATTCCTGCACAGCACAGCCTTTTCTATATCTGTAACCAATATACGTAGTACTGCATTTCCCAGAATGTACTATAGATACTCCTTACATATATATATTATTTCTTTTATTTCTTTTAATCAATAAGCAATTTTGTGGGTAGGAGAATAGGGTGGGGCTGGGGTCACAGTATAAGAGTCTCAATAATGGGAAGTATCTACAATTATCAACAGGTACCTACAATTCTGCATTCAACATTTCAACATTAATTGCCCATTCCCGGCTTATTGGCATTCAAATAACATTTAAATAGCATTTCTTTTTGTTCATCGAACAATTTTGTGAATTGGAGAAAGGTGTGTGTGGGGGGGGGGGGGGGGGGGTTAATGGCAGGAGCATGACATATACCTGCTTATACATGCAGATGCTTATTATCAGGATGTAAGTGAGTAAAGCAGATTAGATTCATATATTATCTAGATCTTCTCTAGATCCAGCCTTGACCTAATTGGTACTATTTGACCACTAAGTAGTTTTATAAAAAGTTTTCCATCAACTGACCAACAGTTGTCCACCTTTTTGGCTATTTATTTATTTATTTATTGGTGTTTAAGGTCACATATTTTTGCACAATGGCTAATCATGACCACAACATGAGTATCAACTCAAGACCAGGGGTGAGTGTTAATAAGCCATGTTGCCAATTTTAGAGAGGGTTTGCACCTCCCAAGCATTGGTGAATGGGTCCTATTTTACCAGTAAAACAGTGCCTGTTTACCTCAGTGAACAGGCACTGCTTCACTTCCCGGGGTTCCCGCGGGGAACCTTTTTGGCTTTTCTCAACGACAGTGTCTCCTTGAAGAGGCCTAATTTAAACTTAGTCAAGTCTTCATTTATGAAGCATCTCTCGAATCCAGGGACTTAGTTTTTTAACTTGCTCCTGTCTTTATATAACCTCCTCCTTGCCCTATAATTGGTGAGGCAGATAATAATTTGCTGTGTGTTATCTTCATGTTTCGGCCCAACCCAATGCGATAGATCTATGCAACTTATACTAAGCTCTGCCTGCAGTTTATCAGCAAGATTCAAGATAATATGATCTGTATTTTCATTTTCGGTTTCTTTAACACCACTGATTCTTAAACTATACCTTCGAGTATATTGCTCCAACTCATCCACCCTTAGTTCAAGATCATTATTTCGCTCATTTAGTTTAGTATTCTCGGCTTTTAACACTGCAATATTCTCCCTTAAATCTTTCGTAGCATCCATCACGACCACGCTGATGAGGGTCTTGAAGTCATTATAGAGGCCTTTTTTATCTGATCCGCCAGAGCCACCACATCAACCAAGCTGCCCGATACCTCAGGGACATGTGGATTTACACCTGTTGCCATTTTATCGTCCAGAGCATCCACTTCGCTATCAGTAGCCCACTCCAATTCTTCAATCATGTCTGTTAACTTACAAAAAGCTTTTGCATGAGTATACTTCTGTGGGCTTGATCGTTTCCTCTTCTTTTTGGCGACAGGTCTGGGTATTACTTTATGAAACTTAATCGAAGCATCAGAGTCAAATAACGCTAATTGTAGAGTGACATGTGGATTTACACCTGTTACACCTGTTGCCATTTTATCGTCCAGAGCACCCACTTTGCTATCAGTAGCCCACTCCAATTCTTCAATCACGTCCGTTAACTTGCAAACAGCTTTTGCATGAGTATACTTCTGTGGGCTTGATCGTTTCCTCTTCCTTTTGGCGACATGTCTGGGCATTACTTTATGAAACTTAATCGAAGCATCAGAGTCAAATTACACTAATTGTAGAGTAACACCACTGTTAATAATGTTAAATAAGGCTGAATGTGTATGTTTATGTGAATGTTTATCTGTCGTCATGGCGACGATACATCGAAGTTGGGTAAGTTTTGGACTTCACTCACAAAAACGAACATTAATATCCACAAAACAATAACAGCACTTCCATTTCATACCGGTATTCCACTACATCACCCATAGTATACACATTTCAAATATGACTGCCTCACCGATCCAGCTTAAAAAATAATTTTTAGGACTAGAAATTCACATTGTATCTTCCTCCTGTACAAGTGCCATCTATCGTGGTGCTTGTACAGGAGGAAGATACAATGTAAATTCCTATGCATGTGCAGTACTCAGGAAGAGACCAGAATTGGTGGCAACATCATTCTTTGTAGAAAAGCCTACTAAAATAATAACTCTGCAGAGAGGTATGAGTGCCCACTCATGGGAGGGCCATTGGAAAGTATAAAAAATATACAAATTAGGCCAAAAAAAAATGTTTTGGTTCTCAGGAAATTGGTTTTCCAAATTCAGTGAGGGAGGGTGGTTTTTTATTTTTATTTCTTTTTTTTTTTACCACACCAAGTATACCCTATTCACATAGCCTCACAATACCCACAATGGAGCTTGGGAATTTTATTTTAAGATAAACAAGATACATTTCTGTTTGAACAAGAGCTCATGTATCGCTTAAGCAATACAATGTCCCCTACTGGACTAATGAGCATTAATAATTATATAAATGTTATAACCTAGATGTGATCAGCATGAATTCCGTTGAAGCGTTTCCAAAAAAAGTCAGAAAAACTGATATTTTGGCGCTTTTCCATATTTCCAAGAGGCCCCATAACTCACACAAGAATAATACAATCAGCATGAAACTCAAACTTGATCTGTAAGTCATCGTTCTATAGTAGGTTACCAAGAATGAAATCATTCGGTTGAAGCATTTCCAAAAAAAGTCCGGAAAACTCAAGTGTGACTGACAGACTGACAGATGGACAGAGTGCAAATGAAACTTGATCTGTAAGTCATCGTTCTATAGTAGGTTACCAAAAATA